>CM046029.1:26209167-26555977 GCA_025215565.1 Flaveria ramosissima
GTTTGGTAACAACCTATTATTGGTATGATGAACATAGATAGGAAATTTTACAAGACAAGAAAAGACTAAAAGAAATTCAACGGCGTACCATTCACCACGTCGTTGTTGGCTTGTGCTTGGTTGGCGTTGATGTTGAAAGCCCTTCCACGAGCCGGTGGCACGGTTCCCGCATTGCGAGGACATTGAGGGCGAATATGGCCAGCCTCGCCACAGTTGTAGCAGGTTCGGTTGGTAAGCATGGCAGTGTTGTTTGGCGCACGAAGACAAGTAGCCACCAAATGACCATACTTTCCACACAGAGAGCAGACTCGGCATGGAATGTTGCTTGCATGATGGTACTTGCACGTGTTACACATAGGATGTGGACCAGCATAAACCTTAGCCATGGGAGCTTGATTCGCAACCACCATTTGTTTTTGAGGAGCATTAGGAGCGGTCACGGCGTAGTTGCGTGTCGGAATGAACTTACGCTTTTTGTTTTGAGAAGATGACTCGGCCCTTACCTCCTTTGTTGCCTCGGGTATCACCTTCGTAACAGACTTGGAACCCTTTGCCGACATAGTGCCAGCTCTTATATGATTCTCGGTGAGCTGTGCAGTGATGGTAATTGCTTCCTCCAAAGTTGTGGGCCTACTACCCACCACGGCATCTTGAATTTGAGGTGGCACCCCCTTGATAAATTTCTCGATGTTACGGGGCACGGTGTCCACCATGTGTGGTAGGAGCATACTCAACTCATGATGCCGGGTGGAATAAGCCAAATGATTCCCACCATCCTGTTTGAGGTTCCAGAACTCCTCCTCTAACTTTTGCAACTCGCTCCTCGGACAAAACTTTTGGATCATGATCTCCTTAAATTCCTCCCAAGGTAAGGCCAAAGCAATCTCGGTTCCACGGTTTCTTTTTTCACTATTCCACCATGTGAGTGCTCGTTGTTGAAGAACACTTGTGGCATAGCGAACCTTGAACTCGTTGGGGCACTCACTAACAATGAACGTGTTCTCCATACTTTCAAACCACTCGAGAAGTCCAGTGGCTCCTTCTTTTCCACTAAAACTAGTGGGTTTGCACGAGTTGAAGTGTTTGAAGGTGCAAGTACGGTTGTTCCCTTGTTGATTGTTCCCATTTTGATTGTTGCTATTGTCTCCATTAGCACCACTATTGTTCCCATTGGTGTTGTTGTTGTTGCTATTAGCCATTAGTGTGCTATTGAGTTCAGCAACCATAGTCGGGAGAACGGCAGCCATTTGTCGGGCAATCATGGCAGCCAGCTTACGGTCGGAACTTCCACGCTTTCCATGGTGACGAGACATGCTGGATATACAAAAATGAGTTAGTTACAGGAGCGGGGATAACAAAGGATAGTAGTTTAACAAAGATAAGCTAAGGGTTATAAGGTACACGGGATGTTTCCATTTGGTAACGCATTACCATTTGAAAACGTTGACACGTCAAGGTGAATTGACCCATTTACCTTAGAAACTTGTGTATGTTGACCATAGTTTATCACTCATCCCAGAAATCCCCAGGTAAGCATAACTAGTCCCGTAGGATTTATGCGATATGCTTGCCTTAGCCCGAGGGCCTTTTGCCAGGAAAACCAGGATACAGGTGTCTATGTGTCACACAATATTTCTTAGGTTCATAGAATCAAAACCTTGATGAGATTTATATAGATTAGACATAACGTCTAAAGATCCAAGTCATAACATAAGCATAAGATTCCACGTGTCGACGAGAATAAGATTAAGAGAGTTCATGTTCGGGGAGAGTCAAAGAGTCAAAGTTAAGTTTAGGGAGACAAGTAACAATGTTTAGGCAATCCTATGCTAAGGCATCAAATTGCACATAAGAGGCATAGCATTATGTAGCATGAAAAGTATATAATTTACAAGATAGAAATATAATTCTATAAGGTTCATGCATACTATAGCCTAGGTCACCATTTCTAATAACCTAGATCCCTATAGTTATGGGCTCTGATACCAATCTGTCACACCCCAACCTTGACGGCGGAAACGTCGAGGAGTGAGAGTTAAGATCGTTCATAGCCACATAACGCTATTAATAAACCAAATATCATTTAAACATAAGTTTCAATTGTCACATTACAATCATAAGTTTCAAAGAAAATAAAAACATAGCATAGAATGTAACAATTCATTCTATTTTATTTATTAATCTAGGTCCATTCCTAGATGTGCAAGCTTCAAAGTGTAGATAATCAAACTTGGGCATTTCCTGAAACATGTTAAAAATAAAAGGTCAACAATAATGTTGGTGAGCATTCCATAGTTTTTAATACATAAGTATATAAAAGATGGCAATTCAAGTCATAAGTTAGTGAATATAGTGATTAGGGATGCTATGAACAATGCAACAATCAAACCTTGACAATGTTTTACAAGTCTCAAACGTTAAAAGTATATACGATCAGCTAAGTGTACTTGGATCAACCAAGCAGGCTTGTCTTACCCATAGATCTATGACTTCGCTGGGCTAGCAATAGTTAATGATTGTACATATAACGCCATAACATGGTAACCACATAAGTTCAACTAACCACAACTTAACATGATGAATTGCCATAAAGTTTACAAGTCTCAAATAAGTTTACAAGTGCAAAGTATAAGTTAACATGTTTCACCCCAAAGTGTGAAATTAAACAAAAAGGGGGTATGGAATACTCACATGATCGAAAATGTATAATTGACGATTAATAAGAAATAATAGTAAGCGTCGATTCAACGTAGCCCTTCACGGTGTACCTATAATATATATTTATAAGATTTTTAAGTTTAATTATATTAAGTTTAACGTGTTAACGGAGACTAAGGTTCTAAGTGGAATTTTAGTGCTTGTCAAATAATTATGTTTTAACAATATGGAATCCATTATATTTATTAAATTCAAATAAATTTGTTACATTCTATATAAAGTTTTATACAAATATGACATTAATAACAATTTTGGTATATAAAGATTTAAATAAGGTCTATAAACATAATCTAAACAATAATTTAAAAAAACTACATTTGAAATAATCACATTTGTGAAATATAATATGTGTTTTTTTATATAAAAACAATTAAACTAATTATATTATTTCTTGATTATTTATCAAAAAGTAAAAAAAATGTTTATTTTTAAAGAAATAATTCTCAGAAAAACAATTAAACTATTTTAGAAAAATGCAGCTTTTATAAATAAGTTTTTTATAATTTTTAAAAGATTTTAAAAGTGATTTTGAAGGCTAAAAGCCTAAAAAAAGAAAATGGGAGGTGGCCCGGGATCGAACCCGGGACCTCCAGGTTAACAGGGGTGTGTGTTACCATTAGGCGAGGTCGCCTATGCCTGACAAAGTCCCCTTCCCATATGTTTTAAACCAACCCAAGATGAACCCCCAAACCTAAGAACCCTAGAATCGAATTTCTCCCAAATTAACCCATAAAGTGATGTTGTTAATCGATATAACCATGGGGCTTTTACTTCCCATGCTTAGACGAACATCTTAATGTGTTTAATTTACCCGGTTGGTAGTAGATTCGAAGATGAACACGCTGCAGAACAACCGCGACCAGCTTCGGTTTGGAAGTTGCTCAATTGATGATGAAAACCAAATTAAATTTGTGCAAAGCTTCGGGTAAAGATCTTGATGCAAAGCCCTCTAACAATTCGTGATTAGCAGGCTCTTTTGATGGTGTTCGAGTATAAGCAGATCGCGATGCACGAGGTCGACGGTTTGGGTGATTGTGTTTGTTTCAAGTGAAATTGAGCGTTGTAGTGATTTAGGAACAGATAGACGTTCGATTAGGTCGAGTTAATTGGATTATTATTGAATCTTAAATGTTCGAACGGCTATGTCATTGAAGGTTTCGGTTACTCATTCGTTCGAGTTCATAACCGACGTTTAATTGCAATTAAAGTTCATGGTGGTGTTCGAATCATGCTCACGAAGCGTTTGGAACGGTTGGGTAACGAAAATTATGAGTTTTTGATGGGTTTAGGGGCGGCCGGAGCCGCGGCCGGAGGATGGCCGGACTCCACCGGAAAAACGGGGGGAAAAAGAAAGAAAAGGGGGAGTTGGTTTTGGATTGACACATTTAGTCCCTGAAGTTTTATTGTTAACATTTTATGTTTAAAACCTTCTTTTAAAATTTCAACATTGACAATAAAGCCCCCTAACTTCTTTTAAACCCTTTTAAGTTTAACATATTCTACAAGTCATTATTATGGATGATAATATTATTATTTTTCTTAGTTATTATTAGTGTTATTATTTTTGTTAGTTATTATTATTATTGTTATTATTATTATCATTATTATTAACTTTATTATGATTATGGTTATGATTATTATTATTATTATTATTATTATTATTATTATTATTATTATTATTATACAATTTACTACTTTAATTATTAACTTTTATAAATTAAACTTTAATAATGATAAAAGAACAAACATAGGTAACCCCTAAGTTTCATAAATGCCAACAATAACCCTTACAAGAATTAACGACGATAACATTTAATTAACCAAAAAGTACACGATGTTACAGTACAGAAGTCCTCAAAGCCTCGGAAGCATAGAAGTCTCTTCCGAAGTATAAGTGGCTTTGGAAGAACTTGTTCTTCCGAAGCCAATTAACCTTTGGAAGACACTCCTATTATCCAGTGGACATAAGTATGGCCTCTCTGACACTCCGTTGCAAATCTCTGAGATACTGCATGGCGTTTTCTCTAAAGCCATATAGTTGACCATACTTTAATCCACTGTTTACCTTTTTATGTTAGTACAATTGCCATCTTTAGTTGGTGACAAAAGGTAAGTCATGGACATGTCATGACTACCATATCTTAGATAATACTTTATCTAAGATACCTTAACTTTAGCATTGTAGTATATGCTTTAGTCTTAGGTTTCCAGCTGGTATCAAAGTATATCCGGCTGTAGGATCTAGTATATATAGTTTCTCATTGTAACTCTTGTTTTATGCTTGTAAGAGTCTTGTAATATCTTGAGTTGAGAAGTAATATATACAAGTGCCTTGAAAATATATTTCTGCTTGTTCCTTTGCTACTTATTATATTATTATCAACTCTTGTAAAAGACATTACTTCATCTGATTTGAGTGTTTCCATAAGTGAGTTTGAGAGAAATACAATTGTTTAAGTGACAAACCCGATCCTGCAGATAATAAAGTCTTTTACCCTTTAAAACATCAAAACAAATCTAAACATGAACAAAAACCATGCTTTAGTAGGCAATTAGTTAATTATTTGTAATTAAAGATTCAATCTTTATACATTTTCAAGCGTGTTTGGGTCATATTTTTCAAAAAATTTAATTTTTTCCAATTTCTCATATTTGGCACTCTTCTTAATAATTTTTTTCTTTACTTCCCCATCCACACACTTAGAATACGTTGTCTCCAATGTATGGTTTTTAAAACATGAATAATACTTCGGTTTGGTTGATTTTTTTTCTCTATATTTGTATCTTTTGTTATTTGCACTTCTAGTCCCTAAACTTTATCTTTTTGCTTTTTTTGACTCTCAAATATGTTCCTATTAGTTTCAAAAACCTATGAATCAAAACATAAACAAAGTCAACTTGTTTCATAATAATCACGATGTAAAACCAAGCATTTAGATCAACTAAATACTACAATATTGACACGTGATCAGAATGCTTCATGGATAGTTCATTGAATAATTTTGCAATTATAATCAGTTTTTAGTATAAGGTACAAAGTGGCTCGACCATAAGGGAGAAGCATGTCAGAAAGCTATGATTTCTCTTATTCTTCACTGTGAAAAGAATTGCGAGTGAAGCGAGAGCCCTTGCACACGAGACTCCTGCATCACTATGGCCGACTTTCATCTTTGTTCGACCTTTCTTTTTAACCTTATTCTTTTTCACTTATTTAGAATAGCATGCTTTATAAAATTTTCTGAATACACCATTATGACGTTATATCTATCTACATGTTAATATATATTTTATTTTAACCATTTCGGGTTAAGCCTAATTTATATTTTAAATTATTTAACAACATAATTGTTTTATTAAGTTCTGTACACAGCGTCATAACACACTTATTTCTACCAACATTACAATATAAAATATATTCAAAACCAAGCGGTCATGACTTGTGGTCAAAACTTACGAGTCAAATATAATATATTTTAGATTTTTTCTCTATACAACATAATGTCTTTTAGTTCCATTATACTATTACGACGTCCTTGTTCCTACGTACAATAGGATGTAGTTCTTTTAATAAAATCGACCATAACACACCGTATCTAGAGAAATGATGTAAAAGCTAAAGTGTGGGTTCAAAGTGAAAAAGAATCAAACTAAAAAATTAAAAGGTGTTTTGTGATAACCCCCTTTCTCTCCTTTCGTATATAAGATACGAGTCGTCCCCTCTCATTTGCTTGCAGCTCATATTTTCAAGAGGGAGGGAGGGAGAGAGAGAGAGAGAGAGAGAGAGAGAGAGAGAGAGAGAGAGAGAGAGAGAGAGAGAGAGAGAGAGAGAGAGAGAGAGAGAGAGAGAGCTCAACTGGAGAAAGAAAACAAGGGTAGAGAGAGAAAGTTCAAAGAAGCTCATGATTTATGTCTCATATCACGTTCAAAAGCATAGACCTATGTAATGATCATGCATATTATGCAATTGAAAAAGGAAAGGATGTACACATGTGAGTTCAAGATCTCCTTTTTAAAATGTTTTCTCAATATTTTTCAAGTATGATATGCATACACCACATGTTTATCTTCATGGATTTAACAAGCTTTACGCTAAAGTTAATAAATTCTATTATGTTACAATTAGAGTTAAGTTCATATTTATGTCATTATTATATGCATGCATGTCAATGCTTACGTGGTGAACTTTAAGTATATGGTTGTATGATTCAAAGAATTCAAAGTTAGTTATGAAGTGCATGTTTAAAATCATCATCATGGTTGAATGGTAATTTTTAAGGACTTCGTAAGTGCTACAGTACCTTTGTTACTAATTTCTTACCTTCGTAAATGTTATTGACTATATAATGAAGGCATAACCTTTCCCCTAAGTTTGTACCTTACTATTTAATTTACTTAATAATTTTAGAATCAAAGTGTCTTTATTTAAACCTATATAACTAACTTGTAACTTCTGTAATTTCAAACACTTAGAGTATTTTTTTATATTTACCCTTTAAGTGTTACCATTTTCGTAATTGAGCTTTAACCTTCGTAATTGGCTATATTTAGCCAATATAGAGTCAAAATGAACATATATCAGTGCTTAAAGCCTCTATAACTAACAATTAAAATTTTTTAAATGTGAACCCTCTCAACTGGCTATACTTGGCTAATTCATAGACAAAGTTATGCTCCATAAACTAGTCATTATGTCTCTATGACCTTTACACTTGACTATACTTAGTCATTCCACTAACCACAAAAGCCTCTTTAAATAACTCAAGCCTCCATAGCTGATTATTATACCTCTACGTCTCCTAACAGTTAGACTAATTCAAAGGACTTAGTGTATGTTTCACTAGTCAAGTTCAAAGCATCTATAGCTAATTGTACACTTGTATGGTTACTCCTTTAAAGTTAGACTTATTGATAATAAAGAACAAATTATGTCAAAGGGCAAAGTATGTCAATGATTAGAAAATGTCAATATACTAAATGTTATGAGCCTAGCATATGTTCCTTTAATCTAATATATGTATGATTATGCTATGAAGGCTTCGTGTACGGGTTGGTTGTCACTGGATTCTTGCCTCGTGGAAGCACATCAGTAGATTGCTTTGCTTCATCTAGCATGGCCACTAGAGTCCTACCTCATACAAGGACCACTTAATTACTTTGTTTCTTGCGAGCATGGTAACTAGAGTCATGCCTTATGAAAGCATTGGATTGTTTTGTCTCGTGAAAATATGGTCATTGGAGTCTTGCCTCTTTCAAACATGTTAGTGACTTGTCATGTACAAGTATTGGATTACTTTGCCTTGTGCAAGCATGGTCATTGGAGTCTTGTTTTGTGCAAGCATGTCATTAGAGTCTTGTACTAGTAAAGCATGTAGTTTGGATGATAACTTGTCTGGTTATATTGCAACATGTTTTTTATAATATGTTTCAATTTTAAAACACAAATTGCCGCAACGTATGGGCTATAATACTTTGTTACTTAATAACTCTCATCATGTTTGTTTTTATTACCGCCCTTTTCTTGACTGTACAGTTGCCCAAGATCACTTATAAACACACATTTAAAAACAATAAAACGTGAATTTGATTGTAAATGATTATGATCATTTCAGATGAGATGATTGTACCTTCGAATATGTGACCGTGGGGTGTTTATTGAATATTTACAAGGTTTAATTATTATATTTTATATGATTATTAGTGTCAAACATATTACTATAAGTGTTTTGATTTTTTCAAGTCTTAGATGGCAAAAGTACATGTTTGGGATCTTTATGGAAGTATTGGAACATATGGAAGGACCGGATGTGCAATTACATAAAATATAGAGTCAAATAAAGTTAAGTTGGGAACAATTTGTATCTGTAAGGATTCCTTTAAGTCTGATGCAAATCAAAACATCCAATGTCTCTCTGCAAAACATGCACTAAGTACTGAAGAAGAAATGCTTCGGAAGTTTTACACCATACACTAGAAAATACTCTAAGTGTAAAATCTTCCGAAGCCAAGACCAATATCTTCCGAAGCCAAACATGAAGTCTTCCGAAGCCTCAGAGACAAAGTCTTCCAAAGCTTCAACCTATGAAGACAGATTTCATCCGAAGACTTTTAGTAACATGCTTTATCTGATGTACTGTTCCATAAAGTTGGACACCTTTCCGCTGCATCTCTGTAAAGTCACCAACTTACATGAGTTGGTGAAAAGGTCCATGCTTTTGGTAACTGTACATTGAGGTCTTGAGTCTGTAACTTTCTACTTTATGTACTTTATCCTTTTTGTAATAGATAAGGATGTGAGCTATGGCATGTCATAGTCACAAGGTCAAAAGGCAGATATGCCTTTTGATTCTACAATTGATTTTGTTTGTGTCTAGTCAATTTTATCCAGCTGGCTTTCAAAGTATAGCCGGCTGTAGGTTGTAGTATAAGTATTCCAAGTTCTAGTATCTTTCTTTATGCTTTGTAACACTTGTAAAGAACTTGAGAAAGCAATATACTGCCTCCTTGAAACCCAAATCTCTTGTTCTGTCTCTTTAACTTTACTTGTGTTCTTTGTATCAATATTGGTTAATCCAGTTCACTGTTTGATCAAGTTTAGTTATTCTCCTTTTTGTGTTGTTGTGTTGTAATTTTTCAAGCCCTTAAACCGCCTTTGCTTTCTACCTTTCTTCCTTAAGTTTCTCAAATGGCCAACCTTAACCACAGAAACAACCCAGATTTCTCCATGCAATTTCATAGGCAACACAATCAAGTTGCTCTGTTAAGCTCTGAAAAAGATGCAAGTTTCTCAGAGATTTGCCAATTCTTAACTCTATCCAACTACTTCACCTCCCTGACCATTGATCCTACTCTGTATGAGGATCATTTGCTTGAATTCTGGAAGACCTGCCAAGAGGTCATCATGGATGGGGAGAAGGCACTGTCTGCCACAGTGCAAGGGAGGACAATCTTCATCACTCAGGCCATCATCAACTATCATTTACAGCTGGATGATGAAGAAGGTGAGTTGTCCTTCCCAAAGGAAGTTGTTAATCATTCCTTTGAGCAAATGGGCTATGAGGGAGATTTCTCTGTAAAGACCTTTAGGAAAGGAAAGGTCTCATCCCAGTGGAAATACCTGCTCCATGTGGTTATCCACAGCTTGTCAAACAAGCATGAAGGGTGGGACCAGATTCCTGAAGATCTCTACTTTATAGTGCATGGAATGGTTCAAGGGGTCAAGTTCAGGTACTCTCAATTTGTTTATACCAATTTACTTGCAAACTTGGACTCCTTAGAGTATTACATGTTTCCTAGATATGTTCAGCATATTCTTAACTGTGAACTAGGCTCACAGTTGAGGGAAACAAGTAATATTCTTAAATTGGGGCATCTTTAAAATCATGAAGAAGCCAACTGTAGGCTTCTCAGAGGTAGAAACAGCCCTAGTCCCCAAAATGTTAGAGCTCATTGCTCAAGGTGACAACCTAGCAACACAAGCTAGTGTTGAACCCACACCTTTTCTTCCTTACCACTAAAAAGGCCACAAATAACCCTCACCTACCAAAGAAAATCCAAACGAGCCCCTGCTCAAGCTATTGAGTCTGTGCAGGTCCCCATATACTCACCTTTACAGGAGGAAGTGGACACTAGAGCTCCCACTTCCCCTGAAGAGCAAACCACTCCCATTTCTTCAACTATCAGGGATGAGGTTCCTCATGCTCACCCTGATGAGCTCACAAGCCCAACAGCCTTAAGCCTTCACTCTGAGTCTCAACACTCAAGTGAACAACCTTCAGGGGACAGTTACCATCCCCAGCCTTTAGATCTAAATCAACCCATTCCCAACCTATCCTTCTATACTGATGAAGACTTAGGATTCAGTGAGTACCATGAGTCTCTCTTCTCCTCCCCTACTCAAAGAGAGATGAGTACCTCTGATTCTCTTCAGTCTAGCCCACATCAGTCACCTGTTACTGAGGTGGACACTTCTGAACATGTTCAGAATGTCCATATGGAAGAGGCTCTCACTTCTGCAACTGATTACATCATTAAGACCTCAACCATGGCAACTCAGCCCACTGACATCTCAACTGAGATTGCTATGAGCAGAGGAAAACCAGCAGCTAAGAACCTCAAGCTGGTGGTGAGAGAGAGGACTTTGGTCCAATCATCTCATCCCCCAATGATTCTTCTGATGAAGAAGAGGGGAATTTGAGACTAAAGGTGCAAAACCTGTCAAAAACATGCTCATATTTAGTCTCTAAGGTTAGTCACCTTGAATCTCAGGTGACTACCTTACAAAACAGGGTCAATGATCAGCAACTTCAGATTTCATATCTTAAGAAAAAACTAGCTGGGATACCTTTAAGGAGAGCTCAACCAGGAACACAAGAACCTGTGGAAGTGATTGACTTATCCTCCAGCTCACCTATGCAAGTCGGTGATGCTACCAAAAAGGGGGAGAAAGTTATTGCAGCCACAGAACCTGGGAGTTCTTCACAGAGAATGGACATAGAGGACTCACCATCCTCACTTGCAGTTGTGCATTCTCAGCAACTTCCTCAAGTTCACATTAAGGTGGACTCTATAGACTCTATCATCAGGAGTCTCCTTGAGGAAGGTATACCAAGGGCTGTGTCATCCCCACCTCAAGGAACTTCAAACTACATTATAAGGTGGAGGTATGATGCTGACAGAAGAGCCCTTATTCTTCACAGAGTTCAAGGGCAACAAGAAGTATTTGATTTTCAAAGCTTGAACTTCTATGAAAGATTGGATCTAGTCAATATGCCACTTGTCAATCCAAGAAACTCAAGACAAGCTGACAGATTGGCTCAAAGAATCCAAGACAGGATCCTTGCAGAGTTTACTCTAAGAAGGAGACTTAGGCAATCAGGCAATGTCATCGGTCAACTAGATGTTGAGGTGGACCCTAAGATTAGTTTCATAGGGGAACCTTGACTGAAGGCCCAGTGGCAGAACCTGAGACCCCTTCTCATCATCATCAACAACTGCTGCAGAGATTCCACTCCTTCTGAGACACCTGCTGGTGAAGGTGTTTCTCAGCCTCTCTCTGGCCAGAGCATGGATGCTACACCAAGCAATGAAGGCCAAGCCTCTATCCACCCTGAGTCACAAAGGTCTGTGGGTGACAAAGGAAAAGGATTATGACTCCTGAGGAAATTAAGGAGGAAGAGAGAGAGAGAGGAAAAGGAAGCTAAGGGGAGAAAGTTCCTCTGGGTCTTCAAGCTTTATGCAAGCTGCAATCAGGGCTGCCCCCAGACCAAATACTCAAGATGATGAGTTGAGGGCAGTCAGGTTTACTTATTTACAGACCGGGAACTATGATATTGATGAAATCATCTCTCTCCCCTTAGAAGAACTGAATGAACTGGCTGACATGGAAGTGTCAAGAGAGATGAAAGAAAAAGAGGATGCAAGGCTACTTCTCCAATTCAAAGAGGAGAAGAGACAGAAAAGACTCCACAAGCCTGCTCCCACTCTCTCCCCAGTTCAAGAAAGCCCTGTACAAGAAGATGTGGCTCCACAAGAACCTCAGGTAGACAAAGAAGAAGATAGGATCAAAATGATCAACTACCTGAGTGCCACAGGCTTCTATCAGGCAAATGCACTTCTTCCCCTGTCCTATGACTTTATTGAGTTTGAGTACTTAAAACAACTTGAACTTGAGTTAGTCAAAGAGAGAAAGAAAACTAAGAGGAAGCTAAGGGAAGAAGCTGCAAAGTCAAGAGCCATCATCCAAAAGAGTATGAAGAAGTCTGCTGATAGACAAAGGATGATGAGCTTCTTGAAGCTATATGGATTCTCCGGAAGGAGACTTGGCCCTATGTCTCTATCCACAATGGATGAGCATATAAGGGTAATCAAGCAGAAGATTAAGAGTGGTGAACTTACTGACTTACACTCTCTTCCAAGTCAAGTCCCACCTGAAGTGGAGGTTAAGTTTGAACAACCTGAGACACCTCAACCCGGACCTCCTGCTGAGCCTCAGCAAGCTTCATCTTCTGATCCAAAGCAGGGTCAAATCCCTCTCCTTCTGAACCTGTGAGGGAGGAACACCCAACTGAGAAAGACAAGGATGATCAACAAGGTGCTGCAGACCAGTCTTCTCATTAAAGTCATCTAAGAGGAAGAAGAGAATGGCTTCTAAACCAAAGACTAAGAAGAAGAAGCCTAAATCATCTACCTCTACACCTCAGGCTGAGTCAGATCAACCTGAGGAAATGCATGATGAGGCAGCCCAATCAACTCCAATGCAAGTGGCTCCTCTGACAGCTGAGACACCCATCTTATCCTGGACTTATTCTACCAATCCATCCAGAAAGATGGCATGTAATCAAAGATCAAGGTGTTGAGAATGTCTATACTTGGCAAGACATAATCAACTTACCTCTGCATGATCTCTTTGAGATGAGAAGATACTATGAAGGTCTGAATGATCCTGACCATCTAATGAAGAAGGGTATGGTCATGATTGTGCTAAAGACCACTAACATCTGAAGATCTTCTAAATGTTTTAGTAGTATCAGCCTAGGGGGAGTTTGTAAGGATTCCTTTAAGTCTGATGCAAATCCAAAACATCCAATGTCTCTCTGCAACACATGCACTAATTACTGAAGAAGAAATGTTTCGGAAGTTTTACACCATACACTAGAAAATACTCTAAGTGTAAAATCTTCCGAAGCCAAGACCAATATCTTCCGAAGCAAAACATGAAGTCTTCCGAAGCCTCAGAGACAAAGTCTTCCGAAGCTTCAACCTATGAAGACAGATTTCTTCCGAAGACTTTTAGTAACATGCTTTATCTTATTTACTGTTCCATAAAGCTGGACACCTTTCCGCTGCATCTCTGTAAAGTCACCAACTTACATGAGTTTGTGAAAAGGTCCATGCTTTTGGTAACTGTACATTGAGGTCTTGAGTCTGTAACTTTCTACTTTATGTACTTTATCCTTTTTGTAATAGATAAGGATGTGAGCTATGGCATGTCATAGTCACAAGGTCAAAAGGCAGATATGCCTTTTGATTCTACAATTGATTTTGTTTGTATCTAGTCAATTGTATCCAGCTGGCTTTCAAAGTATAGCCGGCTGTAGGTTGTAGTATAAGTATTCCAAGTTCTAGTATTTTCTTTATGCTTTGTAACACTTGTAAAAGAACTTGAGAAAGCAATATACTGCCTCCTTGAAACCCAATCTCTTGTTCTGTCTCTTTAACTTTACTTGTGTTCTTGTATCAGTATTGGTTAATCCAGTTCACTGTTTGATCAAGTTTAGTTATTCTCATCTTTGTGTTGTTGTGTTGTAATTGTTCAAGCCCTTAACCAGTCCTGCAGTATCCACCACCATATCATACGCTGAGAATTGTATCAGTCACCTTATCCTAGACAGAATCAAGAGAAAAATCTATGTATAACTTCACACCCGGCGTATAATACGCCGAGGTTGGCGTATGGTACGCCTGTCACCCTAAAAACCTCCAGATTTTGAGTTTCTCTCCTATTTAAACCTAATCATTAGGGTCTTGAATGACATTTCTCCCCTGCGAATTATGGACATTTTGAAAACAATTTTGGGAGTTTCTTTCACAACGGTTTCACCCGAGTCAAGCATCAACAACATCCATGTAACACCCGGAAATTTTCTTTGAAGCCGACGAAAGAAGAAAAAGAAATAAAGTCCAAAGTCGGGGGACCAAACTCGCCAAAATGGGAGAAGGTTGGATGAGTGGGGGTATAAAAGGGGGAAGGCACCCCACACTCACCACTTATTCAGCCAAGAAGAGAGGAGAGGAGAAGAAAAAGGAGAAAAGGGAGAAAAGCTTGGTGCGGGTGGATTCGAGCGTGAGAATCGAAGTGTAGCGGGTTGAATCGAAGCTCTTCTTGTCGGGATCGTTTGTGTGAGTTCTAGGACCCCTCTTTTACACGTTTTCAACTGATTTTGGGGCTGGAACACATCTAAAACCTGTTTTTTTTTTGAAAAGTTGGGTGTTGACCCGTTTTATGCATATGTGTATGTGTTTGATGCGTGTGGGGTTGGATTTCGGGCTTGTGTATGCTTGAATGATGTTGTGGTAGGTGTTTCTAAGGTTTAGGATGGTTGATTTGGGCTAAAATCGAGTTTGGAAGAGCTTGGAGGGCCGAAAGGGGCAGTTTGCGTTCGGCTGAACTGCATTCTGCATCAGCTGGCTAGGCGACGACTGGAGTGCGATTGCGAGGCCATACGGCCGATTGGCGTGCAACTGAGGTCCATGCGCACGATTGCCATGCGACTGAGGTCCATACGCATGATAGTCATGCGACTGAAGTTCATGTGCCTGCAAGGCATGCGATTGAAGTTTATGCGACTAAGGTTCATTCGCACGAAGGTTATACGACTAAGGTCCATGCGCCTGGAGGCCATGCGACTGAGGTTCATTCGCATGAAGGTTATGCGACTGAGGTCCATGGCCTGGAGGCCATGCGACTGAGGTTCATTCGCACGAAGGGTATGCGACTGAAGCCCATGCGCCTGAAGTCATGCGACTGAAGGCCATACGCATGAAGGCTATGCGACTGAGAGTCCATACGCATAGATGTCCATTCGCCCATAGGTCCATTCGCATAGGGTCCATTCGCCTGATGTCCATTCGCCTAAGTGTTTATTCGCATGGAAGGCCATGCGACTGAAGGGTGTCCATACGCCCAAGTAGGGCTCATACGCCCGAAAGAACAATGGTTTATTTTCTGACTTTCGGGGGAAAGTGCAGATGTAGGTTTTGACTTGGGAGATTCCCGGGGGTTTATGTAAGCTGACCTTGGAGGTCATAGATGATATGATGGGCATGTGTGTGATGATGATGATGTGATGTATGATTGATGTGTATGTATGATGGTATGTATGTATGTTTATGTTTATATTCCTGTTATGTATGTGTATCTTTCTGTGGCTTTACGTTGAATGTTAATGAATGAACTGAAAAGTATTATGTAACGTAAAGTGGAAGATAATGAAAAGAGGAATATGATGAATGAATGCATGCATTAATGAACAAATGAAAATGTGAAAGGCTTGCAAGCGAAATGTACAGAAGTGCACGGCTCTAAAATGTCGTAAGCTCAACTGCGTATGGTTCAGCTAACCCTTAAGAATACACGCAGGGGTTCCAGTCTTTGTGACTGACCATCGGTGTGGTACATGGTGTATAATTGTTACCCGCGTTATGCATAATGTTAGGGGTGTAGTATGTAATGGTTACCTGCGCTATGCATAATGTTGGGGGTGTAGTATGTAATGGTTACCTGCGCTATGCATAATGTTGGGGGTGTAGTATGTAATGGTTACCCGCGCTATGCATAATGTTGGGGGTGTAGTATATGATGGTTACCCGAGTTACGCATAACGTTGGGGGTGTAGTATGCAGTGGTTTATAGCGGTTACCCGAGTTACTCATAATGTTGGGGGTGAAGAATACAGTTGGGATCTTTGTCGCTTACCCCGGTGCTGGTGCTAGGCTATGTGCAGTGTGGAAGTCATTTATGAACTTCGGCCCAGTAGCCATATAGTTTGGGGCATAGCTGTTGACACTGATCCAGAACGTGATGAAATAACAGATGTAATGATCCTGAACTTTATCTTAGGTACTGTGGCCAGAGGTGCTATGCACCGTAATGGAAGGTCTATGATAGGCTTAGGCCCAGTACCAGGAAACTGAAGGGTAAAGTTCATGGTTTTAATGGAAATAAAAGATGTAATGATGAACGAACGAATGAAAGTAAGAACGTATGAACGAACGAAAGTTAAAGAATGAATGATGAAGATAATAATGAAATTATCTATGTGTATGTATTATGTATGATCGCATGAAAGTAAAGAATGGTTTTAATAAAAGATAAAGTACGTTTTATTATAAAACTAGAACTCACTCAGCAACGCTGACTTTTATGTGTTTCCAGTTGGTAGGTAAAGTTGCTGAGGATGGCACGGGGCGGCTACTCAGCTCTTTTGGGATGGCATCCATATTTATAATGCTTGTGTAATGTAATGGAACAAATATTTTGTAATTGGACAACGATGTATTATGTTGCAAAAATTTTTAGGATGAAATGGAATGATGTTTAACGTTTCCGCTGCAACGTCTTATTTGAGTTAATGTAATTATATGTTTTATGTGCGATGAGGATCCAACTGTAAGCGTCCCGGGAACGGGGCCTTATAATCCAATCCACAGTTAAAGATCCAAGCACGCTAATGAGCGGCTAATTCTTTCATAATTATTTTCAGAGGAGAGTTCGTGTAAGTGAAGTACTAGGTTTAGTTTGAGTTGATGTTTTGGATTATGTTCTTTTGACACAAGAATCTAATTGTGAATTTGTTTAAAGTTAAAAGACTTATTTATGTTTAAGTATTCATATGCTTTCATTCACATTTGGTTTTCTTGAATTGTGAGCAGTTTGTTATGTATGTGAATTCTTTGCATAAATTATTTGGTAATCAAAATTATCAGTTCAATTTAACGATTTTACAAAATCATGTCTATGTGATTTCCAATCAATTCTTCCCAATCAATTCTTATAAAACCAAGTGTGAACCTTTAAACTTGAATCTCGAAAGTGATTGCCTTTTTCCCATAAGTTTCAAAACCCATAATCAAAATCATTGTTTCTTAATTGCCTTTGCTTAATTGAACTTGTGTTTTAAATAAAATACCAAAAATAATTTTTTTTTATTTTTTGTATTTTTCGTTTCATGTTTAAAGTTCTTAGGTATAAGTTTTACACTTTCCACCAATTCCCTGTGTTGACGGCTCTTACTTACCTGTATTAGTTATAGGTAACTAAGTGTTTAAGTTTAACTTGTTTTTGATCCAACAATGACAACTCGATCAATATGCTACACTACCAAATACTCTTGAATACTCTAGATCGGGTTTCCTACCTTTCAAAGCTTCTTATGAGTACATTTGGTTAGAGATCTTGTTTATACTTTGTTCAATATATAGATAACATGGCTTACTACTCTCCTGAGAAATTTTATGGCATCATCATTGCCTTTAACATATTATGCGTAGTGGATAACATGGTTCCATTTTGTTGTTCGACCACTCCATTTTGTTATGTTTTGTTATGGTGAATATTGTGTAGTGAGTTGTCTTGCTATCCAATTATCCTTATAGTATTTTGGTAATTCTTTAGATGTGAATTCTCCACCTCTATCGATTTATTAACATCTTTAATTTGGTTCCCAATTTTATTTTCACATACCGTCCAAATTTTATGAAAACCTCACATGGTTATCAAGTTGAGAAAATATATCCATATATTGTATATATAGTCATCTACGAGTATCAATGTATACTTCTTTCTTGAATGTGTATGCAGAGATGGGACCATAAAGATCTTTATAGATTAAATCCAAAGGTTTAAATAACTTGTAATGAGCCAGGTTGTGGAATGGATCCTTGTTATTTTATCCTTAATAAGCACGTGTTACATACATAACCTGAATGATTTCTTCTGGAAATCCCATAAACCAAATCCATTTAAATTATTATCTTAATTACATTAAAATTTAGATGACCCAACCCTACATGCCAAAACCATGTTTGGTCTTCTAACTTTTCCATTAGACAAGTAGGTACTAATCCAAATTTTTAAGTTGATATTATAAAGTCTACTCTTTGAATATGTAAACTTCCTAAGAAGTTTTTGATACTAATCTTGCATGAGTAATAGGTCATGTAACAATACAACTTTACATGTATTTTCTATTAGTTGCCCTAGACTTTAAATATTACTCTTTAGACTTGAAATATAATACACTTGGGATATAAACCTTTGCTTCTTATTCTTACATTCTAGAAATATCAAGCCTTTTCATTCTATTTCTACATATGATCAATCTCTAACACGAATATGTCTTATGACCATCTCATCTATCTCTTAGAAATGTGTTTGTGTACCAGTCATATGTTACTTATACCATTCTCTAAGTACTATAAACTCTCACATGTGGTTGTAGTTTTACCAGGTTAATTTTTTTTCTCTTTTTGGAAAGTCTCTTCATAAGCCTCTTTACCCCTCGTGATTGCCATAAAGAATATCAGCTCTTTATATTCATACATTATGTTTGATTGTTCTTGTGCACATTCATTCTTATGGTGTTCCTCAGAAGGTGTCCAAACTAGTTGTAAGTGAAACATTATGCCTTGCTTAAGTCCTTCATAGACCTCTTCCACTGATTTTAGTTATTATTCTTGGACACCTATGCATAATTCGCTTCTCTTTCAGGTCGCCCAGTCTTTCCACCATGTCAACTCCATTATGATGAATTGATCGAACATTCCTTGTCAATGGTTTCCAAGATGTTTACCACAACTTGAGTTTGATTTTTTAAACGTTTTTAGCTCTTCAATAGTCTCTTCTCTTTCAGGTCATTCGGTCTTTCCACCATGTGGTCTTGATCTTTAAAGATGAGTAGAAGAAAATGAATCTTTAATATCACAAGGCTCTCATACCAATGTCGCTCAAGATCACTTTAAATACACAATTGAAAACAATAAAAAATTGAATTTGTTTATGAGTGATTGTAACCTTTCTTGTTTGTACAAACACATAAGTAATATGTGTATTCGATGGTGATGATCTATTGCCTCCTTCTCTAATCTGCACCGCCATCAAACACCATTTATAGTTTAATTCACCCTTAAACCTCCTAGTAACTATATTTACATATTAAACACTAAACAATGACTTTTGACTGTTTATACATTTGACCCATACAGTTTAGAGTTACTTTTTTTTACTTTTAAACCCAAAGCTTTTATATTTTTTTACAACTCAATTTTTTTACTTTCAACTTTGGTTCTCTATACTTTTCATCTCTTATAATTTTTTTGTTTTACGTCTCTGTTTAAACTTTACAAGTTAACACACCACAACATGTACGTGCAGCTCAACATTTGTATGCCTATTTTTTCCCGTTTAATGGCATCATAACAACGTGTAGATTTTAGATCGACTTAGTTATTATTTTTCATGTTTTACGTTTCTCTTAATAGTATTTTTTTGGCATTATTTATCATTTTTTAGCATATGTTTTTATTATATATCATGTATTTATTAAAATTATATTCATTTGCTTTGTGTAATTTTTTGTGGAATAGAGGTCTACTCAAGATGGTTTGTTATTTTGTAGGTGCAAAAGACGGATTGCGGGAGGTGAATGCCATAATTAGAAAACCTTTTTGAATCATATTGAAGATTAATGGTGATTTATGAAAAGTTCTGAAAATAGAATTTGATTTTGAAGTTGGAAGTATTTAAGAATATGGTGTGAATTTTGATTTTTTTATATATATTATTGGAAAGATAGAAGGTGTGATATTATTGCTTGAATTAAAAAAAAAGTTGGATGTAACTTTTTAAGATCATATGGCTTTTGATTTTAACAAATTCACCAAAATCTTAAGGATATAAAATTTCTAATCCCATCTATTTGTTGAAGACAAATTAAAAAGAAATGGGATTTTTTGTGGGATCTCTTGGAAGGGACATGGAAAAGGAAAAAATGAGAAGGCAAGAGATTTCAAGTTTTGATGGTTTTCTTTTGAATATATATTTCTTTCGTATTCATAAGTTTTTATTTAATTTTCGCTCCATTGATCTAGTCGACATGTCTGACTAGAACCATTTTAGTTTTTGACACTTGTATTTGTTTCTTTAATTTTGATTCGTAACTTATGTGATGTGATTGTTTATTCGAATGGTTTGTTGCGTGATTTTTGAACTTAAACTCGGATCTACTCCGGTATATATTTGAGTGTTAATAAACCTGATCAACTTATTAATTTTTCTAATAAAAATTTTCAAATTTTAAAACCTTAATCAAGTTTTAATTTTTGATACAAAAAACAAATAATGTTTTTTGCTTGTCTATGAACCAAAAATATTATAGAGTCATTCAATCTTGTTAAACATTTCGAACGGCGTGAGTGCTTAACTATAATCGATACTTCTACCACCTCAACCCGCACGCTTAGATCCGAACGGCGTGAACTTAGAGTAGCGGGTTGCTTCTAATCAACGAACTGCGTTTGATTAGACATATGAAGGAGGGGAAGTCCGAACAGTGTAATGCCTTTGTAATTTTGACACGACCGTGTTAGTGTGCTATATTTTTTTCTCTTTTTATCTACTTTTAGCTTTTCTTATTAAAATCCCACCATTTTACTTTGTTTTCATAAAAAGTGTACTTGAACTTGAATTATTTTGATATAAACTCGATTAACCCGTATCCCTAAGGACACAAATCCTACTTCTGCTCATACTATTCTTAGTGTGTGCATGGTAGGTTTACATTTATATATTTTATTTAATGGATTCGACACCCAACAAATTGGTGTCGTTGTTGGGAGAACCTCCAGCTTAAATCCGGACTCCTTTATCTATTTGCATTTGTTTTGTTCCAAGATTTTTAAGTACAGGTACACCTTTTCATAAACACCATGGCAGTTGAACAAACACTTAGGGAGCGGACGACTCATGAGGTCATCCAATAACCACTTTGCATCAATTACCTTGCTATGGAGAACCTCCAGCTTAAATCCGAACTCCTTTAGCTATTGCATTTGTTCCAAGGTCTAGACAATGAAGATCCTTACAAGTTCTTAAAAGAATTCTAGTTTGTGTGTTTTGCAATGAAACCACATAATATTACTGAAGAGCAAATCAAGTTAAGGGCATTCCCTTTTGCTTTGCAAGACTCGACAAAATAATGGCTTTATTACCTACCACCAGGGTCGGTAACCACTTGGAATCATCTTGCAAAGTTATTATTAAACGAGTATTTTCCGAAATTGAAAGCTTTCATGCTACGTATAGAGATCATCTGGATCAAACCATCAAAAAATGAAGCTTTACACACTTATTGGGAGAGATTTCAGAAGTTGTGTGCTAGATATCCACAACATGGTATATCTAAGCACCAATTGCTTCAATACTTCTATGAATGGCTAGCATAATTAGAGAGGTGTTTGATAAATGCTTCTTGTGAAGAAACTCTACTTGACAACACACCGAGTCAGCTTAGAGTCTTGATCACATCTATAGCAAAAGACGCAAAGCATTGGGATCAAGAAGAAGAATGGTATGATAACACACCACATGGGATCGAAGAAGATAGCACACCTCAAGAACTAAACTTGTTGAATTGACAAAAGCAGTGATGCAACTTGCTAAGGCAAGATGGAGGGAATATCCAAATGGTGTGATGTCTAATATCGATACAAATGGTTTACATAATTGAGTGTTGAAGCATAATCGTTATTGAATGTAAGCCAGATTAAGTCAAGAAATAACCCTTGTGTTAAAACTATTTTATAAAATTTGATTTTTCTTTACATTATATTAGTTTCAATAATTTTTCGTCATTAAAAAACCAAATTTATTTCTTCTTGACAAAACCTTAACACGGCCGCGTAGGATTTTCTTTGTAGTTTTGACACGATCGTGTCAGCGTGCTCTAATTTTTTTACTTTCATATTTTTTTCCTAATTTTAGTTTTTCTTATTAAAATCCCTCCATTTTATTTTGTTTTCATAACAAGTGTACTTGAACTTGAATCGTTTTAATATAAACTCGATTAACCCGAATCACTGAGCACACGAATCCTAGTTCCGCTCATACTACTATTAGTGTATGCACGGTAGGTTCACATTTATATATTTTGTTTGCTAGATTCGACACCCACAGTTTCACGTGTGGTGTTCAACTTTTTGAATATGAGTTTTTCTAGTGTCAATGGTCGCTGATGGTGGTGTAAAATTGGTGATACTCGACACGTTTTACACCCCCGCCGCAACGCGGGGGACTTAATACTTGTGAACTAATCTTTTTGAAATGATCCATATCGTTAATAGATTCTCCTTAATGATCGCCAATTAGAAAATGAGTTGTTGTTTTAGTCAGCTTTCAAAACTTTCTGAAATACGTTTTGCTAAAATAGAAACCGGTTCATATTTACAAAATTATCATTGTGTCTATACCACATATAAAGTAGATGGATGAACCTTTTTTAGATTAAACAAATTAGCTTTGTTCAAAGCCATGCACAAACTTAAGCTACAACTGGGATTCTGAGTTAATTAGTGAATCAAAAATACCTACTAAAATATCTATTATTAATTAATTAAATAATAAATACACAACTTCTAATAATATATATATATATATATATATATATATATATATATATATATATATATATATATATATATATATATATATATATATATATATATATATATATATATATATATATATATATATATCCGATGTTTCAAATAACTGTAAGAGCGAACGCTTAGATAATGGTCTTAATAATGACTGAATCCATGATAATAAGTAAAATGATAAAAAAACGTGGATGTATAACAAATCAAATAATGTATGAAAACAAAAGAATACGAGAATCATTCTTGATTCCCCTTTACCCGAAGGTTGTTATAGCTTAAGATCTTCATGTATAAATTGACCGATCTATTATTTTGGGATGTAAGAGAATTAAATGGAGTACTTTAGGCATGCACTCTTAGTTTTGTTTTCTCTTGTGATCTTCATCAATGGTGATCCTCTTGTTCCTGCGTTATGCATCTTCGGCGATTCTGTAATGGATGCAGGAAACAACAATCATCTCCACACTTTGCTCAGAGCAAACTTCCTTCCTTATGGAAGAGATTTCACAACTAATAAGCCTACTGGCAGGTTTTGTAATGGAAAATTAGCAACTGATTATACCGGTAAAAATATATTGTAACCTCAAATCTTTGTTAATATTCTTTTTAAAATTCCTTTTTAACGATATCCTTTATGTATATGCAGCTGAATACTTGGGATTTGATACATACCCACCACCTTATCTAAGTACAACAAATGATACACTTCTCATGGAAGGCGCGAACTTTGCCTCCGCGGGTGCTGGTTATGCAGACAAGACATCAAGACTCTATGTAACTCATATTGTTTAAACTACAAAGGAGACTTAAATAAGCGATTTTTGCTCATTTAATTATGATTTGATATGATATAATACAACATTCGTTTGTTTATTTATTGCTGCAGAAAGCGATTAGTTTGCCTCGACAGGTAAAGTATTACAAGGAGTGGCAAAGCCTTGTTGTTAGCATGGTCGGTAAAGAGAGAGCATACGCCATCTTTTCAGGTGGTATTCATATTTTAAGTGCTGGAAACAGTGATTTCCTTCAGAATTACTACATTAATCCCGCTTTGAGGATATTATACACTCCTTCAAAGGTTGCAGACATTCTTATGAAATCATACCACAAATTCATAAAGGTAAACTTTGAACAAGCCAATGAAAATTATTATATGACAAAACGGTGATATGTAGCTTTGTATGTAGAATCTTTACGATTTAGGAGTGAGAAAGATCGGAGTGACAACTTTGCCACCAGTGGGATGTTTGCCTGCAGCCATCACACTCTTTGGCTTGGGGCGCAATAAGTGTATACACAGGATAAATAGAGACGCAGTGATGTTTAACAACAAGCTAAACGCCACGTCTCAGGATCTAGTGGATGAATACCCGGACTTAAAACTTGTGGTCCTCGATATCTATCATCCTCTTCTTGATCTAATCATGAAGCCAGAGGATTATGGTAACATTCTATTATTTGACCATCACTTGTTGTTTACCATCACAGCCTTGTAGGCGGGTCGGTTAAAACATATCATTTTTAATATTCATAAGTAAATGAGGCAAAACTGTCGGCTAAGTAATTTGATTATGTGTAGGTTTTTTCGAGTCAAGGAGAGGTTGTTGTGGAAGTGGCATGGTTGAGGGCTCTTTGTTGTGCAATGCAAGGTCAACAGGCACATGTTCAAATGCAAAAGGGTATGTGTTTTGGGATGGATTTCACACATCTGAATCTGCAAATGAGATATTGGCACAAGAACTACTTCACCAAGGAATAGGCTTAATTTCTTAGAACATTAACATTAGAGTAAAATGTTACAATAGGAGATTGAGATGGAATTATTTGTTTTAGATTCATATGCTTGTTCTGATGTAAACTAATTTAGAGTAGATATTATTAAAAGTGATTTAATCGAAACTCAAAAGTACGAAAATCTCCAAATTAAAGTCGACAATCTCCAATCCCCAGTGACAAAACCATAATATATATTTTAATAGGAGAGTCGCTAGGAGATATAAAATTCTATCAAAAGTTTCTTACACATAAAAACCCAATATACTTTTAGTTTTTTCTCACAAAAGTCACTCAACAATTTCAAAAAAAAAAACAAATAACTTTTTATTCACATAATAATGTCTCAACAATTATTTACAATTAAATTCACTTCTCTTGTTAACTCGAGAAAAAATATGAACAAAATTAAAACAACTTTTGCACTGGTTGTTATATTTTTGTGCATTTTTTCCCTCCGTGGCTCGTTTAACTTAAGTACCTTGAGTCCGGATCCTTTAATTTATAAAAGCTCGAGCTCGACTCATTTCAAACTCTATTTCCAAAGCTCTAGCTTGAAGTAGCTTTAGAAATAAAGTTCGCAATAGACAGGATCATGCTCAAGCTCCCATAAGTTGAACAAGTCAAGCATGAACTCCTATAAGTTTAGCAAGCCAAACAATAAAGTGCATGCAAACAATAAAAAAACAATAAAAAAGTTATTTAATTTTTTTTATTGTTTCTTTCAAATTTAATATGTGAAGGGACTTTAGTGTCTAAAATATTATTGAGGTATTTTTGTATAAAAGATAGAAAATATATTGGTTTTTTATGTACAAAATTTTGTTTATGTAATTTTGTGAGACAAAATATAAAGTACATTGATTTTGATGTGCGAAAAATCATAGATTGACTTTTATGAGAAAACACTAAAAGTATGTTGGTTTTTTATTATGTTTACCTAAAATTATTTCGATTGCAGAGGGTGGTGATTTCCATTAGTTTGAAATTAGAATATCTTATGAACTTCATTTTCAGACTACATTTCATAACTCTCTTGAGACTCTCATTAAGCAAAAGGGGAAACTTATTGTCACGCAAAGTAGGTTTGAGCAACAGTCAGCCTAAACCGCTCTAACTAGTGTTCAAACCACACCCTAACTGCCATAGAACCGAAAGCATGCAACATTACGAATCCGGCTTCAGTTTAAAATCATAGTGTTTCCGGTCCCAGTCTCCGTACGACCTTAAATCGATAATGACTGAACTGGCAAATCAATATTTTAATTTAAATTAACAAAATATTACATATGGCCCATTTTATGGTGGTTACATTTTTTTTAATGGTGGATAATTTCATTAAAGAGTAAATTACTATTTTGGTCCTTGTGGTTTGGCGAAAATTACGGCTTTAGTCCAATAGTTCGTTTTTTACGTTGACATTCCAATAGTTTCAGGGTTCCTTCGATTGCAGTCCACGCCACTAACACCGTTAAAATTTTCTGTTAAGTCAATGTTAAATGACAAATTTGCCCCGTAATTAATTAATAAAAATATTTAAAAAAATACTAATATTAATCATCACATCTCATCTTTCTACCCCTATCTCCTTCTCTTTCTCTCTCTAGTCTCTTTCTTATCTTAATATCAAGAACCACCTGCCACTACCTCCATCCCCAAACCACCTCCAACCGCCACTCCGGCCACCACCACTCCATTCCATCCCCAAACCACCGCCTCCACCACTCATTCCACCCTTAAACTAAATTTACTTGTATAGATCTAAGAACTAAAATTTCAATTTTAGAAACAGATTAGTGGGTTAGAGATGATGATGGTGTGACCGTGGCGGTTGTGGTCGTAGGAGGTGGTGGTGCACGATAGTGATGGTGGTGGTTCTTTTACCAGAATAAGGAGAAGGTTGAAGACACAAATGTTTTATATCTGGAATTAAGGTTTCATTTTCCCCTTTCATCAGTAGTGGTGGTGGTCGTGGTCATCGGAGGTGACGGTAATGTTGGAATCCTGAAAGAGAGAGAGAGAGAGAGAGGAGTTGCTAGCGAATTTCAAGTGACGGCGATCTGGCCAGATTCTTCATTTTTCCACTGCCACACCTCTTCGATATCTCACCGACCATCACCGCTCGTCCTCTTAAATGGTGGTGGAGGTGTTGAGGGATGGATCCTAGCGGAGGCGTTGAGAGATGGATTTTGGTTAAGGTGGTGAGATACGGTGGTTGTGGTGGTGGAGGAGGAGAAGGGGGTGGAAGTTGGTAGTGATAAAATTGGTTGCAAAGAGAAAGAGAGAGAGATTGGTATTAGAGGCAGGGGAGAATTCTATATATTTTATTAATTAATTACAAGGGCAAATTTGTCATTTAACATTAACTTAACAGGAAATTTTAATGGTGTTAGTAGCATGGACTGCAATTGAAAGAAACCCTGAAACTATTGGACTGTCAACGTAAAAAACGAACTAACAGACTAAAAGCGTAATTTTCGTCAAACGACATGGACAAAAATAGTAATTTACTCTTCATTAAGTAACCAACACTAATTTACAACTACAAAAACAACTATTTACAACATTCAAAACGGCCACAAAATAAATGTGCTTTCACGACCAGTTTAGATGGCCGCTTAGAAAACTTCGACAAATGACTTCTGTGACCATTTATTGCAACCGAACAATGTGTAGTTATCTGAAGTGTGGCAAAGCTCTCGGTCAATTTCTAACTTCCAAGGCTAGGTATCTATCGGTATCGGACCTTCTTTCTATTTAGGAAAAACGCATAGTCTTGATTATTGATTATATAAATTTTGAATATGTCCGGGTGATAGTTATTATATAAAAATTAAGCACAAATTTGTTGTGAATAATCTTGATTGGGTCAAGTCGGGCTAAATGGGCACGAATATCAGTAACTTTTATCTAACAACATTTATTGTATTGTTATTAATAAGTAGTGGGGCGGTTACTTTGTATGTTCTGCATGAAATAGGTCGGTTACATTGTATGTTCCACATGAAATAAGGGGTCTTAGGTTTAATGGAGTAGTGGTTTTAGTTGGCCGTTTGTTTTTCCTATTTAAGAGTCTACTTTATTTTTGGAGTGAGCAAGAGTTAAGTAGGGTTGCTTCTTTAGGTGGAGCAAAGTACTTCTTGTCCATAATTGATGATCATTCAAGAAGGGTTTGGGTAGATGTCTTAAAAAAAGATGAGACATTTACTAAATTCAAAGAATGGAAGATATTAGTTGAAAGAAGGTTAAAAAACCAAGAACAAATAATGGTTTGTAATTCTGTATTTGTAACACCCGTTTATTTATTATTTTGAAGCCGACGAAGGAAAAAAAAAGAAATAAAGTCTAAACTCGAGGGACCAAACTCGCCAACTAAAGAAAGACGGGTGAGTGGGAGTATTTAAGGGAGAGGGCAGCCCTTACCCTCTCCCCCACACTCATATTTCAGCCACATAGAGAGGAGAAGAGAGAAAGGAGAAGAAAAAGAGGAAAAAGGGTCGGTTCGGATGATTAGGGTGGCCAAACTCGTCGTGTAGCAAGCCAAATCGAAGCCCTTGTCGTTGTGCTCGTTTGTGTGAGTTCTAGGACCCCACGTTTACTTGTTTTCAACCGATTTTGGGGCTGGAAAGCATAGAAAACCCGTTTTTGTGTGTGTGTGTGTTTGACCCATTTGGGTGTGATGTGTGTGATGCGTTTCGTGTATGTTTCCGGGCTTGTGTGTGCTTGTATGGTGTTGTACTATGCATTCCTATGGTCTAGGATGGTTGATTTAGGCTTAGAATGGGTTTGGAGGAGCTTGGAGGCCGAAAATGGCAGATTGGGTTCGGGATGAACTCCATTCTGCATCAGCTAGGGCTATGCGACCGAATGAAGGCCATACGGCCGATTGAGAGGCGATTGAGGGTATTCGCACGATTGGGACTCATTCGCACGATTGAGGGTTCAATCGCACGACTAAGGTTTCATTCGCACGACTGGGAGTCCAGTCGCATGGGAAGTCATACGACTGAGGGTTCAGTCGCATAGATGCTTACTCGCATGAGTCCATTCGCATGAGGTCAGTCGCATAGGTGCTCATTCGCATTAGTTCCATCCGCATGAGGTCCATACGCACAACTGGATGTCCATTCGCATAGATGTTCATCCGCATGAGTCCAATCGCATGATGTTCAGTCGCATGGAGGCCATGCGACTGAAGAGTGTCCATACGCCCGAATAGAGCTGTTGCACCCGAAGGAAAGTGTAGTTAGACTTCTGGCTTTCGGGGGAAAGTACAGATGTAAGTTTTGACGTAAAGGTTCCCGTAAGAGCATGTAAGATAGCTGATATGGCCTTAGAAAGCATGTAGGGCATAGAGATGATGATGTTGCATGTTATGTATGTATGATGTTGCCCTGTATGATGTGATGTTGATGCATGTTAATGTTCCTTAGTATGATGTATATTATCTTTCCTATGGCTTTACGTATTATGATGAATGAAATGAAGTATTATGTAACGTAAAGTGGAAAGAAATGAAACGTCTTGCATGCATCGGATAACGGGTCCTTCTTTGTGATTGACCATTAATGTAGAACCTCTACCGCTTGCCTATAGTATTGTGGCATACGTTTAGCTGTTCATTTATTGACTTCGGCCCAATAGCTATGACTGATGGTTACTCCTAGCACCGTGGCATACGTTTAGCTGTTCATTTATTGACTTCGGCCCGGTAGCTAAGACTGATCGGGGTGTAGCACATGGTATTGGTACGGATGATGTCCGATGCGCAAGTAAAGTTATACGGAACGAATGAACGAATGAATGAATGAAGAAGATAATAATGATATTATCCATGCGTACGTATGATGTGTGATCATGTAAAAGTAACGAATGGTTTTATATGGAAGTAAAGTATGTTTTATAATAAAACTAGAACTCACTCAACAACACTGACTTTTATATGTTTTCCAGTTGGCAGGTAATGATTGCTGAGGATGGCACCGTGAAGCTACTCAGCTCTTTTTGGGATGGCATTCTTTCGATTAATGTTTTTGCATTGTAATGCGAACAAGCTATTTTGTAACGAATGTTGTATTAACTTACAAAGCATTTATATAGAAATGAAAGCTCATTTTAATGTTCCGCTGCGATGTTTATCAAATACAATTGTAAATGTATGTTCTATGTGCGATGATTGACCAACTGTAAGCGTCCCAGGAACGGGGCCTTACAAGTTGGTATCGGAGCCAGGTTTAAGTGAAATGGGTAAATATTCAGAATAAACCTTAACTTAAACTGAAAATGGGACGAAAAAGGAATGGGATGCCAAACTGAGTAGCTGCGTGCCATCAGGTATTTTCTTAAAGTTAACCGGTTTTATGTGCGCATGGTATGTGGTTATGTGTTGTATATAGATTTAAATACTGATGTAGTAAGGACAGGTAATGCTTGGGGTATGAAGAGTAAAGTAAGTGGCTAATCACAACTGGCCACTGTAATTAGGGACTTACTATACTTGACATAAACTGAGTTGTTTCCTTGAATGACCGTGTTGGTGTTTGAATCTTTCAGTGTGATAGAGAATGGCTGGTGGTAGATCTTCTAAAGCATCTAGGGGTGGAGGCCGTGGTGGGCCTGATGTTGAGCCGCGACCCAAAAGAGGAAGACCAAGGGTCGAAAAGGTGGTTCCTGAAGAACCAGAGACTCCTCATCCGGAAGCTGGGGATGAGAGTGCAAACCTGAGGGCCTCAGTAAAGGAGGTTGTTGTTGAAGAAGTACACCGGGTCATGCAGACAATCTTACCGTCTGTGGTGACCAAAGTCATTAAGGCGGTGAAGGAAGGAGAAAGAAAGGAGAGAAACAGGCCTTCAGGGGAACGAGAGCAACCGGAGCCTGAAACGATTTTCTCCGATAACGAAGATGAGGAAGAGGAAGATGAGCTTGTGCGGGAGGTGGCACGAGGATGTAACTACGGGGTGTTTATGAGATGCAAGCCCCCTACTTTTGACGGTAATGGCAATGCTGCCGCTGCTCACCGATGGGTGAGAGAGATGGAGGCTGTTCTCGACATCAGCGAGTGCTAGGAAGATCAAAAAGTAAAGTTTGCCACCCATTCGTTTGTGGACTCAGCTTTATGCTGGTGGGACAATATTGTCCAAGCTGAGGGTAACCGGGCAATCGGGAGAATGAGATGGCCCAAACGGAAAAAGATGATGATTGAGGAGTTCTGTCCTCACAGGGAAATGGATAAGATTGAGAGGGAGTTCCTGCAGCTGGAGGCGGGATCCATGACACACCAGCAATACACTACCAAGTTCAATGAGATGGCACGGTTGGTCCCGGATCAGGTGACGCCTCTATCTCGGAAGATCAAGAGGTACATTCAGGGCTTACCGGTGGATGTTCGCCGGCATATGATCGCCGCCCGGCCAAGTACGTTTAGGTCGGCGGTCGATTTGGCCGGAAGACTTTATGATGAGAGGGAAGTGGTGGTGGTTGAAGCGAATAGGAAGGGTGGTGGTCATCGAAACTGGAACGGGAAAAGGTTTGGTTGGGGTGATGCCTCGACGGGTAACAAAAAGGCACGGGTGGATGACCGCCGCGTGGCCACACCGGGAGCGGGATCAAGGAGGTGTGGTAATTGTGGAAAGGAGCATGCGGGAGAATGTAGGCTGGGTTTGAATGTGTGCTTCAAGTGTGGGAAGACAGGGCATATGGCAAAGGATTGCCTGTCGGGCAAATGCTTTAAGTGTGGGGAAACTGGTCATATGAGCAGGGATTGTAAGAAGCCGAGGGTTGAGAGTTCGGGGGCGAAGAGGACGGGAGGTGATGGACTGAGGGCGAGCGCCAGGGCATTCACCATGACACATGAGGAGGCTAGGACGGACCCTGACGTTGTGTCCGGTACGTTTCTAGTGAACCAAACTTTAGCTTCTGTGTTATTTGATTCTGGTGCTAGTAAGAGTTTTATTTCTGCTGCTTTCTGTGCTAAGCTGCCTGTTAGTAGTAGACGTGTTGATGCGCCCTTTGATGTTGAAACTGCCATAGGTAAGTCTACCAGGATTTCTGAGATGATAGAGAACTGTGATGTGGAGCTTGAGGGTCATAAGTTTCCTGTTAGACCGTTCGTGACGTTAGGTGGTTTTGATTTGGTTCTTGGGATGGATTGGTTAGCGGGCTACGAGGCGAGCATTGTGTGTCGCAAGTAGATGATTCGGTTGTCGGCGCCTGACGGTAGTTCAGTGACGGTTTATGGTGATCGGGTTACTACGATTCCGAAGGTGATCTCGATGGCGGTGGCGGGAAAGTGTAAGAGGCGTGGATGTAGTGCCTACTTGGCCTATGTAAAGGATGTGGATACGCCAACACCATAACTAGCCGATGTACCGGTTGTGTGTGACTTTCCAGACATGTTCCCAGAAGATTTATCAGGAGTGCCACCTGACAGAGAGATTGAGTTTCAGATTGATCTAATACCGGGTGCCCAACCTGTCGCCAAAGCACCGTATCGGTTGGCTCTAACCGAGATGAAAGAATTGATGGAGCAGTTGCAAGAACTGCTTGATAAGGGGTTCATTAGACCGAATATCTCTCCTTGGGGTGCTCCGGTCCTGTTCGTAAAGAAGAAGGACGGTAGTATGAGGATGTGCATTGACTACCGCGAGCTGAACAAGTTGACGGTGAAGAACCGATACCCCTTACCGAGGATAGATGATTCGTTCGATCAGCTTCAGGGTGCCAGTTGGTTTTCAAGGATAGATCTTCGATCTGGTTACCAAAAGTTGAAGGTGAAGGAGCAAGATATTCCTAAAACAGCTTTCCGTACGCGCTATGGTCACTACGAGTTTCTTGTCATGTCTTTTGGCTTGACCAACGCGCCAGCTGCTTTTATGGATCTGATGAATCGAGTGTGTCGGCCGATGTTGGATAAATCAGTGATCGTGTTTATTGATGATATCCTGATTTACTCGAGGAGCAAGGCAGAGCACGCCGGTCACATTCGGGAGGTTCTAAAGACGTTGAGAAGGGAGAAGTTGTATGCTAAATTCCCCAAGTGCGCGTTTTGGTTGCGAGAGGTTCAGTTCTTGGGTCACGTGGTGAATCCTGACGGGATTATGGTGGACCCGGCAAAAGTGGAGGCGGTTATGCAATGGAAGTCACCAAAGACGCCATCCGAGATTCGTAGTTTCTTCGGTTTGGTGGGCTACTATAGAAGATTTATCCAAGACTTCTCTAAGATTGCTTCTCCACTGACTAAGTTGACCCGAAAAGATGTAGTTCATATGGGGCCAAGCTCAAGAGAAGGCGTTTGAAGAATTGAAGGCGAGATTGACTCAAGCTCCTGTTCTGTCATTACCCGATGGAAGTGAAGATCTGGTGGTTTATTCCGATGCTTCCTACTCGGGGTTGGGGTGTGTGTTAAGGCAGAGAGGAAAGGTTATAGCCTATGCATCCTGACAGTTGAAGGTTCATGAGGTCAACTATCCTACTCATGACTTGGAGCTGGCAGCCGTGGTCTTTGCGTTAAAGATTTGGAGGCACGATCTGTACGGGACGAAGTGCACCATATTCACTGGCCACAAGAGTCTGAAGTACTTTTTTGAGCAGAAGGATCTGAACATGAGGCAGAGATGGTGGTTGGAACTTATAAAGGATTATGATTGTGAAATCCACTACCACCCGGGCAAAGCCAATGTGGTGGCTGATGCCCTTAGCCGGAAGGAGAGACCCGAGCCGATTCGGGTAAAGGCATATCAGCTGATCATGACCTCTGATGTAATGAAGCAAGTCAAAGGGTTTCAAGATGAGGCATTGAAAGAAGATCATCTTAACTCTGAAAGAATGAGAGGTCTGGTTGGGGAATTGGGTGAAAACACGCTCGGTGTTAGAACCCGATTCGGTCGTGTGTGGATTCCTCGTTTTGGGGATCTACGAGTGAGGATAATGGATGAAGCTCATAAGACTCGGTACTCCATTCATCCTGGTGCCACGAAAATGTACCATGACATGAAGAAAGATTATTGGTGGCCGGGTATGAAGCGCGATGTGGTGGAGGCCGAGCATCAGAAGCCGTATGGGAAGATACAACCTTTGGATATACCGGAATGGAAGTGGGAGCACATCTGTAACGCCCGGAAATTTCTTTTGAAGCCGACGAAAGAAGAAAAAGAAATAAAGTCCAAAGTCGAGGGACCAAACCCGCCAACGAGAGAAACTTCGATGCACGGGAGTATAATAGGGGGAAAACACCCCTATTCTCCCCATATTTCAGCCAAGAGAGGAGAAGAGAGGAGAAGGAGAAAAGAGGAGAAAAGTTGGTTCGGGTGGATTTGAGCGTGGAATTCAACGTGGAGCGAGTCAAATCGAAGCTCTACTCAACGGGATCGTTAAGGTGAGTTCTAGGACCCCTCTTTTACACGTTTTCAACTGATTTTGGGGCTGGAACATGTCCAAAAACCTATTTTCGAGTTTTTGGGTAAAGACCCGTTTTGATGCATGTATGTATGTGTATGATGCGTTCGAGGCTTGATTTCTTGCTTGGTTATGCTTGTATGAGGTCATGGTATGTTTTCCTAAACTTTAAAAGGGTTATTTGAGCTTAAAGGAGGTTTGGAAGGGGTTGGAGGTCGAAAACCCACGGCTGCAGTCGAGCAAACTGCATTCTGCACTAGCTAGGGCAAGGCGACCGACTGGAGGCCATTCGGCCGAATGAAGTGCGACTGAGGTCCATGCGCACGTTTGCCATGCGACTGAGTTCCATACGCATGATGGTCATGCGACTGAAGTTCATGTGCCTGGGAGTCATGCGATTGAGAGACCATGCGACTGAGGTCCATTCGCATGAAGGTAATACGACTGAAGTCCATGCGCCTGGAGGCCATGCGACTGAGGTTCATTCGCATGAAGAGTATGCGACTGAAGCCCATACGCCTGAAGTCATGCGACTGAAGGCCATACGCATGAAAGTTATGCGACTGAGAGTCCATACGCATAGATGTCCATTCGCCCATAGTCCATTCGCATAGGGTCCATTCGCATAGATGCCCATTCGCCTAAGTGTTCATAAATGATAGCCGAGATGAAATTCCTCGACGGTGTGATGGGCATGGACGGTATAAGAGGATGCAGGATGATGAGATTATGATGAGGATGTTGATGGAGATGATAATGATATGTATGATGTCACGTGTGACGTTAGGTATGGCGGTGCGTGTGATGCTTAGTATGGGTGATGTGTGTGATGTGATGTATGATTGACGTGTATGATGATGTTGTATGATTATGTTTATGTTATGTTCCTTATTATGTATGCTTATCTTTCTATGGCCTTGCGTTGAACGTGAATGAATGAAATGAAGTATTATGTAATGTAAAGTGAAAGATAAGGAAAAGTGGAACGTAATGAATAAATGTATGCATTAATGAATGAATGAATGAAATGAAGTGTTATGTAACGTAAAGTGGAAAGAAATGAAACGTCTTGCATGCATCGGATAATGGGTCCTTCTTTGTGATTGACCATTAATGTAGAACCTCTACCGCTTACCCCTAGTACTGTGGCATACATTTAGCTGTTCATTTATTGACTTCGGCCCAGTGGATATGACTGATCGGTTACCCTTAGTACCGTGGCATACGTTTAGCTGTTCATTATTTGACTTCGGCCCGGTAGCTAAGACTGATCGGTTACCCTTAGTACCGTGGCATACGTTTAGCTGTTCATTATTTGACTTCGGCCCGGTAGCTAAGACTGACCGGATACCCTTAGTACCGTGGCATACGTTAGCTGTTCATTTATTGACTTCGGCCCGGTAGCTAAGACTGGTCGGGGTGTAGCACATGGTATTGGTACGGATGATGTCCGATGCACAAGTAAAGTTAATTGGAACGAATGAATGAAAGAATGAATGAAGAAGATAATAATGATATTATCTATGCGTACGTACGATGTGTGAGCATGTAAAAGTAACGAATGGTTTTAAAAGAAAGTAAAGTATGTTTTATTATAAAACTAGAACTCACTCAGCAACGCTAACTTTTGATGTGTTTCCAGTTGGCAGGTATGTTGCTGAGGATGGCACGGGGCGGCTACTCAGCGTGTTTTGGATGGCATCTTATGTTTAACGCTTTTGTAATAAATGTAACATGATATTGTTAAAAGAACGATTGTACTATTGTGCAAAAGCATTTTGATGGAATGAAATTATGTCTTTTAATGTTTCCGCTGCAACTATTTAAGAAAGGAAAAATGTAAATGTATGTTTTATGTGCGATGAATGACCAACTGTAGGCGTCCCGGAAACGGGGCCTTACAAGTTGGTATCAGAGCCAAAGTTTAAGTGAATTGGGTAAATATTTTCAAAAACCTAATCTTAAACTGAGAATGGGACGGAAAGGGGAATGGGATGCCAAACTGAGTAGCTGCGTGCCATCAGGTATTTTCTTAAAGTTAACCGGTTTTATATGTGCATGGTATGTGGTTATGTGTTGTATGTACATTTAAATACTGATGTAGTCAGGACAGGTAATACTTGGGGTATGAAGAGTAAAGTAAGTGGCTAATCACAACTGGCCACTGTAATTAGGGACTTACTATACTTGATATAAACTGAGTTGTTTCCTTGAATGACCGTATTGGTGTTTGAATCCTTCAGTGTGAGTTAGAGAATGGCCGGTGGTAGATCGTCGAGGGCTGTGTCAGGTGAAGGTTGTGGTGGACGTGGTGCTGGATTGCGTGTCACACGGAGCATGACAAGGGCTGCTGAGATGGCACCCGAAGAGCCTGAAATCCATCACCCGGAATGCGGTGATGATAGTGCTAGCCTGAGGGCCGCAATGAAAGAGGCTGTGGTTGCGGGAGTTCAACATGCGATGCAGACGATTCTGCCGTTGATGGTGACTAAGGTAATTAGGGCGGTGAAGGAGACGACCGTGATTGAAGTAAACAAGGAGGGTAGCGACGACAAGAATTTGAAGGGGAAGCGGGTTGAACGTGAGAGTTTCACCCCAGAGAACAAGGCTGCGAGGGTGGATGACCGACGTGTGGTCACATCCAATATGGGGGTGAAGGGTTGTGGTAACTGTGGACGAAAACACCCCGGGGAATGCAGATTTGGTACCAATGTCTGTTTCCGTTGGGGAAGGACCGGACATGTGGCGAAGAACTGCAGAATGGGGAGGTGCTATTCTTGTGGTGGGGAAGGCCACATAAGCAGGGATTGCAGGAAGCCGAGGGCTGAAGGTTCAGGGGTGAGGAAGACTGGAGGAAAAGGACGAGTGCCAGAGCGTTTACGATGATGCAAGAAGAGGCTAGGACGGACCCCGATGTGGTGTCAGGTACGTTTTGAGTAAACCAAACTCTAACTTCGTTGTTAGTTGATTTTGGCGCGAGCAAGAGTTTCATTTCTCCTGCCTTTTGTGCTGAGTCGCCCATTAGGGGTAGAGGTATTGATAAGCCCTTCGATGTAGAGATTGCCATATGTAATTCTATCAGGATTTCGGTGCGATAGATGACCGCGATGTGGAATTTGAAGGTTATAAATTTTCAGTTAGACCATTCGTGATGACCTTAGGCGGTTTCGATGTGGACCTAGGAATGGATCGGTTGACGGAATACGAGGCGAACATTGTGGGTCGCAAGAAGATGATACGATTGACAACGTCTGACGGGAGTTCGGTGACGGTTTTTGGTGATCGGGTCATGACGATCTCGGAAGCAAAATCAATGGCGGTGGCGGGAAAGTGTATGAGGCGTGGATGTAGTGCCTATTTGGCCTACGTAAAGGATGTGGATGCGCCGACACCGCAACTGTCTGATGTACCGGTTATGTGCGACTTTCCAGATGTGTTTCCCGAAGACCTACCAGGAGTGTCACGGGACCATGAGATTGAGTTTCAGATTGACTTGATACCAGGTGTCCAACCAGTAGCTAAGGCACCGTATCGATTGGTTCCGGATGAGCTAAAAGAGAATTGGCGGAGTAATGGTAAGAACCGTTTGATAAGGGGTGGGTTAGACCGAGTATCTCTCCTTGGAATGCTCCGGTCTTATTTGTGAAGAATGAAGACGGTAGTACGAGGATGTGTGCAGACTACCGTGAGTTGAATAGGCTGACAGTGACGAATCGGTACCCCTATCGAGAATTTATGATCTGTTTGACCAGCCTTATGGTACCAGTTGGTTCTCAAGGATAGACATTCGAACTGGATATCGTCAGTTGAAGGTGAAGGAGTAGGATATTCCTAAAACAGCTCTTCGCACGCATTATGGACACTACGATTTTCTCGTTATGTCTTTTGGTTTGACCATTGCGTCAGCTGTTTTTACGGATTGGATGAATCAAAATGTCAACCCATGTTAGATAAATCAGTGATTGGTTTTATGGAAGACATCCTGATTTATTCGAATAGCGAGAAGGAGCATGACGATCACGTTTGAGAGGTGTTGGAGACGCTGAGAGGGAAGAAAATGTATGCCAAAGTTCTCCACATGCGCATTCTGGTTGCGCGAGGTTCAGTTTTGGGTCAGGTAGCGAACCCCGACGGGATTATGGCGGAACCGGTAAGGGTGAAGGCGGTGATGCAATGGAAGTTTTCTGAGGCGCCATCCGAGATTCGTAGTTTCTTGAGTTTGACGGGCTACTACGGAAGATTCATTCAAGACTCTTCCAAGATCGCCTCTCCACTAACTAAGTTGATCCGGAAAGATCTGAAACTTGCATGGGGGTCGAGCTCAAGAGAAGGCGTTCGAGGAATCAAGGGCAAGACTGAATCAAGCTCCCATTCTGTCATTACCCGATGGGAGTGAGGATCTAGCGTTTTATCCAGATGCTTCCTAATCGGGGTTGGGATGTGTGTTAAGGCAGAGGGAAAGGTTATAGCCTTTGCACCCGACATTCGAAGGTTCACGAGGCAGAAAGCCTAGAGATAGGCAGAAGTCGTATGCTGATAAGAGACGTTGACAGATTAAATTCTAGGTGGGTGATAGAGTATTGATGGGAGTCTCACCTTGGAAAGGTATCATTCGGTTCAAGAAGCGGGGCAAGTTGAGCTCGAGGTACGTAGGGCCTTTCTGAGGCGCAGCTCGAGTGGGAAAGGGTGGCTTATAGTTTGGAGCTACTAGAGGAACCAAGTGAGATTCAACCGATATTCCACGTATCTTATCTAATGAAATGTTTGGCGGACGAAGATATGGTCATCCCACTAGACGAAATCGAGGTAGATGAACGGTTCAATTAGATGGGGCAACCAGTGACAATCATCGATTGAAAGGAGAAGAGGCTGGGTAATAGAGTGGATCTACTTGTGCGCGTACAGTGGAAGCACAGAAAGGGATCTGAGCATACGTGGGAAACTGGAGAAGAGATGAGCCAACATGGTCCACGGTTGGTTAAGGAGTAACAGGTTTTGAGGACGAAACCTATTTAAGGGGGGTGGACTCGTAACGCCCGGAAATTGCTTTTGAAGCCGACGAAAGAAGAAAAAGAAATAAAGTCCAAAGTCGAGGGACCAAACTCGCCAACGAGAGAAACTTTGATGCACGGGAGTATAATAGGGGGAAAACACCCCTATTCTCCCCATATTTCAGCCAAGAGAGGAGAAGAGAGGAGAAGGAGAAAAGAGGAGAAAAGTTGGTTCGGGTGGATTTGAGCGTGGAATTCAACGTGGAGCGAGTCAAATCAAAGCTCTACTCGACGGGATCGTTAAGGTGAGTTTTGGACCCCTCTTTTACACGTTTTCAACTGATTTTGGGGCTGGAACACGTCCAAAAACCTATTTTCGAGTTTTTGGGTGAAGACCCATTTTGATGCATGTATGTATGTGTATGATACGTTCGAGGCTTGATTACTTGCTTGCTTATGCTTATATGAGTTCATGGTATGTTTCCTTAACCTTTAGAAGGGTTGATTTGAGCTTAAAGGAGGTTTGGAAGGGGTTGGAGGTCGAAAACCCGCGGCTGCAGTCGAGCAAACTGCATTCTGCACCAGCTAGGGAAAGGCGACCGACTGGAGGGCGACTGGAGGCCATTCGGCCGAATGAAGTGCGACTGAGGTCCATGCGCACGTTTTCCATGCGACTGAGGTCCATACGCATGATGGTCATGCGACTGAAGTTCATGTGCCTGGGAGTCATGCGATTGAGAGACCACGCGACTGAGGTCCATTCGCACGAAGGTAATACGACTGAAGTCCATGCGCCTGGAGGCCATGCGACTGAGGTTCATTCGCATGAAGAGTATGCGACTGAAGCCCATACGCCTGAAGTCATGCGACTGAAGGCCATACGCATGAAAGTTATGTGACTGAGAGTCCATACGCATAGATGTCCATTCGCGCATAGTCCATTCGCATAGGGTCCATTCGCATAGATGCCCATTCGCCTAAGTGTTCATAAATGATAGCCGAGATGAAATTCCTCGACGGTGTGATGGGCATGGATGGTACAAGAGGACGCAGGATGATGAGATTATGATGAGGATGTTGATGGAGATGATAATGATATGTATGATGTCACGTGTGACGTTAGGTATGGCGGTGCGTGTGATGCTTAGTATGGGTGATGTGTGTGATGTGATGTATGATTGACGTGTATGATGATGCTGTATGATTATGTTTATGTTATGTTCCTTATTATGTATGCTTATCTTTCTATGGCCTTGCGTTGAACGTGAATGAATGAAATGAAGTATTATGTAATGTAAAGTGAAAGATAAGGAAAAGTGGAACGTAATGAATAAATGCATGCATTAATGAATGAATGAATGAAATGAAGTGTTATGTAACGTAAAGTGGAAAGAAATGAAACGTCTTGCATGCATCGGATAACGGGTCCTTCTTTATGATTGACCATTAATGTAGAACCTCTACCGCTTACCCCTAGTACTGTGGCATACGTTTAGCTGTTCATTTATTGACTTCGGCCCAGTGGATATGACTGATCGGTTACCCTTAGTACCGTGGCATACGTTTAGCTGTTCATTATTTGACTTCGGCCCGGTAGCTAAGACTGATCGGTTACCCTTAGTACCGTGGCATACGTTTAGCTGTTCATTATTTGACTTCGGCCCGGTAGCTAAGACTGATCGGATACACTTAGTACCGTGGCATACGTTAGCTGTTCATTTATTGACTTCGGCCCGGTAGCTAAGACTGGTCGGGGTGTAGCACATGGTATTGGTACGGATGATGTCCGATGCACAAGTAAAGTTAATTGGAATGAATGAATGAAAGAATGAATGAAGAAGATAATAATGATATTATTAATGCGTACGTACGATGTGTGAGCATGTAAAAGTAACGAATGGTTTTAAAAGAAAGTAAAGTATGTTTTATTATAAAACTAGAACTCACTCAGCAACGCTGACTTTTGATGTGTTTCCAGTTGGCAAGTATGTTGCTGAGGATGGCACGGGGCGGCTACTCAGCGTGTTTTGGATGGCATCTTATTTTTAACGCTTTTGTAATAAATGTAACATGATATTGTTAAAAGAACGATTGTACTATTGTGCAAAAGCATTTTGATGGAATGAAATTATGTCTTTTAATGTTTCCGCTGCAACTATTTAAGAAAGGAAAAATGTAAATGTATGTTTTATGTGCGATGAATGACCAACTGTAAGCGTCCCGGAAACGGGGCCTTACAACATCACCATGGATTTCATTACAAAGCTGTCGCGTACCCCGAAAGGGTATGATGCCATATGGGTGATAGTTGATCGTTTGACGAAGAGTGCTAACTTTCTACCGATCCGCGAGACATATTCATCAGAGAGGTTAGCTGATCTATTCATCAAGGAAATTGTAACTCGTCACGGTGTGCCGGTGTCTATTGTGTCGGATCGCGACACCCGGTTTACATCTAAAATTTGGAAGAAGTTCCACGACGCTATGGGGACGAGGTTACATATCAGCACGCCTTATCATCCCCAGACTGATGGTCAGTCAGAAAGGACCATTCAGACGCTGGAAGACATGCTTCGGGCATGTGTGATTGATTTTGGTGGAAGTTGGGATGACCACCTACCGTTAGCCGAGTTCTCATACAACAATAGCTATCATGCCAGCATTGGCATGCCTCCATACGAGATGCTATACGATAGGAGATGCAGAACACCCGTTTGTTGGGGTGATATTGGTCGGAAGGAATTGGGGAGCGTCGAAGTAATCGAGGCTATGACTGAGAAGCTTGAGAAGATTAAAGCCTACATGAAGGCAGCCAAAGATAGGCAGAAGTCGTATGCTGATAAACGACGCATGCTGATTGAGTTCCAGGTGGGTGACCGGGTTATGTTGAATATCTCACCTTGGAAGGGTATCATTCGCTTCCGAAAGCGGGGAAAATTGACCCCAAGGTATATAGGCTCTTTCCGAATCATTGCTCGAGTAAGAGAGGTGGCCTATAGACTAGAGTTACCGGATGAGTTAAGTGGAATTCACCCGACATTCCATGTATCACATTTAAGGAAGTGCTTAGCTGATGAAGATATGATTGTTCCACTGGAGGATATCGAAGTAGAAGAACGGCTCAATTATGTGGAGCAACCAGTGGCAATCATCGATCGGAAAAAGAAAAGGCTGAGGAATAAAGTGGTTCCTCTTGTGCGTGTACAGTGGAAGCACAGGAAGGGATCCGAGGCAACGTGGGAGACTGAGGAAGAAATGAGACAGCATTATCCATGGTTGTTCGATGAATAACAGGTTTCGGGGACGAAACCTATTTAAGGGGGGTGGACTTGTAACACCCGCTTAATTATTATTTTGAAGCCGACGAAGGAAAAAAAAAGAAATAAAGTCTAAACTCGAGGGACCAAACTCGCCAACGAAAGAAAGACGGGTGAGTGGGAGTATTTAAGGGAGAGGGCAGCCCTTACCCTCTCTCCCAAACTCATATTTCAGCCACATAGAGAGGAGAATAGAGAAAGGAGAAGAAAAAGAGGAAAAAAGGTCGGTTTGGGTGATTCGGGTGGCCAAACTCGTCGTGTAGCAAGCCAAATCGAAGCCCTTGTCGTTGTGCTCGTTTGTGTGAGTTCTAGGATCTCACTTTTACTTGTTTTCAATCGATTTTGGGGATGGAAAGCATAGAAAACCCGTTTTTGTATATGTGTGTGTGTGTTTGACCTATTTGGGTGTGATGTGTGTGATGCGTTTCGTGTATGTTTCCGGGCTTGTGTGTGCTTGTATGGTGTTGTGGTATGCGTTTCGTGTACGTTTCGTGTATGTTTCTGCGCTTAACCGGATGGTGATGCGCCTATTAGCTGCTGACGAGGAGAAGACGGCTCAGATCCGTCAGCTGGCTGATCTTACTGCTGTACAGTCACGCCAGATCTCAGAGTAGGCTCGATTGATTGAGGAGCAGGCCCAACAAATGGCTGCTCAGAGCCATGAGATCACCCAACTCCAGGAGCACAGTGCCACATCTACCAAGAAGATAGAGGAGTTGGAGGAGGCGAAGAAGACAGTCATGCTAAAGCTAAAGGGTTCTAAGGAGGAGCCCCTGAAGATCAAAGAGGGAGACGGAGATGATGGTGATGATGATGATGAGGATGACGATGAGGATGATGAGGATGAGACTGAGGAGGATGAGGGGACTGAAGAAGAAAGGACAGAGGAGAAGGATGAAGATTATGATGCAGAAGGAGGCGATGCAGCTGCATCTGCCTCTGCTCAAGGTCAGGAGAGGAGATCCAAGAATAGACAAGACCAACAAGCTTCCTCCTCTGCTCCACCAAGTGATGACCCGATGATCCAAGACAAAAGTAAAGATTAGATGTCTATGTATTTAATTACTTTTGTATTTGAATCATGTATTTAAACCTATGTATTTAATGTTTATATTAAGTTTAATGCAGTTCTGTTTTGATTAATTACTAATGGTTGATGTGTTGAATGTTTAAATCAAACAGATCCAAATTACCAACGGGATGAGTTCGATGTTACTCCCCTTCAGCAGGTCAAGACTCAGTTAACTATGATTCTTGATCTGCAAGGGATCGTAAGGAGGTCGGTGAGTTATACCCCTGAAGAAGGGGAAATAATTCACGATCTATCAAACGAGCAACTAGCAGAGATCTTCAAGTTAAATCCAGATGAGATTGTGAAGGATGCTCCGACATGCGACTCGACAAGTGACGAAGAGCTCAACGACGTTGATGAAATAGAGATAGAAGATGTCACTGCCGAGCACTACCCTCAGTATGCTGACAATGAGGGAAATGTGGTCCCCAATTTGGGTGAATCCCTTGTCAGTGATACGTTTGAGGTGTTAGACAAAATGGAGCAAGAGTCAGAGAAGACAGAGGGAACAGCCCAAGCCTCAAATGATGATGTCGATATCCGAAAGGCTGAGTGGGCTGCGTGTTTTGAAGAAGTTAGAGCCCAACGCGCTGCACCTAAACAGGATGCCTACACTAAACTCTACAGAGTCAAGAAGCATCATAAGGTGTCGGGCAGGATCATAGCGTGGGCGTATTTTGAGGACCTTAACATATATGCAGTTAAGAGGGAGAAGGGCATAGATTACTTCAGATTCCCACATGATCTGAAGACTCTACCAGGTTTTGAGCTCAACCAGCTGGCCAAACTGAAGCTGTTGTATGCTGACCCGAGAAAGATGTCAGGCTGGTTTGAGGCTGCCCTAAGGAAGGAGTACCACACCAGGTGGGTTAACTTCAGACCCTAACACCCTACAAGGTATATCAGAAGGTCTGAGGTTGATGCCATTACTGGAAATCCAAAGATAGTGTTGAAGTGGAGTCCTCCGCGCACAATGTCAAGAATCCCACTCAAGGAAATGCCACAGGACTTCACTCCACACTTTAAGTAGTGGTACTACAATTGGAGGACAGGAGAAGCGGTCATAGTCCTAAACAAAGAGGGCCAAATGGATACTATCAGGGTATTCGACCCAATGTGGCTTACCAACTTGTCAGCTAATGATGTCTATACTCTATACAAGTGGCCACTGTTCTATGATATGCAGGATATTGTACAAGCCTGTTGGACCAAAAGAACCAATGAGCCGGATCAGAAAACCTTTAAGTCCCACAGACGTCACAACAACTACTGAAGTCCACATCAGCTGAAGACAACATCTGAAGACAAAGTCTGAAGACACAAGTACTGAAGACAAAGTCTAAAGACACAAGTGCTGAAGACAAAGTCTGAAGACACAAGTGCTGAAGACAAAGTCTGAAGACACAAGTGCTGAGGACAAAGTCTGAAGATGTTGTCACAACAGCTGAAGAGGACTTCTTCAGTAGTTGTGACGGTTTGCTTTCAGTAGTTTTTATTTTCTATTTTCAGTAGTTTTGTAAAACGACTGAAGAGTTTGTTCTTCAGTCGTTGTAGCATCAGTAGTTTTCTTTTTCAGTAGTTTCATGTTTTATACTTCACACTCTGACATGTTCTCAGTAGTTGTGAACATTTCAGTAGTTTGTTAAGAAGTAGTTATTTTTGTATTAAATCTGCTAGTAATCACCACCCCGTGATTACAGCAGTAATTGCACTCTATATAAGGAGTGCCAACCTTATTGTAATCATGAATGATTGAGCAATAATATTGAGCATTATTGAAACATTCCAAATCACAGAAAATATTCTCTCGTATTTGTTACAAATAACACTCTCTTGCTATAACTTGACTAATTCATCTCTTCATTCCGCTGCATTACACTATTATACCTCAAACTTGTGATCGCTGATCCTGTCAAATGGTATCAGAGCCGGTTAATCATTGATCGATCTAATAATTGATCATTGAAACTGCTCTTCAAGATCCAAGTTTGAGCGAATTAGTATCCTTTTGCAAGAAACTGTTAAAGAGAGTGAATTTTCTGTGTTTTAATCATTCATCCTGAGACTTATTCTCGGTTTTCATTGAGTTTGTTGTGGTGTATCAAATTTTTGCTTGAATAAAATTGTTTTTGGTGTCAAAATGACTACTCCTTCCAATGATCCTCACAATACTGGTTCCTCAACCAAGCCTCCAATGCTGGTTAGGAATGAGTATAACATATGGCAACGTCGTATGCTCCATCACCTGTCTGTTAACAGTTCAGGTTGTTGGACATCGGTGGTACATGGTCCACATAAGCCTATGGTGAATAACCCGGAAACCAATCAAATGGTTCCGAAGAGGAAGGATCAATACTCAGATGAAGATAAGAAATTATTTGAGATAGATGCAAAAGCTCATGGAATTCTAGCCATGGCGCTACCAAATGAAATTTATTCTGGGTTAATGCACTATGAATCTGCCCATGACCTCTGGAATGCCTTGAAAGAACAATTTGGAGGAACAGATGAGGTCTTGGCAAATAATAGAGAGATCCTTGCCCAACAATATGAGACATTCTCTCATAGGAAGGGTGAGACACTGACTCAACAGTTTGAGCGGTTCTCTTGTTTGATCTCTGAGTTGAAAATGGTCAAACATGAGTACACTAATGTTCAGATGAATAACAGATTTCTCAGATCATTGCCTGAGAGATGGGACACATATACCATTGTCCTACGCTCCAGTGCAAATTTGGACAAACTATCTCTCACCCAACTTCATGGGAAACTACTCACATTTGAGAGAGAGATAGAACAAAAGAGAAAACTGTCTTCATCTGGTAAGCTCACTGAGGACTTTGTACCAGGCAATACTGCTCTGGTTAGTCATGAGTCAGAATATGCTTCATCTGAATGCCAGTATGATGAGCATATTGATTTCTCTTCAAATATTTCTGATTCAGCATTTGTGAGTGTTGACAGTCAATTTTCTGGGTGTAATAATGACAATCTATGTTTCATCATGGATGATCTAAAGGGGATTGCTGATGATGACTTAGAAGAGATGGATATTTTGAGCCAAATGGCCTTGATAAATATCAGATCTCAGAAGTTCTATAAAAGAACTGGAAGAAAGTTCCCAGGACTCTCTGGCAAAACCAAAGTTGGTTTTGACAAGAGTAAGTTGAGGTGTCACAGATGCCAAAGGCTTGGACACTTTGCTAGAGAATGTAGATCATCTGGATCTAATTCCTCTGCACCTTTTGTGACTTTTCCTAGCAATAGTCAACAAAACAAAGGGCAACATCCTGTCAACTCTGGTCATCAGTCTCAACTACAATCTCCTGCATACTTTGTTCCTCAGGGTCAAATGCCTTATCCTTACCCGTGTTATTACATGCCACAAACCAGTCAAGTTCAGGCTCCTATGGCACCACAACCTCATGCACTTCCAGAACCTCAACCATCTCATCAACCCTCTCAGCCTCAACAACACAGCTTTTTCACCCCAGAAGTTGTTGATTGGAGTAGCTTGCCAGATGACATGTCTGGTCATGAACAATTGTTCACAAGTACTGATCAACATGGTGGTGATAGTCCTTTTGGAAATCTGGCACTTATGGCTCTGGAATCAACTGAGGGTTCCTGCTCAACTGCATCATCTTCACAGGTAACTCAGGTATCTTCAGAGGCCAAAGCCAAGTTATGTTCTGAATCTTGCATTGCTGCTTTTGTCTCTATTAGAGAGGCAAATGTAGCATTAATAAATGAAAAACTTGAGTTTGAGAAAACTATTTCCAAAAGACAAGCTGAGTATGAGTCTGTTCTTAACAATAAAAATGATGAGATTTATAAGCTTAAATGCCAATTAAATGATGAAAAGGCTAAGCTAGAGGTTATTCTGGAGGACCAGAAAAGTCTCAAAGAAACCCTTGCAGTCACCCAAGTAGAGTGTGATCGATGGGTGAAATCATGCAAAGGTTTTGAGATGCTTCTTAGTAAGCAATCAGCTTCCAATGTGAAGTTTGGCATTGGTTATAATCACACTGCTCCTCCTACAGATTTTACTCCAAGAGTAGAGGTGAAATCTGATGGAGAAAGCAATAACCAATCCACCTCATCATGTGATTCACTTTCTGATAAAGCATCATCAAAAGTTGAAGTCAGCAATAAGCCCTCTCAGAACTTATCAGCTAATACTGATAGTTCAATTGCTGACACTCACATGATCAAAGAGTTGGTCAACTCAGGAGTTATGTCAGAAAGTCCTGAAAGGACTGGAGAGCAAGATTTAACTCCTGAAGTTCAAGCTCCAACTACTGACAGCACTGAAAAGAAAACTGTCAGTAGAAAGAGTTTGAAAACTACTAAAGAGGAAGCCAAGAAAGCAAATAGTGCTTCCAAAGTACTGAAGAGCAAGTCTTCAGTAGTTTCATCCTCTTTAGCTGATGATCAACAAAAGATGAAAAATAAACCATGTGAAGTATGTGGTTTGTTTAATCATCTCACTGATGATTGTTGGTACAAAAGAGGATCCAAACTCAAAATAAAGATGAAATTAAAGAGAAAATGATAAAAATGAAAAATGAGTTTAAAGCCACATTTGTACCAGCAACATCAAATCCTGTAATCCCCAAGTCCAAAAAGAAATCCAAAAAGGAAGGGGTTAAACAGGTAACAGCTGAGGTTGCTCAAAAGAAGAAGGTGCAACATAAGAACTTATCAAACTCCAGTCCTAATGTGTCTGAAGAGCTGAAAGCTCTATCACAAAATCAGACACAGCTGGTTATGATGGTTCAACATCTATTGGGAAGAGTCAACCAATTAGATGCTCCTATGTTGAATCCACAGAAAAGGAGGTCCAAGCCAAAGGATTCCTCTTTTCCACCATCTTCTTCCTCTCAAGCTGTTATTTCTAGCAAACTTGTTAGTTCACCATCTGTTGATGTGAATAGGCCCAAAACCAAAAAGGTTTGGGTCTCAAAATCTAACTAATTTGCTTTGTTCTGCAGGGTTCTTCAACATGCCACAGAGGCATCTGGTATGTAGACAGTGGAGGATCCATGCATATGACAGGAAACAGATCACTTCTTAATGACTACTCTCAAGGAAAGAAGGGATTTGTATCTTTTGGCAATGATGCAAAGGGTTACATCATCGGCAAAGGCTTTGTTTCCAATGGGGAAATAAAGTTTGATGATGTTAACCATGTGGAAAATCTCAAGTACAACCTCTTGAGTGTCAGTCAAATGTGTGACAAAGGCCATGTTGCTCTTTTCACAAGTCAGAACTGCCGGATTCTGTCATCCAAAGTTCTGAGTTTGATTGACAAGGTGTTGGATAAACACACTCTCCTTAAGGCCAACAGGACTGGTAGAGTGTATGCCTTAGATCTATCTAAGAAAATAGATCTAAAAGGCCATCCTTGCCTATTTTCCAAGGCTTCCCCTCAAGAATCTACACTATGGCATAGAAGGCTGAGTCATGTTAATCTCAAAAACATAAATCAGCTGATTACCCATGGTTTAGTAAGGGGATTGCCCATGAAGGAGTTCAAATGTGAAGATGACTGCACTGCTTGTCTAAAAGGAAAACAGCACAAAGTTTCATTTCCTTCCATAGAAGAACCTAAGTCCACAGCCTGCTTACAACTTCTTCATATGGATCTCTTTGGTCCTGTGAGAGTGATGAGTATGGCTAAGAAGAAATACTGTCTAGTAATTGTGGATGATTACTCTAGATTTGTATGGACTTTCTTCTTGCATGCAAAGGATGAAGCACCTCAGAAGATTATTAACTTTGTGTTGTATGTTGAGAAGCAGTATTCCCTCTCAGTCAAGTGTGTTAGAAGTGATAATGGAACTGAGTTTAGAAACAACACACTTGATGAGTTCTTCCTCTCAAAGGGAATCAAGAGACATTTTAGCATTCCAAGAACTCCTGAACAAAATGGAGTAGTGGAGAGAAAGAACAGGACCCTTATTGAAGCTGCAAGGTCCATGTTGGCTGACTCTGGATTGCCAATGACTTTTGGGCTGAAGCTATCAATACCGCTTGTTATGTCCAAAATAGAGCTCTAGTGAATAAGAGGTTGATGAAAACTCCATATGAAGTTCTTCATCATTTGGCCCCTCTAATTTCATTCTTTAGAGCTTTTGGATGTCCTTGCTTCATTCTCAACACAAGGGATCAACTCCAGAAATTTGATTCTAAGGTGGATGCAGGATATTTTGTTGGTTATTCATCAACTTGCAAAGCATACAGAGTCTTCAACTGTAGAACAAAGATAGTTGAAGAGACTCTACATGTTAAGTTTAATGAATCTCCAAAGGACAAGATTCCACAAAATCCTGTAGAGATATTTGATTTGGACATACTGCAATATGCTCCTCATCAAACTCCAGCTATTGCTCATGTCAACAGTTCTCCACCTGGTGGTACTGCTAGTGCTGATGATGATGATAGCAGTACTCACCTCTTCAGATTTACTGATCAACTGCCTGATTCAGCTAGACCTGATGTTCCTGTAGCTCCAGCAGCACAATCCACAACAAATGCTGATGAGATTTCTACAACTTCAACTTCCTTTGAACTACCATCAACTGATTGGTTTCAAGGAAATTCTTCACCATCACCATCTGTTGCTGCTGAGCCTGCTACAAACACTTGCACTGATCTCATTGTGTATCAAGATCTGAAGAATCACCCTATGTCTCAAATCATTGGTGATATCACTGCTGGTGTATCAACAAGAAGTCAATTGTCAAATTTCTGCTTCTATGCTCTCTTCATCAGTCAGCAAGAGCCAAAGAATTATCACATTGCATTAAAAGACAATGGATGGGTTGATGCCATGCAGCTTGAGCTTCTTCAGTTCAAGAAACAGCAAGTGTGGGAACTTGTTCCTCTACCTCCAGATTTCAGGCTGCACCTAAGGAGTCTCATTTGATTGCAGTCAAGAGGATCTTTAGATATTTGCAAGGCACTCCATCTCTAGGTTTATGGTATTCTACTAGACATTCTGGTAAATTAGTTGCTTTTTCTGACAGTGACTATGCAGGGTGTAAATTGACCAGGAAATCAACTTCTGGTGGATGCCAATTCCTAGGCAACTGTTTGATTTCTTGGCAGAGTAAGAAACAAACTTCAGTTGCTACATCAACTGCTGAAGCCGAGTACATAGCTGCTGCAAGTTGTACATCTCAGGTATTATGGCTTCAAAACCAATTATTGGATTATGGCATAACTGAGACTAAGACTCCATTGTTAATGGACAGTTCTTCAGCTCTTTGTATTGTCAAGAATCCTGTCCAGCACTCTAGGACTAAACATATTGAAATCAGACATCACTTTATTAGAGATTGTTTTGAAAAAGGTCTGATTGATCCAAAATTTGTTCCTAGTGCTGATGAGCTTGCAGACATTTTTACTAAGCCTTTGGATAGTTCAACCTTCCATAACCTGGTGTTAAGGCTTGGTATGCTGCAGCTAGAATAAATGACAACTACTGATAATCTCAGTAATAAATACTGATGATCATTGGTAACCATGTCATATATAAGTACTTCATTTGTTAAAACAGCTGATATAGTTATAACAGCTGATGAAATCACAACAGCTGATATAACTACAACTGCTGATGTCAGAAATGCAGATAAGTACTGATGACCAATGAAACATTTTAATGTAGAGGTCAGACTGAAACAGCTGAAAAGCTAAGAATTGACGACAACAGCTGATGAGCAATTCCTCTTCAGTTGTTTTTCCAACTGCTGTTTCTAAACAACTGAAGCCACAGCTATGTCTTCAGTAGTTACACCTACTGAAGACTACCGCTACGTCTTCAGCTGTTTACATCAACTGATGACAAAACCACTGTCTTCAGTAGTTACACAACTACTGATGACAAACACCATGTCCTCAGTTGTTTCACCACCTGAAGTCGAAATTCTCCTCAGTAGTTTTATAACTACTGAAGCCAAAATCACAGACTTCAGCTGTTTCAATGTCTGACAGTTAAAACCAAGTCTTCAGTTGTTTTATAACAACTGATGATCACACCAATACGGTCAGTCATTTCAACCTCAAAAGGTTGATGCCACGTCATCAGTTTCAGCAAATGATGACTCACCAAAAACCTTCAGTCGGTTCATAATCCTACCCTATAAAGCCCTTATCTCACCAGAGTTTTTCTTACCTTCACTCTCAAACCTAACGTTCAAAAACTCTGTACCCTCTCTTCATCCATGGCGACCATGCAACTAAAACCTCGACACAACTGTGTCGCTCACCTCACTAAATCACCATTCTGGACCAAGTTTCATAACGCCATTGATTTAATGGTCCAGTCACCTTACCAAACAGCCTTCCTCATAAACCCCACCATATATGCCGAATCCCTTAGCCAATTCTGGACGAACGTCACTCTTGTCTCTGAGGAGAATGACACAGAGTCACTTCATTCGTTCGTCCATAACCAAAAGGTGGTTATCAATCCAGAGATTCTCCGACAAACCCTCAACCTGGATGATGCCACTTTCCCAACCAGCTATCCAAAGGGCACCACTGATCTATCTTTTGCCCACCATGGATATGAAGGTAATCTGAGTGCCTCTACCATCTTGAAGAAACATTTCCAGGATGCTGAACGGCTTATCTTTCATATGGTAAATGTCTGCTTGGCTCCAAAGACTTCATCATGGGATCAAATGTCCACAAGGTGGCAACAGGTATTGTACTCTATCCTTGAGCAACAACCTTTAAATTTTTCTGAAATATTATTCTTAGAGCTCAAGGATATGGCCCAAAAACAACTTTCTAACCGTTGGATACTATATCCTCGGTTTATAATGGCCATAATTGAAAACCAGCTTCAAGCTGAGGGACTTGTTGGCCTGGGAGTCCCTGCTATGGCTGTATTGCCTGAAGTATACTCCCGGCACAACTCTGACCAATCACTCAAAATGGCTGCCAAGCTGCGCAAACCCACGCAGCTGGAACCCACAGTCACCACCACAAAATCCAAAGTCCCCACCAAACCAAAAACAAAACGAACCAAAACAGCTATTCAGGAAGATGAGTCACCTGAAGATGCTCCTGTACCACAAAGACAGGCTATACTCACTGGTGTTAACCCCCCAGTAGTATCAGAGACTCACCCAGCCACAGCCGCTCAGGATTCCTCTCCAAAGGAACCTGAAGCAACCACTAAAGGGGTACCCACAAATCTGGAATCTTCCTCATTTGAGGAGATTGCCATTGAAACTCACCATTCTCCCCAGGTGCATAACACCCCATCTCCCAATAAAAATGCCCCCCAAAGTCCAACACTTATAATTGCAAATGTGCTGACTCAGCTGCATGCCTCTCCTCCTCCCAGACAACCATTTAAAGGGAAAACCACAGATATGGAGGAAGAGGATCAACATGCTTCTGACAACCCACAGCACAGGGGTTTAAATGTTCAGTCTCCTAGTGTAGATACGGAGACAAGAATATCTAATGAGGCTGCCACCTCTTCTGCATCAGCACATGATCAGACTGAGGCTGGTAACATGACTAAGACCTCATTAGAGGCAACAGCTGATGAAGGACATCGTCCTGAGGTTGGAAGTCCCCAGTTCCAAGAAAAAGGGGCACATGCTACATCTGGTCTACACTCAGAGCATGTACATCTTGCTCTTAGCAAGAGGTCAGGTGATTCAGCATCTGCTGATGATGACCTGGGCTTCTTTTATGATGTTCTAGCCCAGAACACAATTCTTGAGGAAGAAGTCAGTAGACTACAAAGACTACTTGACCAATTCTCTCAAGAAGCAAGTCCATCTGATACCACCATACACCCACAGATGGCACCTTCACCTGAAGGTCTCCTAAACACTCAGCCACTACAAACAATCAATCCACCAGCCTCTCCTTCTGGCACTGTTTCTCAGGGACAGAACCCCTCTGAGCAAACAGTTGCTATATTCCAAAAATCCCTACCTCTCATCACCCCAATGATCAAAGACATTGTGATCAAAACATTGGATGATAAACTTCCCTCAATTCTACAGCCACTAGTGGAGGAGATTATGAGCACAAGCCTTTCTACTACTCAAACCCTTGCAACCAATGCAACCAAAAAGGGGGAGAGTCAGTCAGTAAAAGACAAAGGGAAGCGCATACTGATTGAGAAAGACCAGGAGGAAGAAGAGGTTGTTGAGAAAGAGACTGAGAAGGAGAAAGAGTATGTGAAGGGAGCTGACACTGATCAAGTGAGTGAAAGTCACAAAGACTTTCACATCACATACAAGAAGAGGAAGATAGAAAGGAAAGAAAAAGAACTCCAGCTTGATGAGATGGTCAAAATGGCGGATGCTACACATAGCAAATCTATGGACTCCATTATTGACCAACTATACAGACAAGGATTTGACACTGCACAGCTTGACTCAGAGATTAGAAGACTTGAAGTTGAAGAAATTAACTCAAGATGGGCAAGCTATGATGTGCTAGAAAGAGAAAGACTGGAGATCATGATCAGATTTATTGCTAAGTATCTTGGAAGATCATTGATAGAAATTAAGTCATGGACCAGGGACAGCATCTTGGCTATAACCACCAAGATCTGTACGTCTGAAGAATACACAAAAGGATTAGTGATTGAAGCCTTAAATGAAGCAGGGGCTGGAAAAAGAAATGAACTAGCAAAATACTCCAAAGCCTCACTCATCACAAAAATGCTAGAACAACCTGCAAAACCCACAACCTCAAAATCACCACTACCACAACCCATTAAACCAACTCCTTTACCCACAAAACCAACAGCCGATGATGCATCCAAGAAGAAGAAGAGAAGGATGTTGAGGCTAGAAGAAGAAGAAGAAGAGGATGATGAGGAGGAAGATAGGCTGCCTCTTTCTGCAGTCCTAACTTTACCCAAAGCCAAACCTATGCCCATCACTCCCACCTCACAGATGGAAACTGTGAGGGTAAAAATTGAAGAAGAGCAAATGCAAAAGCTTCATGATGAGGAGATGCTAAAAAGTATAGATAAAACTTATGCTGCCTCCTCATCAATAATAAGTATGAAGAAAGAAGCTTTGAGACTGTACACCCTCGCCAACACATTTCAATATCAGAAAGAAAAGGTGAGGATATGGCCTGATCCTAGGGTGGCTCACAGAATTGTGAAGAAGGATATTCCTGCACGCTACAAGGGCCAGATAAAGAGGATCGTAGATGAAGAGATCACAGTGGTCCTTGTAGTGTCGCCCTGGGAGATAGTTGAAGAGTTCACGAAAGCTTATGAGACTAAACAGCCTCCCCAAAAGATGTTAGAGAACAGAGTGATCAAGAAGGGGCTAGTCTACAAGAAGCTTGAGAACTTTAAACAGAATGAGCTCAGTCTGTTACTCGAAGGTAATCATCCTGATGAGTTTGCCTACAGACAAATCACAACGGTTGAGCTCAAAAATGGCAAACAGGCCAAATACATCTCAGAGCTGTATGGGCGTGAAGGATTATTCGATGGTGAACCAGAGAATCTCACTATGGAAGAACAAATTATGTTTCTCAGAGCATACACCAGAGAATCCTACAGGCTCATACATGGGAAGTAAGTTTCATGGATGGGGGAACAGCTCAGTGTCCAATTCCCCAATACAGAGCTCCTATCCACACTTTGCCAACCAAATTATCAGGGACTTACTTCCAGGCCGGTGCTTATATGGGTCATCTTCTCAACTGATCAAGAAGGAAAAAGACCATTCATTTTGCCAACAATAAGTGGGATCTCAATAAAGTTAAAGGTTTTGGCTGCATTGGTTCAGGGGGAGTTTGTTGGACCAAAAGAACCAATGAGCCGGATCAGAAAACCTTTAAGTCCCACAGACGTCACAACAACTACTGAAGTCCACATCAGCTGAAGACAACATCTGAAGACACAAGTACTGAAGACAAAGTCTAAAGACACAAGTGCTGAAGACAAAGTCTGAAGACACAAGTGCTGAAGACAAAGTCTGAAGACACAAGTGCTGAGGACAAAGTCTGAAGATGTTGTCACAACAGCTGAAGAGGACTTCTTCAGTAGTTGTGACGGTTTGCTTTCAGTAGTTTTTATTTTCTATTTTCAGTAGTTTTGTAAAACGACTGAAGAGTTTGTTCTTCAGTCGTTGTAGCATCAGTAGTTTTCTTTTTCAGTAGTTTCATGTTTTATACTTCACACTCTGACATGTTCTCAGTAGTTGTGAACATTTCAGTAGTTTGTTAAGAAGTAGTTATTTTTGTATTAAATCTGCTAGTAATCACCACCCCGTGATTACAGCAGTAATTGCACTCTATATAAGGAGTGCCAACCTTATTGTAATCATGAATGATTGAGCAATAATATTGAGCATTATTGAAACATTCCAAATCACAGAAAATATTCTCTCGTATTTGTTACAAATAACACTCTCTTGCTATAACTTGACTAATTCATCTCTTCATTCCGCTGCATTACACTATTATACCTCAAACTTGTGATCGCTGATCCTGTCAAAGCCCTCCAGTTCTAGAACGTCATAAGACTCTGTTTTGCATTCGAGATTCATGCAGGAGTCACAAAAGAGGATAAGTACAAGAAATATGAGGAGGTGATGCAGAGAACAAGACATTAGAGAGATCTAGGTCTAAGGGGGAGTTTGTTGATACATGTATGTCCCTAGATCATGATTTGAATGTAATAGATCTTGTTTATCTGATTCTGATGTAATGTTCGGATTGTTAATGAAATGATATTGGTTGTTTGTGATTTACAATGTTTAATATTTCATTAATGAGTCGATGTTGAATTGGTTAATTAGGTTTGTGGTTGTTTGAATTGTTACACATAATGTTATATTAATTAATACATTCAAACTTAACACAATGAAGTTCTCATGCGAATGGCCCATGCGAATGGACCATACACATGAATAACCTCATACGAATGACTCAGTCGCACGACTGAACCAGGAGACTGGATCAGTCGTATGATTGAAACATAAGATTGGCTCAGTCGCACGACTGAACACTCAGTCGTGCGGATGAATCAACTGCATGGTTCAATCACACGACTGAACCATACTAATGGTTCAGTCGCACGAATGAACAATACTAACCTATAAATACAACCCAATTCGTGGAAAAATGTAAGCATTCATTCTATTTCGACTCCAGACGTACCCTAGCCGTCCAGAAGCCTCCCAATTCGTTCTCCAAGTTCATAGAATGCAGTTGATCGATTCCCAATCGATTCTTAACGTTAGATTCAATACTTTATTGATTCTTCGTGCGTTCTCACTGATTGGATCGCCAATCAAATAGGATTCCGCACTATTTGGTTTGGTTTACACGCTAATCACTCGGTATTTCGTTCAAATACCAGGTCCTAACAGTGATGCGTTTCGCGTATGTTTCCGGGCTTTTGTGTGCTTGTATGGTGTTGTGGTATGCATTCCTATGGTCTAGGATGGTTGATTTAGGCTTAGAATGGGTTTGGAGGAGCTTGGAGGCCGAAAATGGCAGATTGGGTTCGGGATGAATTCCATTCTGCATCAGCTAGGGCTATGCGACCGAATGAAGGCCATACGGCCGATTGAGAGGCGATTGAGGGTCATTCGCACGATTGGGACTCATTCGCACGATTGAGGGTTCAATCGCACGACTAAGGTTTCATTCGCATGACTGGGAGTCCAGTTGCATGGGAAGTCATACGACTGAGGGTTCAGTCGCATAGATGCTTAGTCGCATGAGTCTATTCGCATGAGGTCAGTCACATAGGTGCTCATTTGCATTAGTTCCATTCGCATGAGGTCCATACTCACGATTGGATGTCCATTCGCATAGATGTTCATCCACATGAGTCCAATCGCATGATGTTCAGTCGCATGGAGGCCATGCGACTGAAGAGTGTCCATACGCCCGAATAGAGTTGTTGCACCCGTAGGAAAGTGTAGTTAGACTTCTGGCTTCGGGGGAAAGTGCAGATGTAAGTTTTGACGTAAAGGTTCCCGTAAGAGCATGTAAGATAGCTGATATGGCCTTAGAAAGCATGTAGGGCATAGAGATGATGATGTTGCATGTTATGTATGTATGATGTTACCCTGTTTGATGTGATGTTGATGCATGTTAATGTTCCTTAGTATGATGTATATTATCTTTCCTATGGCTTTATGTATTATGATGAATGAAATGAAGTATTATGTAATGTAAAGTGGAAAGAAATGAAACGTCTTGCATGCATCGGATAACGGGTCCTTCTTTGTGATTGACCATTAATGTAGAACCTCTACCGCTTGCCCCTAGTACTGTGGCATACGTTTAGCTGTTCATTTATTGACTTCGGCCCAGTATCTATGACTGATGGTTACTCCTAGCACCGTGGCATGCGTTTAGCTGTTCATTTATTGACTTCGGCCCGGTAGTTAAGACTGATCGGGGTGTAGCACATGGTATTGGTACGGATGATGTCCGATGCGCAAGTAAAGTTATACGGAACGAATGAACGAATGAATGAATGAAGAAGATAATAATGATATTATCCATGCGTACGTATGATGTGTGATCATGTAAAAGTAACGAATGGTTTTATATGGAAGTAAAGTATGTTTTATAATAAAACTAGAACTCACTCAGGATGTAACTACGGGGTGTTTATGAGATGCAAGCCCCCTACTTTTGACGGTAATGGCAATGCTGCCGCTGCTCACCGATGGGTGAGAGAGATGGAGGCTGTTCTCGACATCAGCGAGTGCCAGGAAGATCAAAAAGTAAAGTTTGCCACCCACTCGTTTGTGGACTCAGCTTTATGCTGGTGGGACAATATTGTCCAAGCTGAGGCTAACCGGGCAATCGGGAGAATGAGATGGCCCGAACGGAAAAAGATGATGATTGAGGAGTTCTGTCCTCACAGGGAAATGGATAAGATTGAGAAGGAGTTTCTGCAGCTGGAGGCGGGATCCATGACACACCAGCAATACACTACCAAGTTCAATGAGATGGCATGGTTGGTCCCGGATCAGGTGACGCCTATATCTCGGAAGATCAAGAGGTACATTCAGGGCTTACCGGTGGATGTTCGCCGGCATATGATCGCCGCCCGGCCAAGTACGTTTAGGTCGGCAGTCGATTTGGCCGGAAGACTTTATGATGAGAGGGAAGTGGTGGTGGTTGAAGCGAATAGGAAGGGTGGTGGTGATCGAAACTGGAATGGGAAAAGGTTTGGTTGGGGTGATGCCTCGACGGGTAACAAAAAGGCCCGGGTGGATGACCGCCGCGTGGCCACACCGGGAGCGGGATCAAGGAGGTGTGGCAAGTGTGGAAAGGAGCATGCGGGAGAATGTAGGCTGGGTTTGAATGTGTGCTTCAAGTGTGGGAAGACAGGGCATATGGCAAAGGATTGCCTGTCGGGCAAATGCTTTAACTGTGGGGAAACTGGTCATATGAGCAGGGATTGTAAGAAGCCGAGGGTTGAGAGTTCGGGGCGAAGAGGACGGGAGGTGATGGACTGAGGGCGAGCGCCAGGGAATTCACCATGACACAGGAGGAGGCTAGGACGGACCCTGACGTTGTGTCCGATACGTTTCTAGTGAACCAAACTTTAGCTTCTGTGTTATTTGATTCTGGTGCTAGTAAGAGTTTTATTTCTGCTGCTTTCTGTGCTAAGCTGCCTGTTAGTAGTAGACGTGTTGATGCGCCCTTTGATGTAGAAACTGCCATAGGTAAGTCTACCAGGATTTCTGAGATGATAGAGAAGCGTGATGTGGAGCTTGAGGGTCATAAGTTTCCTGTTAGACCGTTCGTGATGACCTTAGGTGGTTTTGATTTGGTTCTTGGGATGGATTGGTTAGCGGGCTACGAGGCGAACATTGTGTGTCGCAAGTAGATGATTCGGTTGTCGGCGCCTGACGGTAGTTTAGTGACGGTTTATGGTGATCGGGTTACTACAATTCCGAAGGTGATCTCGATGGCGGTGGCGGGAAAGTGTAAGAGGCGTGGATGTAGTGCCTACTTGGCCTATGTAAAGGATGTGGATACGCCAACACCATAACTAGCCGATGTACCGGTTGTGTGTGACTTTCCAGACGTGTTCCCAGAAGATTTATCAGGAGTGCCACCTGACAGAGAGATTGAGTTTCAGATTGATCTAATACCGGGTGCCCAACCTGTCGCCAAAGCACCGTATCGGTTGGCTCCAACCGAGATGAAATAATTGATGGAGCAGTTGCAAGAGCTGCTTGATAAGGGGTTCATTAGACCGAGTATCTCTCCTTGGGGTGCTCCGGTCCTGTTCGTAAAGAAGAAGGACAGTATTATGAGGATGTGCATTGACTACCGCGAGCTGAACAAGTTGACGGTGAAGAACCGATACCCCTTACCGAGGATAGATGATTTGTTCGATCAGCTTTAGGGTGCCAGTTGGTTTTCAAGGATAGATCTTCGATCTGGTTACCATCAGTTGAAGGTGAAGGAGCAAGATATTCTTAAAACAGCTTTCCGTACACGCTATGGTCACTACGACTCTCTTGTCATGTCTTTTGGCTTGACCATCGCGCCAGCTGCTTTTATGGATCTGATGAATCGAGTGTGTCGGCCGATGTTGGATAAATCAGTGATTGTATTTATTGATGATATCCCGATTTACTCGAGGAGCGAGGCAGAGCACGTCGGTCACATTCGGGAGGTTCTAGAGACGTTGAGAAGGGAGAAGTTGTATGCTAAATTCTCCAAGTGCGCGTTTTGGTTGCGAGAGGTTCTGTTCTTGGGTCACGTGGTGAATCCTGACGGGATTATGGTCGACCCGGCAAAAGTGGAGGCGGTTATGCAATGGAAGTCACCAAAGACGCCATCCGAGATTCGTAGTTTCTTGGGTTTGGTGGGCTACTATAGAAGATTTATCCAAGACTTCTCTAACATTGCTTCTCCACTGACTAAGTTGACCCGAAAAGATGTAGTTCGTATAGGGTCAAGCTCAAGAGAAGGCGTTTGAAGAACTGAAGGCGAGATTGACTCAAGCTCCTGTTCTGTCATTACCCGATAGAAGTGAAGATCTGGTGGTTTATTCCAATGCTTCCTACTCGGGGTTGGGGTGTGTGTTAATGCAGAGAGGAAAGGTTATAGCCTATGCATCCCGACAGTTGAAGGTTCATGAGGTCAACTATCCTACTCATGACTTGGAGCTGGCAGCCGTGGTCTTTGCGTTAAAGATTTGGAGGCACTATCTGTACGGGACGAAGTGCACCATATTCACTGACCACAAGAGTCTGAAGTACTTCTTCGAGCAGAAGGATCTAAACATGAGGCAGAGACGGTGGTTGGAACTTATAAAGGATTATGATTGTGAAATCCACTACCACTCGGGCAAAGCCAATGTGGTGGCTGATGCCCTTAGCCGGAAGGAGAGACCCGAGCCGATTCGGGTAAAGGCATATCAGCTGATCATGACCTCTGATGTAATGAAGCAAGTCAAAGGGTTTCAAGATGAGGCATTGAAAGAAGATCATCTTAACTCTGAAAGAATGAGAGGTCTGGTTGGGGAATTGGGTGAAAACACGCTCGGTGTTAGAACCCGATTCGGTCGTGTGTGGATTCCTCGTTTTGGGGATCTACGAGTGAGGATAATGGATAAAGCTCATAAGACTCGGTACTCCATTCATCCTAGTGCCACGAAAATGTACCATGACATGAAGAAAGATTATTGGTGGCCGGGTATGAAGCGCGATGTGGTGGAGTATGTGAGTAAGTGCCTTACTTGCTTACAGGTGAAGGCCGAGCATCAGAAGTCGTATGGGAAGATACAACCTTTGGATATACCGGAATGGAAGTAGGAGCACATCACCATGGATTTCATTACAAAGCTGCCGCGTACTCCGAAAGGGTATGATGCCATATGGGTGATAGTTGATCGTTTGACGAAGAGTGCTAACTTTCTACCGATCCGCGAGACATATTCATCAGAGAGGTTAGCTGATCTATTCATCAAGGAAATTGTAACTCGTCACGGTGTGCCGGTGTCTATTGTGTCGGATCGCGACACCCGGTTTACATCTAAATTTTGGAAGAAGTTCCACGACGCTATGGGGACGAGGTTACATATCAGCACGGCTTATCATCCCCAGACTGATGGTCAGTCAGAAAGGACCATTCAAACGCTGGAAGACATGCTTCGGGCATGTGTGATTGATTTTGGTGGAAGTTGGGATGACCACCTACCGTTAGCCGAATTCTCATACAACAATAGCTATCATGCCAGCATTGGCATACCTCCATACGAGATGCTATACGGTAGGAGATGCAGAACACCCGTTTGTTGGGGTGATATTGGTCGGAAGGAATTGGGGAGCGTCGAAGTAATCGAGGCTACGACTGAGAAGCTTGAGAAGATTAAAGCCTACATGAAGGCAGCCAAAGATAGGCAGAAGTCGTATGCTGATAAACGACGCAGGCCAATTGAGTTCTAGGTGGGTGACTATGTTATGTTGAATGTCTCACCTTGGAAGGGTATCATTCGCTTCCGAAAGCGGGGAAAATTGACCCCAAGGTATATAGGCCCTTTCCGAATCATTGCTCGAGTAGGAGAGGTGGCCTATAGACTAGAGTTACCGGATGAGTTAAGTGGAATTCACCCGACATTCCATGTATCACATTTAAGGAAGTGCTTAGCTGATGAAGATATGATTGTTCCACTGGAGGATATCGAAGTAGAAGAACGGCTCAATTATGTGGAGCAACCAGTGACAATCATCGATCGGAAAGAGAAAAGGCTGAGGAATAAAGTGGTTCCTCTTGTGCGTGTACAGTGGAAGCACAGGAAGGGATCCGAGTCAACGTGGGAGACTAAAGAAGAAATGAGACAGCATTATCCATGGTTGTTTGAAGAATAACAGGTTTCGGGGACGAAACCTATTTAAGTGGGTGGACTTGTAACACCCGCTTAATTATTATTTTGAAGCCGACGAAGGAAAAAAAAGAAATAAAGTCTAAACTCGAGGGACCAAACTCGCCAACGAAAAAAAGACGGGTGAGTGGGAGTATTTAGGGAGAGGGCAGCCCTTACCCTCTCCCCCATACTCATATTTCAGCCACATAGAGAGGAAATGGGAGAAAGGAGAAGAAAAAGAGGAAAAAGGGTCGGTTCGGGTGATTCAGGTGGCCAAACTCGTCGTGTAGCAAGCCAAATCAAAGCCCTTGTCGTTGTGCTCGTTTGTGTGAGTTCTAGGACCCCACTTTTACTTGTTTTCAACCGATTTTGGGGCTGTAAAGCATAGAAAACCTGTTTTTGTGTGTGTGTGTGTTTGACCCATTTGGGTGTGATGTGTGTGATTGTTGATACATGTATGTCCCTAGATCATGATTTGAATGTAATAGATCTTGTTTATCTGATTCTGATGTAATGTTTGGATTGTTAATGAAATGATATTGGTTATTTGTGATTTACAATGTTTAATGTTTCATTAATGAGTCGATGTTGAATTGGTTAATTAGGTTTGTGGTTGTTTGAATTGTTACACATAATGTTATATTAATTAATACATTCAAACTTAACACAATTAAGTTCTCATGCGAATGGCCCATGCGAATCGACCATACGCATGAATAACCTCATACGAATGACTCAGTCGCATGACTGAACCAGGAGACTGGATCAGTCGTATGATTGAAACATAAGATTGGCTCAGTCGCACGACTGAACACTCTGTCGTGCGGATGAATCAACCGCATGGTTCAATCGCACGACTGAACCATACTAATGGTTCAGTGGCACGAATGAACAATACTAACCTATAAATACAACCCAATTCGTGGAAAAATATAAGCATTCATTCTATTTCGACTCCAGACGTACCCTAGCGTCCAGAAGCCTCCCAATTCGTTCTCCAAGTTCATAGAACGCAGTAGATCGATTCCCAATCGATTCTTAACGTTAGATTCAATACTTTATTGATTCTTCGTGCGTTCTCACTGATTGGATCGCCAATCAAATAGGATTCCGCACTATCTGGTTTGGTTTACACGCTAATCACTCGGTATTTCGTTCAAATACCAGGTCCTAACAAGTGGTATCAGAGCTTTGGCTCTTGATTACGTGTGATTCAATCAAGATTGATAAGAAGTTTGTGTTTTTACACTAAAAACGCAATCTTTTGTGTCAAAAGTGATCTTGGACGTTCCCTGCTCATCAAGTTATGGTTTCTACGGACTTAGGCGATTAGAGTTTGCGAAATTTCGAATTTTTACGGCTAAAACACGTTTAACCTAGAAATTTTCGCAAAACAGCTGCTTCAGTCGCACGAGTGAGCCATTCGCACGACTGGACTTCATTCGCATTGCCCAGACGCACGATTGGACCTAGTTGCATCTCCATTTGCACGACTGAACTATTCGTTCGCAGTGTTCATACGCATCAGCTTCATTCGCACGACTGAACCAATCGCTTAGTTCAGCCGCACGATTGAACCAGTCGCATAGTTCATTCGCACAGATAGCACATTCGCATCCTTCAGTCACACCAGTTGACAGTTTGTTTTAGTAGACTTAAAGTTATTCGACATGGAAGATCAAATATCAGCCTTTACTGCTGGGAAGGACTCAAGGATCCAGAACCTGCTGTTGCTTGAGAGTGAGGTGGGTAATCATAATAAACCACCAAAGCTCTTAACGTTAGATGAGTTTCCCCACTGGAAACAACGTTTTGAGATCTACCTCAATGGAGTGGATCCAAATCTGTGGGAAGCTATCGAGATTGGGTATAGTACGCCGGTGGGAGCCGATGGAGTAAAGCTTACTTTAGGAGGGATGACTGACGCGCAGAAAGTTAAGTATAATGCAGAGAAGAGAGTCTATGCATTGATCACACAGTCTATCCCTAAAGACATTTTCCACCAATACTCAGAGAATAAGCAGGCCAAGAAACTATGGGATGAGCTGGAAAAGAGATACGACGGAAATGCTTCGCTAAAGGCAATCAAGGCTAAGGAGTTAAAGAAGGAATTTGACAACTTCTCATCGATGGGAAACGAGAGTTTGGACGATGTTATAGATAGATTCTACCATCTTATGAGTGAACTGCATACACATGGGGTTGCTACTACCATGGAAGAAAAAGTTACTAACTTTGCAGACGGATTGCCGGAAAAGTAGGCTTCATTCGTGTCTAACCTGAGACAGAATGAAATGCTGGTAAAGCTGGATATCAATGACTTCATTCTAAAGCTGCGAGAAGAAGCACTTAGGATGAAGTACAAGCTCAGAAGTCTTCGTACACTCAGAATCCAGCTTTGTACAATGCCATGCCTCAAGCTAAGACATCTGGAGCACCTCTCCAGACTGCATTTGTGTCTAGCTCATCGGGTCCTTCACATGCTTCTCCTTCAGGATCAGACACGTCGGGGTCTTCTTGTACCCATTATATTGGATCTGAAGCGAATGCTACTAGACTGAAGACCGAGAACCTCGGTAATGTGACTGTGGAAGTAGCTCGAGAGCACATGGATCTTTTGGCAGCAGTGGTTCATTCATATGATGGACTTGTTAGCTGGGAAGATTGGAAACTGCCATCTGGCAGATGAGGATTACGAGCAAGTAGATGAAATGGAGCTGGAGAGGATGGACATTATGTGGGCCTTAGCTAGTGCTGTCCGGAGGGCGAAGAAGTTTGTGAAAAAGACCGGACAGAACTTGGTAGCTACTAATGATACCACATTTGGCTTTGACAAGAGCAAAGTGACCTGCTTTAACTGTGGAAGAGAAGGGGCACTTCAAGAGAGAATGTGTTAAGCCAAAGAAGACGGGTAATGGGAACCCATTCTCATCCTTCACTCGTCAAGACAACAAGCTAGCAGTTCTACTTCATCAAGCAAGGATCCAAAAGCCTTGACTGCTCATGATGATGAAGGACAGGACTGGAGCTTTAGGTTTGTCTCTCTGGGGAATCAAACATTGCAAGTGTAGAAGACTTAGACGATGATTCCGCGAGTGAAGGAGATATTGCAGTTGAGATAGCGATGTCAAATATTGAAGAGACAACTGCAACTGAGGTCAGCTACAAGCCTGAAGAAAGGACTTCCACAGAAAAGACAGAATCACCAGAACCAGAGACATCTGATGCTGCGTTGATGGCTAACTCTTCTGAACCTCCTCAGGTAAGTACCACTGACCAAATGTTTAATAATCATGCTTGTTCTGATTGTGATACTTTTAGAAATAGCATAGATGAAAAATTTGCTAGGTTATTAGATCATAATGATAACTTAGTAAAAGATTTGCAACTGTGCACTGAGGCTGATAGAGTATTAAAACAAAATGAGCATAGTTACAAAGAAAAGATAGACCTTTTGACTAAACAGCTTAGGGAAACTGAAGTAGTTGCATTTAACCAAGCTAATGACATTAGGTACTATCTAAACTCCCTAGAAGACACTAAGAAGCAAAAGGCAGTTCTAGAAGTAGAAGTAAACTCATTAAAACAGAAACTGCACAGTTGGACAAGTTCATCACACATTGTCCAACACTTAGTGAGAGAAAGAAACAACGGGGAGGGTTTGGGTTACAAAGTGGTTCCACCACCACCTGAGACCTTGATGAACACTAAGAGTAGACCAATTAATAATAACCCCATCAAGGATCATGTGGTGTCTACTCCTCTTGTTAGTGATCCAGATTCCTCATGTTCATCTATTGAATCTGGAACCAAACAAAAGGAGGCCACTTCCAAGGCAAAGGGTAAAATGCCATGTGTTAATCTAGAGAAAGAATTTGAAAAGGTTAACATAAAGTCAGGGTCAAACAGAGTCAAATCAGAACCTAAAAAGACTTCTAATGTTAATCTTTCACAAGTTTCAAGTCAAAAACCAGTTAACCAAAAGGAAAAAGATGTTAAACATGTTAAAACAGTTAACTTTGTTAAACAAGAGAAAACATCAAAAGAACCAGAGTCAAAACCTAAATTGAGTGATGTTACTAGAGTGTCACACATATCTCCACAAAGAAAGTTTAATCATAAAGTTGATAGCAGGTCGTGCTACAACTGTGGAGAGTGTGGACACATTGCTTCCTATTGTCCTTACTATCAGACACCTAGGAAGAAGATTGAACTTAGGATTCAAAGCCTAGGTCTTCTAAGAGGAGTTCTTTAACTCCACCTAGAAGAACTAGTGAACCTAAAGTTCAACCCATTAGCCAGTCGACTGTTTATCACAAACAGGCTTTGCACAAATCTGGCTTATGGAAAGAGAAGTCATCCTCTGTCTGATAATGATGACAAGAAAGAACCTGAGCTACCCTCACCCTCTAAGGGTCAATGGGTTGAATTCATGATGTGTGATGCCTCTGGGAAACCCAAGCCAGTTAAGGCTTGGGTTCCTAACCTAAACTAATCTCTTACATTGTATGTGCAGGGTGTTCGCTACAGTGCTGAAACCAACACGTGGATTGTAGACAGCGGAGCATCCAGGCACATGACAGGAAACAGGGCTCTTTTATCAAACGTCAAGCAAATAAAAGGAGGACATGTTTCGTTTGCTGGAAACAAGGGAGGCTATATCAAAGCTCAGGGAGAAGTTGGGAATCAGAAAGTTAAGTTTGATAAGGTGAACTACGTTCAACAACTTCAAAACAACTTACTTTCTGTTTCCCAAATCTGTGATAAGGGTTTTAAAGTCATATTCGACAACAAGAAGTGTTACGTGCTAAAGAAAGACTACGTGATTCCGGAGGACCAAGTTCTGATGACAGCTTCAAGATATAAAGACCTTTATGTTTTGGATCTGTCAACAGCTTCTACAACGGATCATGAAGTTCAGTGCTTTCTCTCAAAAGCCACTGAGAAGGACTCCATCTCCTGGCATAGGAGAATGGGACACATTAATCAAAGGAAGATGAATCACTTGATCCAGAAGGATCTCGTGAGAGGAGTCAATGTCAAGAATTTCCAACTTCCTGATTTTTGTGTAGCTTGCAAGAAAGGCAAACAGACGAAGAAGTCTCATAAGGAAAAGAAAGTTCATTCAATAGAACTTCCTCTTGAACTTCTTCACATGGATCTGTTTGGTCCAGTCAGTACAAAGAGCATTGCAGGCGACTTGTACTGTTTTGTGGTTACTGATGACTACTCAAGATTCTCTTGGGTAATGTTTCTGAAGTCCAAATCAAAAACATTTGAGTCATTCAAGGAGTTAGTAACCACACTGGAATCTCTCTACAAGCTGAAGATGAGACAAGTACGCTCAGACAACGGGACTGAATTCAAGAACCAGTGGATGGAGGCTTACTGCAAGGAAAAGGGAATTGTGCATCAATTCACTTCTGCCTACACGCCTCAGATGAATGGCGTTGCTGAGAGAAAGAACAGAAGCTTGATAGAGACAGCACGGACAATGCTGGCAGACTCGAAACTGCCTATCCAATTCTGGAATGAGGCAGTGGCTAATGCATGTTATACACTGAATCGAGTTCTGATAGTCAAGCGCCACGGAAAGACATGTTACGAGCTACTACAAAGACGCAAACCGAATTTGGAGTATCTCGAACCATTTGGCGCGCCGTGCACACTTCTGAAAAGACTCAAGAAGGTAAATTCAGCGAGAAGGCTGATGAAGGGATCTTTCTAGGATACAACATACCGAACAAGAGAGTTTACAACAACTCAACGGGTCTAGTAGAAGTGTGGTGTAATGTTGATGTTCAGAGATATACCACACCACCTACTGGCAAAGGACCCGCCTACTTTTTCGACTATGATGGATTCTTCAAGTCCTTCAACATCCCTATCTCTCCTTCGGATGATGAGTTAGCTACTCGGATGATGTATGATATCTTGAATACACCATCTCATGATTCAACATCATCTAGCTCACAGGGAGAATCATCTACTCAGTCAGGGGGAGTAGTCGACGACAGTGACTCCTCCTCTGAAGATGAAGCTGAAGAAGATGACCAGAACAGTCAGGAGGAACAGGTTCCAGTTCCTGAAAGTCCACAAGCATCTAACAGTGATGCACCTTCGACTTCGGAACCTCAAACTCCAACTACCTCAGATGCAGAACCAAATGTTCATAATCTTGGCTCTGAGGTAGCTGTTCCTACTACTCCAGGATCACGTTTAAACGACTATCATCCCTAGACAATGTCATTGGGGATGTCAGATCAGGAGTACAAACCCGAAATCAGCTATACTCAGCTGATTTATGCCTCAGTTATGGAAAAGGGATATATTCATGATGGTGCTTATCGGTGTTTTGTCTCGCAGTTTGAGCCAAAATATGTCAGTGATGCACTAAATGATGAGGCGTGGGTGAGTGCCATGCAAGAAGAACTTCTTCAGTTCAAGAAGTTAGGTGTATGGACTCTGGTAGATAGACCTAAAGGTGCTAAGGTCATTGGCACCAAATGGGTCTTGAAATGCAAGAAGGATGACCAAGGGGTCATTATCAGGAACAAGGCTCGACTGGTGGTTCAGGGATTTCGCCAAGTCGAGGGGATTGACTACAATGAAGTGTTTGCACCCGTGGCAAGGATGGAAGCCATTCGTATCTTCCTTGCCTATGCATCGTACATGAAGATTAAAGTCTACCAATTAGATGTGAAGAGTGCATTCCTTCATGGGGAAATCAGAGAAACAGTCTATGTCAGTCAACCCGAGGGATTTGAAGATCCTTATCATCGGGACAGAGTTTACAAACTCGACAAGGCTTTATACGGGCTTCATCAAGCTCCAAGAGCCTGGTATGAGAAACTCTCGACTCATCTTGTGAAACACGGCTTTCGCAGGGGAGTCATTGACTGCACGCTGTTCATCAAAGAAAAAGATGGAGACCTACTGCTCGTACAGATCTATGTCGATGACATAATCTTCGGTTCAAAGAACGAAGATTTATGCAAAGAGTTTGAAGCAGTTATGAAGAAAGAGTTTGAGATGAGTGCTATGGGGGAGATGAAGTTCTTTCTCGGATTACAGGTGGATCAGACACCAAATGGGATCTTTCTACATCAGACCAAGTATGTGGGAGACATTCTCAGTCGGTTTGACATGGAGAATGCTTCTGCTGCTGGGACTCCACTTGCTACTAATCATGATATAGCACCTGATGAAAATGGAGATCTGGTAGATGCCACAATGTACCGAGGAATGATTGGATCCCTCATGTACCTCACTGCCTCAAGACCTGATATCATGTATGCTACATGTTTATGTTCTAGATATCAGGCTAAGCCTAAGGTCAACCATCTGATCGGGGTCAAGAGGATATTTCGTTATCTGAAGGGTACACCCACACTTGGGTTGTGGTATCCTCATGATGATGACTTTGAGCTCACGGCGTATAGTGACTCGGATTACGGGGGCTGCAAGATGAACTACAAGTCTACATCAGCAGGGTGTCAATTCTTTGGGAGGAGATTAGTTACCTGGCAGTGTAAGAAGCAGACATCGGTTGCATTGTCAACCTGTGAAGCCGAATACGTTGCTGCTGCAAGTTGCTGTTCACAAATCATCTGGATTCAACAGCAAATGCGGGATTACGGTTTAAAGTTTTCTTCTACTCCTATTTTTGTTGATAACTCTGCTGCAATTGCAGTAACTAAAAATCCGGTCAACATCCAAAGACCAAACACATCGGTATTAAATACCATTTCATAAGAGACTGTTTTGAAAAGAACTTAATTGATGTGGTAAAAATTAATACTGATTTTCAACGCGCTGACCTCTATACTAAAGCCTTTGATAAACCACGTTTTCAATATTTGTTAGAGGTCAACGGCGTTAAAAAGAAAAGTGATGTTATTCCTGATGATGATCATGTGTAGTCCGATGTAGTTTAGTTAACTTTCCTTTTTATTTTATTTTATTTGTTTATTTTAGTCTGTTTAAATTAAACTCATGTTATTTAGCTGTTTATTAAAATCCTAAAATAATTAAACCAGTTATGATTTTAGTATTTTAGGGGGAGAATAAGTCAGCCAATAACATTAAAAAAAACGAGGGAGAAGGAGTGGACAGCTGATATAAGGTAGATCGTATCTGTGATACCGATTCAAACCCTTTGGAAAATGATAGTACACAGGAACAAATCAAGAGGGACTTTAAAATTTAATTTAGAAAAGATGCAAAATTCAAAGTATAAGTCTGTGTAGTCTAAGCAATATAAAAGGGAAGATGATAGAAAAACTGGTAACTACTAAGGTAACACAACGAGAGTAGACCTAGAGGTTGCTAGACCACAAATGATATGTCGGTAGATTCAACACAATAGATGATTAGACCTGACTGGTGATCTCAAGATCAAACTAAGTTGTTCAACTGACTGTGGGCTTCCATCTTATCACTGGTTAACACAATCAACAATATTCCAATAAGGGGTAATGAGCATGTAAACGCCACGAATGTGTGCGGATGACCATAAATAGAGCAAAGCACGAAAAAAATGAAAGACAAATGCTATCAAGCTAATGACTTATGTTGTTGGTGCATTTTGTGCAAAATAAAATTAAGCTGCTCTAACAAGGAGATAGGTTGTGTGCCTCTCTGCTGTGCGATGGCACTGACCTGAGGATAAGCATAACCTAGATATTCTAGAATTCATTGTTGTTTGCCGCCTCTCTGCTGTGCGATGGCACTGACCTGAGGATTGGCTTCTTTTTGAAAGCTCTAAGAATAGTCTCTTCTTGTAAAAATACCCGTAGACCGCTCAAAAGCTCCTGAGGAATGTTGATTACCATATAAGTGTGGGATCCACAAATGTTAGTTGAAATAATTAAACCTAAAACTATCACCAGTTTGTGTCAAAGTCTGTGTATGATTTAAGAGGACAAACATATGTGACAATCATTGTGGCTGCAATTCTTGAAAGTTCAAATCAATGTGGGAATCTAATAGTTCCAGTATGATTTCCTAAATTTGCTAACGACTCTGGATGAAAACCAAGAATTGAGCATCAAAAGGTTTTGATAACAAGTCCCAAATGATTTGACTTGCCTGTATGATTCCAAAATTGAATTGGTCCAGGTGTGGTCAATCTAAGTTGAAGCTGCCTATTCCGGAACCAAATCCAGTAGATTTCTATCTTAGGATTTATCTCTCACAAAAAGCCAAAAACAAGTTTAATTTTTGTACTTTAATTTAGTTTTCTAATTTACTTAGTCATTTTAGTTTGTTTGTTTGTCGGACTACATCATGAAAATCAGTAAGGGATCAACTCACTAAAAGGGTCATGTCTGAGATGACCACATGCGTTTTCAAAGTTTAAAAGGGTCACGTCTGAGGTGACTAAATTGTTTAAAAGGATCACGTCTGAGGTGATCAAAAAGTTTTCAAGTTAAAATGATCATGTCTGAGATGATCACATGCTCATAATGTTAATTTCAATAGTTAAAAGGGTTTTAAATGTAAAATGGTAAAAATGGCAGAAAAATTTCATAAGTCTAACCCATTCGCACGATTGGACCATAAGTATGGACCAACCATGCGAATGGGTCCCATTCGCACGACTGGACATGAGATTGAGCCATTCACCCGAATGGCTTATCAGACTGATCCATTCGACCGAATGGAGGGGCGAATGAGTCAGTCGACCGACTGAGACTCAGTCGGTCAACTGAAGATGCGAATGAAAGGGTACGAATGAGTCAGTCGACCGACTGAACCTCAGTCGGCCAACTGAATGCGACTGACTGGGCCAATCGCACGACTGAGCCTCAGTCGCCCGAATGAACTGAGCGAATGAGGCCAGTCGGCCGATTGAACTCAGCTTCAGTATTTAAAGGGCCACAGTCGATCGCATTTCACTCATCACCCTCAATCGCTCCTAAATCGCACTTCGTACCGTTACTCTGCCAAAATTTCTCTAGACCTTGTTTTCACACCATTATTGATCTTCTGACTGTCGTTGACGTTTATACAGGTAGATGGCAGTGAAATCTCACCAAAATCTGAAGAAATGGAACCCTAATTTGCAATATTTGAATGAAAACAAGAAACGGACTATAAATGACCTAATAACCAACCTAAACTAAGCAAAATGTTAAAATTAAGTTTAATAGGTTATTAGTGACAAGATGGCGAGTCTATTGAACCGGTAACCATGTTAAATCACTTGTTTTGGTCAAGATTCGAACAGCAGGCGACTGAACAGTGGGACAAGCGACTGGTCGTCCGGATGAACTCCAATCGCACGATTGAATCTTGCGATTGGGTCAATCGGCCGAATGTACCATGCGAATGAACTCAGTCGGCCGACTGAACCAATCGCAGACTCAGTCAGCAGATTGAACTCAGTCGCATGTCTCATTCACCCGAATGAGCTCAGTCGCATGAAAGGACAACCGACTGACTTCAGTCGCATGATCATTCGCACGAATGAATCAGATTGAATTTAAAATTACACTTAGAACTGAATTTTGATGTATTATGTACTAATGGTTCTGTGTCTTGTGTTTCAGGAAAATGGCTGATAGATGGTCCATTAATCCAAAGCACAACATATGTGCTCATTTGGACCATACGACTCGGAATGGGGCCGAGTTTACAGAGATTATAGCTTTTTTCGACGTTCTCGGATACATAAGGCCATTTCTACACCGTGTACGCCTTACAGGTCGTTACATCAGGCATTCTGGGAGAATGCCTCGTTGATCGTTCTCGTGAGCCTTACAGTATACGGAGCTCCATTCATGGTCATGATATTGAGATTACAGCAGCAGACATCCAGAGAGTTCTTGAGTTTGGGGACGATACTGATCACCCCACCAGACTACATCCACTTACTGTTAGAGGCTGCTTCTCAGGATTAAGTACGCTGGGGACATAAACTCAGGTGTGCTCAACAAGAGCAACCTGTGTCCCCAGTACAAGTACTTGGCGCATGTGATCCTGAAGTGTATTGCTTCTAGGAGGGGTGGGTTCGATGACCTATCAGACCAGATTCAGAATGCCTACGTGGCACTGGTGCTGAACCACCCCTTCAGCTTCTCGAGCATGATCTTCTCATATTTGGTGGAGAACCTGGAGGCCAAGGGGAAGGAGGGTTTTTGTATGTACCCCAGGTTTCTGCAGCTGATCTTCAACGAGAAGCTGCCTTCACTTCCCAAGGAGAGCCATGATGTGTGGCACTTGAGATTATGGATGACACGACTTTGGTCGTATGAGAGTGTATAGGGGCAAGCAGGTAAAGCCCAGGTGAAGAGGTTGATCGGCCATTTGGCCAATGAGAGATATGTGGCGCCAGGGAGACGCAAGTGGCGTCATGATGATAGTGATTCAGACGACGAGAGGCTATTGCTCCCAGAGCATGATTCCGATGATGACGACAGCGGGGATGCTGGGGATGATATGCCTACTCCACCAAGGGGCACAGCTTCAGATGTTATACCTCCAGTGTCTGCCCCAGCTGGTGACATAGCTGAGTCTGCTGGTTTCCATCAGGACTTTGTTCCTGGTGAGGAGGAAGAGGAGTCAGACGAGGAGCCCTTGACAAGAACTGTGGGAAGCAAGGTTGTTCCCACAGAGTATGGGCTAAGGGCGGTTGGTGAACGCCCAAGAGATTCAGGAGAGACAGCTGCTGATCCCAGCTATGCACCTGAGTCAGCTAGCCGTGTTCAGGGGGAGCATCCACCTCGACGGGAACGAGGAGGAAAAGGATGGCTCAGCCCCACGGCCAGAAGAAGAAGAAGAGACGACTGACCTTCGTTACCACCACAGCCACCACCGCTACCACCACCACTACCACTTCCACAGCCACACCATCCACCACCACAGCCACCACAGCTACCACTACCACCACCACACCTCCCACCACTGTACATATGCCAACACCACCATATCTTTCACTCCCACATCACCTCCACTATCTCACAGACCCAGCCCCATCTTCACCACAGCCACCACTACAACCACTAGCCACCAAGCAGGACATCTCTTCATATCCCTCACATAATATGGATCACCTCTACCTCCATTGGGGTAGAGGAACAGCTTTCTGCGCTTAACCGGATGGTGATGCGCCTATTAGCTGAGACGAGGAGAAGACGGCTCAGATCCGCCAGCTGGCTGATCTTACTGCTGTACAGTCACGCCAGATCTCAGAGCAGGCTCGATTGATTGAGGAGCAGGCCCAACAAATGGCTGCTCAGAGCCATGAGATCGCCCAACTCCAGAGCACAGTGCCACATCTGCAAGAAGATAGAGGAGTTGGAGGAGGCGAAGAAGACAATCATGCTAAAGCTAAAGGGTTCTAAGGAGGAGCCCTGAAGATCAAAGAGGGAGACGGAGATGATGGTGATGATGATGATGAGGATGACGATGAGGATGATGAGGATGAGACTGAGGAGGATGAGGGGACTGAAGAAGAAAGGACAGAGAGGAGAAGGATGAAGATGATGATGCAGAAGGAGGAGATGCAGCTGCTGCATCGGCCTCTGCTCAAGGTCAGGAGAGGAGATCCAAGAATAGACAAGACCAACAAGCTTCCTCCTCTGCTCCACCAAGTGATGACCCGATGATCCAGACAAAATAAAGATTAGATGTCTATGTATTTAATTACTTTTGTATTTGAATCATGTAATTAAACCTATGTATTCAATGTTTATATTAAGTTTAATGCATTTCTGTTTGATTAATTACTAATGGTTGATGTGTTGAATGTTTAAATCAAACAGATCCAAATTACCAAGGGGATGAGTTCGATTTTGCTCCCCTTCAGCAGGTCAAGACTCAGTTAACTATGATTCTTGATCTGCAAGGGATCGTAAGGAGGTCGGTGAGTTATACCCCTGAAGAAGGGGAAATAATTCACGATCTATCAAACGAGCAACTAGCAGAGATCTTCAAGTTAAATCCAGATGAGATTGTGAAGGATGCTCCGACATGCGACTCGACAAGTGACGAAGAGCTCAACGACGTTGATGAAATAGAGATAGAAGATGTCACTGCCGAGCACTACCCTCAGTATGCTGACAATGAGGGAAATGTGGTCCCCAATCTGGGTGAATCCCTTGTTAGCGATACTTTTGAGGTGTTAGACAAAATGGAGCAAGAGTCAGAGAAGACAGAGGGAACAGCCCAAGCCTCAAATGATGATGTCGATATCCGAAAGGCTGAGTGGGCTGCGTGTTTTGAAGAAGTTAGAGCCCAACGCGCTGCACCTAAACAGGATGCCTACACCAAACTCTACAGAGTCAAGAAACATCATAAGGTGTCGGGCAGGATCATAGCGGGCGTATTTGAGGACCTTAACGTATATGCAGTTAAGAGGGAGAAGGGCATAGAGTACTTCAGATTCCCACATGATCTGATGAAGACTCTACCAGGTTTGAGCTCAACCAGCTGGCCAAACTGAAGCTGTTGTATGCTGACTCGAGAAAGATGTCAGGCTGGTTTGAGGCTGCCCTAAGGAAGGAGTACCACACCAGGTGGGTTAACTTCAGACCCCAACAGCCTACAAGGTATATCAGAAGGTCTGAGGTTGATGCCATTACTGGAAAGCCAAAGATAGTGTTGAAGTGGAGTCCTCCGCGCATAATGTCAAGAATCCCACTCAGGGAAATGCAACAGGACTTCACTCCACACTTTAAGTGGTGGTACTACAATTGGAGGACAGGAGAAGCGGTCATAGTCCTAAACAAAGAGGGCCAAATGGATACTATCAGGGTATTCGACCCAATGTGGCTTACCAACTTGTCAGCTAATGATGTCTACACTCTATACAAGTGGCCACTGTTCTATGATATGCAGATATTGTACAAGCCCTCCAGTTCTAGAACGTCATAAGACTCTGTTTTGCATTCGAGATTCATGCAGGAGTCACAAAAGAGGATAAGTACAAGAAATATGAGGAGGTGATGCAGAGAACAAGACATTAGAGAGATCTAGGTCCAAGGGGGAGTTGTTGATACATGTATGTCCCTAGATCATGATTTGAATGTAATAGATCTTGTTTATCTGATTCTGATGTAATGTTTGGATTGTTAATGAAATGATATTGGTTGTTTGTGATTTACAATGTTTAATATTTCATTAATGAGTCGATGTTAAATTGGTTAATTAGGTTTGTGGTTGTTTGAATTGTTACACATAATGTTATATTAATTAATACATTCAAACTTAACACAATGAAGTTCTCATGCGAATGGCCCATGCGAATGGACCATACACATGAATAACCTCATACGAATGACTCAGTCGCACGACTGAACCAGGAGACTGGATCAGTCGTATGATTGAAACATAAGATTGGCTCAGTCGCACAACTGAACACTCAGTCGTGCGGATGAATCAACTGCATGGTTCAATCGCACGACTGAACCATACTAATGGTTCAGTTGCACGAACAATGAACAATACTAACCTATAAATACAACCCAATTCGTGTAAAAATGTAAGCATTCATTCTATTTCGACTCCAGACGTACCCTAGCCGTCCAGAAGCCTCCCAATTCGTTCTCCAAGTTCATAGAACGCAAGTAGATCGATTCCCAATCGATTCTTAACGTTAGATTCAATACTTTATTGATTCTTCGTGCGTTCTCACTGATTGGATCGCCAATCAAATAGGATTCCGCACTATTTGGTTTGGTTTACACGCTAATCACTCGGTATTTCGTTCAAATACCACGTCCTAACAGTGATGCGTTTCGTGTATGTTCCGGGCTTGTGTGTGCTTGTATGGTGTTGTGGTATGCATTCCTATGGTCTAGGATGGTGATTAGGCTTAGAATGGGTTTGAGAGGCTGTGAGGATTAGGGATGGAATGAAATGGCAGATTGGGTTCGGGATGAATTCCATTCTGCATCAGCTAGGGCTATGGCGACCGAATGAAGGCCATACGGCCGATTGAGAGGCGATTGAGGGTCATTCGCACGATTGGGACTCATTCGCACGATTGAGGGTTCAATCGCACGACTAATGTTTCATTCGCACGACTGGGAGTCCAGTCGCATGGGAAGTCATACGACTGAGGGTTCAGTCGCATAGATGCTTAGTCGCATGAGTCTATTCGCATGAGGTCAGTCGCATAGGTGCTCATTCGCATTAGTTCCATCCGCATGAGGTCCATACTCACGATTGGATGTCCATTCGCATAGATGTTCATCCACATGAGTCCAATCGCATGATGTTCAGTCGCATGGAGGCCATGCAACTGAAGAGTGTCCATACGCCCGTATAGAGTTGTTGCACCCGTAGGAAAGTGTAGTTAGACTTCTGGCTTCGGGGGAAAGTGCAGATGTAAGTTTTGACGTAAAGGTTCCCGTAAGAGCATGTAAGATAGCTGATATAGCCTTAGAAAGCATGTAGGGCATAGAGATGATGATGTTGCATGTTATGTATGTATGATGTTACCCTGTATGATGTAATGTTGATGCATCTTAATGTTCCTTAGTATGATGTATATTATCTTTCCTATGGCTTTACGTATTATGATGAATGAAATGAAGTATTATGTAACGTAAAGTGGAAAGAAATGAAACGTCTTGCATGCATCGGATAACGGGTCCTTCTTTGTGATTGACCATTAATGTAGAACCTCTACCGCTTGCCCCTAGTACTGTGGCATACGTTTAGCTGTTCATTTATTGACTTCGCCCAGCCCAGTAGCTATGGCTGATGGTTACTCCTAGCACCGTGGCATGCGTTTAGCTGTTCATTTATTGACTTCGGCCCGGTAGCTAAGACTGATCGGGGTGTAGCACATGGTATTGGTACGGATGATGTCCGATGTGCAAGTAAAGTTATACGGAACGAATGAACGAATGAATGAATGAAGAAGATATGTTGATATTATCCATGCGTACGTATGATGTGTGATCATGTAAAAGTAACGAATGGTTTTATATGGAAGTAAAGTATGTTTTATAATAAAACTAGAACTCACTCAGCAACGCTGACTTTTTATATGTTTTCCAGTTGGCAGGTAATGATTGCTGAGGATGGCACGTGTGAAGCTACTCAGCTCTTTTTGGGATGGCATTCTTTCGATTAATGTTTTTGCATTGTAATGCGAACAAGCTATTTTGTAACGAATGTTGTATTAACTTACAAAGCATTTATATAGAAATGAAAGCTCATTTTAATCTTCCGCTGCGATGTTTATCAAATACAAGTGTAAATGTATGTTCTATGTGCGATAATTGACCAACTGTAAGCGTCCCGGGAACGGGGCCTTACAGTATTGGCATGTTTAATATGTTTTGTAAGGATAGTTAGACATTTAACAATTCCTTCCACACCACAAAAAATGGGTTTAATGGAACTGATGAATAAACTAATATGTTTGTTGTTTGATGCAGGTTTATCAAAACAATCTTTTGGACTGAAGCTGCGCCCACTACAGCATATCTTATATATAGATCTTCTTTTACAACAATCAGTTTAAAGACTCCTTTAGAGAGGTGGTCTGGAGAAAGACTAAGTTATGGCCATTTAAGAAACTTGGTTCACTGGCTTATGCTCATGTAAGTCAAGGCAAGCTTGAACCAAGAGCATTTCAACTTTTAGCTGAAGTTGTGTCCACTGTAAATAGACTGTGGAGTTTGGATGATGTGAGCCTAAAGGTGGTTGTTAGCAAAAATATGTTATTTAAAGAAAATATGATATACAAAGATGTGATGGTCACATAGATCATGAATACTAGAGGTGATACAGGTCAATATAGGGTAGTCAATTTGAGATGGAGCTAGTACCTGTTGATGATTATGATCAGTTGGAAAATGGTGTTTATTCATTACAGAATAGTATTGGAAATGATGATGATGTTACATTCAATGATATTTAAATGTAGTATAGCTAGCAATAGAATAATGAAAATCATTATGCCGCCATCTAGATACAAAGATAATGATGATATCTCTATGAGTTTTTATAACAAACTAAAGAGGAAAACACATGTGAGCCTCTTACTTATGAGGATGTTGTAAAATCATGTTATAAGGAGAAATGGCTTATAGCGATGGATGAAGAAATGGATTCTTTGAACAAGAATGGAATTTCAGTTTTGGTAGACAAGCCTGAAGATCAGAAGGTTGTTGATAATTGTAAATGGATCAACAAGCTCAATGAAAGCATTAAGGAGGTGGAAGCTCCAAGGTTTAAAGCTAGAATGGTGGCTAGGGGATTTAAACAAAGACAATAATTACACTTGAATAACCTAACATACTATAGAAAGTTTGCATACATGTTGCTTTATATGGATGATATGCTTGTGTGATGTAAAGACTGTTGGTATCAACCCAAAAATACACACAAAACGCTCTTCAAGTAACTTTTGTTTTAAATGAGTACTACGAACAGAAAGAAAGAAAATAAACTTCTGGGAATTTGTTGCACAAGAACTCTTAATTAATTCATCACTTGCAAACATTAAATAAAGACTCCAACACTAAATAAACATGCAACGTGGGTGGGTTAACACCCACTAGTTCCTAATTATCCTACATTCAGCCCATGATTGTTTTGACCCACTAACATTAAATCAAACTAAACTTACTCCATAATTAAAAACATGTGATAAAAATAAAACACTCCTAATGACTTGACTTGACCTGTAAAATAAGACCCATTGACCCGTCAAGATTAACCAACATTCACCCATTTAATCTTAACTTGACCCGTGCATTCAAAGTAGAGCCGGTTCCTCCAATTTAATCAAGTTGGCTTCTTTCTCCTTGTCTTTTCATTTTATACACTCATATGTAAAGTGACCAAATGCTCCACACTCATAGCATCGAAACCCGCTTTTATCTCCTCGACCCGAGCCCCTTCCACGTCCTTTTTCCCCTCTACCGGATCCTCTTCCGCGACCTCTTCCCCGTCCTTATTGCTTGTCATCATGCTCACAATTGGTCAACAAAAGTTGCCCTAGATCTTCTTATTTTTCATCATGACTTTTTAACCTTTCTTCGTATGCTTTGAGTCTTCCCACCGTTTCTTCAAAAGAAATTTTTTCAATATCCGAGTATTGTTCGATGGAAACAACGATTTGTAAGTATTTCTTGGGGGCTGAATTAAGAAGCTTTCTTGCAACGACCTCCTCTTCAAGATTTGAATCGAAACTTTGCTACGATACCACTTATCTTTCCCGAAAAATCATTAATCGTCTCGTTCTCCTTCATCTTTAGTATTTCCGACTCGCTCCTAAGAGTTTGCAATAGTGCCTTTTGGACTATATCGGCTCCTAAGTACCGAACCCGAGTCGACTTCCATACGTCTTTACCATCCTTATGTTTAGCAACCTGCAAAGAATATCTTTCGGTATCGTTAAAAAATAATAGCTTTTGTAGTATGATTTTTCTTTTCCTCCACGGTTGCTCCGGTGACCGGGTCTATTGCCTCCCAAAGACCATATGCCTTAAGTATTGTCTCGATTAGGATCGACCATGACGTGTAGTTTGTTTCGGTCAACTGGAACATTGAAGAGATATATTTCCTTACTCTTGAACCATTACGATTCCTGCATTTTCTGCCATTTCTTGCTAAATACTTGCTTGAATCTTGTTATTTGCTATCTATTTCTTCAATTTCTTACTTTCTCTTGGCGCCTCTTACTTTAACTTGTTGCGTCTTGCTTTAACTTGCTACTAATCGACCGGTTTTCACCAATCAATTCCCTTGTTGTTTGCTTTTTTCTTCGCGGTTTAATTACATGGAATCGCCGCTTCACTTGCTTACAATCACCTCCTGGTACGAGCCTAGGGTTTTGATACCAATTGTTGGTTTCAACCCAAAAATACACACAATACACTTTTCAAGAAACTTTTGTTTTGAATGAGTACTACGAAGAGAAAGAAAAATAAAAAAATTTTGGGAATTTGTTGCACAAGAACTCTTAATTAATTCATCACTTGCAAACATTAAATAAAGACTCCAACACTAAATAAACATGCAACGTGGGTGGGTTAACACCCACTATTTCCTAATTATCCTACATTCAACCCATGATTGTTTTGACCCTCTAACATTAAATCAAATTAAACTTACTCTATAATTAAAAACATGTGATAAAAATAAAACACTCCTAATGACTTGACTTGACCTGTTAAATAAGACGCATTGACCCGTCAAGATTAACCAACAAAGACAACAATGAAATAGAAGTTACAAAGCTGATGTGTATGGAAGTATTTGAAATAAAGGATTTGGGTAACTCTAGTAAGATGTTGGGTACATAAATTATAAAGAACAAAGTAAACAAGTAGTTATTCTTATCTAAAAAGTCTTACATTGACAAGGTTCTTTATAATTTCTATATGTAGAAAAGCAAGGCGATAGTGACCCCTCTTGCTCCTCATTTCAGATCATCAAGACTGTCTTGTAACAGATGAAGAAGTATGAAAATAGCAACCATTCCCTATGCAAATGCAGTAGGAAGTCTTATGTATTTAATTGTCTGTACTAGGCCCGTTTTCGGGTATGTTGTTGCATTGGTGACTAGATATTTGTCTAGTATTGTTAAAGTTCATTGGGAAGCTATGAAATTAATATTGAGATATCTGAATGGTATAAGGGATATTAGGTCAATATGTGATGCCAATGCGAAGCTACTAGGGGTATTAAAAACGACCGAAAACAAAAATATCCGAAAACCGAATCGTATTCGTAACCGAAATACGAAACTGAATTGTGAATTCAGTTTTCGGTTCGGTTACTAACCGTATTCAAATTATGAATTCGGTTTTCGGTTCGGTTAACGGTTACACAAAATCTTGGATATTCATTTAGTTATTGGAATAAACTGAATAATAACCGATTTAATTGATTTAATCAGATAATCAAACCAAATAAACATATTAAATCGGTTTAAATGGTAGAATTCAGTTAGGCTAGGTCTATTTCAATTTGGTTCGGTTCAGTTCGGTTAAAGGGGTTAGCCCCAAGAAATTTTTATAACCGAATAAACCGTAAAACGAACCATTGAATACCCGTAGAAGCTGCAAATTTGGGTGTTGTTCAAGGCTTTGTTGATTCCGGCTTTGCTTAGTTTTCAAACGAAGGCAGGTGTGTGGCTAGTTATGCTTTTATGGGAGTTGGTGTTAGCTGGAGATCTACATTACAAAGGTGGTTGCTTTATCTACTACTAAATTAGAATATGTTGTTTTGACTAAGGCATTTCAAGAAGTCATCTGGTTAAAAGAACTCATCTTTGATTTTGGTGTTACTTTAGTAAATACTATGGTATACTGTGATAATCAAGGGGTAATTCACCTTTCTAAGAACCGAATTTATCATGAAAGAACTAAGCACATAAGCATTAGATTACATTTCAATAGAGATGTACTAATCTATATTAGTTTTGCTTAAAGGTGTTTAGCAGATAGTTAGAAGTTAGTTACGATAATCAATTTCATTCTTCATTGTCTCTGTTCTTGTAATTCTCCAAATTGAAAGAAGCCAGCTGCGTTGATTTGGCTATTCTTTTCTATTGAAAAGGAGTCAGCTGTCTGCGCGAGTCATCTTCTCTCATTGTTGATTTCCACTTTCATTAGTATTGTTCTTTAATTCAATTGTGTTCTTCACTGTTGTTAGAGTTTAATTCCGTAAATCTTTTACAATAGAGGTCTTAAAATTTGTTAAATAAAATTTCAATTTACTTTGTTTTGTCTGTTACAAACTTCTTAAGAGACCGCCCATAATAATAGCTTCCAACAAAACAACTTTAGTGGATGGTGTAGTTATACTATAAGTTAAAACTTGATTAGGCAATTTGTGTTTTGTTGTAATTTTTAGTTTCTATTGATATATCTCGGTTTCTTTTATAAAACAACTACTATTAATAGTTAACTGTAATAAATTTAAATATCTGTTATGGTTATATGTTTTATAGACCAAATAATTATTTATTTCTTTTTATTAATGACAATGTTAGGCAGTACTTGTGTTGACATATTTATACCGTATACATATTTTTTTAAGAGAATATATTAATTTATAAGATGTCAAAGTAAAGACATATATATTTTTTTTAAGTTTAAGTAATTGTTATTCAATTATTTTAACTCAAACTGATATAAATAAAATCACATACACTTGAAAATTTGTAAAATAGTTTTTATACATGAGAATTTTAATCAAAAGAGTTGAGTAATATCCCTTTGAGGGCAGACATTCAACCAATTATTAACGTTGTTGTTTCATAACATTAAGGTCATGGATTTAAGACGTGAAAAACAGTATTTTATACAACTGTGCAGGGTAAAGCTATGTAAATTAGATCGTGAAGCTATCTAGCCTCACCTCTAACCCTATGCAAAGTGAAATTTAATTAAAACACCGGGTACGCCCTTAGTCTAAGTTGAGACATGTCCCTATAGTCAGATTGCTTGAATGGTTGTTACAACTTACTATGTTTGTGTATAAATTCTCATTTATTAATTTGTAGAAAGATAAATGGAGTATTTTAGGCATGTGCTCTTAGTTTTATCTTCTCTTGTGGCCTTCATCAATGGTGATCCTCTTGTTCCAGCATTATGCATTTTCGGCGACTCGGTAATGGACGTTGGAAACAACAATCATCTCCATACTTTAGTAAGAGCAAACTTCCTTCCTTATGGAAGAGATTTCATAACTCATAAGCCCACTGGCAGGTTCTGTAATGGAAAATTAGCAGCAGATTACACTGGTAAAGTTATATTAATATAATCTTAATCATCATTATTCTTAGTGTTATAAATTCTTTTTTAATGGTTTTTCTTATGTGCAAATAGCTGAATACTTGGGGTTTGAAACATATCCACAACCTTATCTAAGTACAACAAATGATACACTTTTCATGGTTGGAGCCAACTTTGCCTCTGCTGGTTCTGGTTATGCAGATCAGACAGCAAAACTATATGTAATTCTTCTTTTCAAGTGACCCACATGGGGTCGTTTTTTGTCCATTATGATATGATATGATATTATATGATATGATGGTTGTTTGTCTGAGTAATCATGTTATCTTGTAGAAAGCGATTAGTTTACCTCGCCAAGTAAAGCATTACCACGACTGGCAAAGGCGTGTTGCTAGTATGGTTGGAAACGAGAGAGCAAGTGCCATATTGCTGCTGCAATTCATATTTTAAGTGCAGGAAGCAGCGATTTCCTTCAGAACTACTACATTAATCCCGCTTTGAGAAATTTATACACACCTTTGAAGATTGCAGACATTCTTTTGAAATCATCCCCACAAATTCATAGAGGTAACTCTAAAAACAACCCAATGAAATTATTAGATGATAAAAGGATGATAAGTAGCTTAATTTGTATGTAGAGCCTTTACAGTTTAGGAGTAAGAAGGATTGGAGTAGCAACATTGCCACCACTCGGATGTTTGCCTGCAGCCATCACGCTCTTTGGTTCGGGGCACAATAAGTGTATACGTTGGATTAACAGGGACGCCGTGATGTTTAACAACAAGCTAAACATCACCTCGCAGGATTTAGTGGCCGAATATTCGGATTTAAAACTTGTGGTCTTCGACATCTATCATCCTCTTCTTGATCTTATCACGAAGCCTAGCGATCATGGTAAGACCATGTGTTATCGTGGTCTTTAGTTCTTTCGTCATATTATCATCACATTATCACCCTCATCTTATGTTATGCCATGTTAAATCATAAGTTAAACTTAATCATTACTAGCGGCGATACCATAACACCTAGTCTAATGGGCCTTGTTTTTGTTCTTGGGCCTCAGGCCCATCGCTCACCTGTAACAACTAACAAAGAAAAAAACATAAGTGAATGAGTAAAAGTTGTCTGGTAACTTATTCGATTATGTGTAGGTTTCTTTGAGTCAAGGAGAGGTTGTTGTGGAACTGGGGTAGTTGAGACTTCTTTGCTTTGCAATGCGAGGTCGATCGGCACATGTTCAAACGCGACAGGGTACGTGTTTTGGGATGGATTTCACCCATCGGAAGCTGCAAACGAAATCTTGGCACAAAGTGTACTTGAGCAAGGACTAGGCTTAATTTCTTAGAACATTTTCATTTGAGTAGATGGTTAGAATAAGAGGTTAAGATCGATTAGGTAATATCTGTTTATCATTCATAGTTTTGCCCTCCTAGAAACTTGTTATTGTAGATTTCTCTAAAAATGATTTAATAAAGAGTAAATTATTATATTTGTCCCTGATATTTGATGCATTTTGTCATTTTCATCCAAAAACAATTTTTTTCCTCTGTGCGTCCTTGACATTTAAAAAGCATGTTATTTTCATCCAATTTCGTTAACTTTGTTTATTACCTGTTAAGTAGTTATCATCACGTGCACTTCATGTGATGGGCATTTATGTGCTTTTACACCTCACCAGGAAATAAAACCTACATAAACATTGTTCAATTACCCCGAGCATTTTAAACATTATTCGATTTTTTTAATATTCAAAGTTGATGTCCACTTAACGGGTAAAATAAACGTCGTTAATGGAATTGGATGAAAATGGTAAGTTTTTAGAATGTAAAAAAGGTTGAAGCTAGAGGGTGATGATTTCCTTTAGTTTGAAACCAGTCTCTCAAGGACCTCCCTTTTTAGACTACATTCTTGGATATTCGTCACTTTTTTGAATGAATGAACTCTTTGCTCTTTATATAATATATAGATAGATAGAGAGAGAGAGAGAGAGAGAGAGAGAGAGAGAGGGGAGAGGTGAGGGAGAGAGAGATGGAGAGAGAAGAGAGAGAGAGACAGAGAGAGAGAGAGACAGACAAGAGAGAGAGAGAGAGAGGAGAGAGATGAGAGAAGTAGGAGAGAGGACAGACAGACTAGAGAGACAGACAGAGAGAGAGAGAGACATACAGAGAGAGAGAGGAGAAGACAGACAGACAGACAGAGATAGAGAGAGAGAGAGAGAGAGAGGAGAGAGAGAGAGCGATAGAGAGAGAGAGAGAGACAGAGAGATAGACAGAGAGAGAGAGGGAGAAGAGACACAGAGAGGAGAGAGAGACACAGAGAGAGGAGAGAGAGAGAGAGAGAGAGAGAGAGAGAGAGAGAGACAGACAGACAGAGAGAGAGAGAGAGAGAGAGAGAGAGAGAGAGAGAGAGAGAGGGGAGGAGAGAGAGAGAGAGAGAGAGAGAGAGAGAGAGAGAGAGAGAGAGGTAGGAGAGAGAGAGAAGGGAGAGAGAGAGGGAGAGGGGGGAGAGAGAGAGAGACAGACAGAGATAGACAGACAGACAGAGGAGAGAGAGAGATAGGGAGAGAGATAGAGAGACAGAGAGATAGAGAGAGAGAGAGAGAGAGAGAGAGATATGAGATAGATATCGAGAGACAGAGAGAGAGAGAGAGATAGAGATATCGAGAGAGATAGAGAGAGAGAGATAGAGAGAGAGACAGACAGAGAAGAGACTTAGCAGACCTAGAGAGAGATGGACATACATATATATACAGAGAGAGATGTCTGAGAATAGAGACATGTAGATGAGAGATGAGAGGGGAGAGAGAGGAGACAGGTAGATAGATAGATAGCTAGGTAGGGAGATAAGAGGGGAGAGATAGAGAGGTAGAGATATATATAGAGATAGAGATAGAGAGAGAGAGAGAGATAAGAGAGATATGTATGTATGTATATAATAGGTATATATATATATATATATAATCTATATAGATATGTATGTATATATATTATATATATATATATATATATATATAATATAGAGATGTATATGTATATATATTAGTATATATATAGATAGTATATAGCTATGTATATATATATCTATATGTATAATTATGTATCTATATATGTATATGTATATATATGATATATATAATAATGTATCTCTATGTATATATAGTATGTATTATATATGTATAATATATATATATTATAATATATATATATATATTCTCTACTAAAATTGTGTTAGATATTTTAGATTGATGTATCAAATTCTCAATGGTGCTACCGTAAGAATGCTTAACTCGAGATCGCATAGAACATCATAGTAGTACCAATCTGAATTCTAGTAACTTAACTAAAAGTAATCATTAAATTGTGTATCTCTCATTTAAACTAAAAGTAATCATCAGTGTTGTAAAGTACACCCTCAAAATCCAAATGCGGAGTTTTACCGCGAGGCGTGTGAACAAAACCAGGATGCAAGTCAATAGTTACTCAGAAGGACAATATATGCCAGAATTAAAATAAAATCAACCAAAGTTTACTTCAAAACTGTGCGGAAGCGTTTTGTAAAACAACCCAAAGAATATAAAGATACTATGTCCATTAACAATAAATATTAATTCATAGTGATTTCGCAATTGAAGCTGACTGTGTTACGTTGTTGCCTCCTGTCACGACTTAACAGGTCGTGACAATGTTCAATAGGACAAATTGCACCCGGTTGACCTCGAGTCACACAAGTGGGGCTCGTCAGACCCAGTAGTACTACCCAAATTTCCCGCTATTCAATATTAACAATTCGAAAGTGTGAGGACTTTTCCAGGATATCAGCACTATATTAATATTATGCACAACTTAAAATATATATAAAGCGTTTGTAGTTTACCGGTATGCTATCTCCCCAAAAGAGATTAAGTAAAGAGTGGGGCATGAACTCACCTGATATGCGTAATAGATACTTAGAGTTTTACTTGACAGACAGAGTGGACAGACAACCTTCAGAGGTTACCTAGATCATATAAGTATATGAGTACGTGCAAACAGAGAACATGTAAACCCTAAGCACACTACAACCAAAGACTCAAGGTTTCAGAAAATAAATACGTTTGACTCAGTTGACCCGTTTGACCCGTTGGTGACTTTATGTGTTGTAAACCATTCAAGCAATCATACACATATATCATACATGTTTAACATTCAAATGGATCATATGTATGCTACATTATCCAGGTGTATCACTTAGATCATCATACAACCAAGTATCATACAAGTCATGCGAATCTAGAACATTAACATGTCCACTAGTTATAACATAACTAACATGTCACACAAAGATCAAATCACGCACCACATGCCATGTGAAGCCACTCACGACTTCACATCCTAAACCCTGCCAATCCTACTAAGTAGGGGCCTCAGATTCGCACGCGTGCTATGATGATCACAATCACATTCATTAACCGTTCATTGCATTCACATACACCATATAATCAATTTCCAGTCCCAAACATGATGTCTTAACTACTAACCAACATCAACATCATACATGATCATCAAAGTCCATACATCACCCATGTTTATCCAAACATTCCATACAACTAAATTAACATGTTCTAACACATTAGAAATCATCCATGAACATACTAAAATGCTCCTAATATCCCAAACATGCTCAAGCTATCATCTTTCAAACTTTGTGCAAATAAAGTTTCCCTTTTGGGAAAGTACATTCCAAAATCTATCAAACACCCAATGTATTCATGAATTCATTAATAAACACCAATTCAAGCTCATAACACATCTAGACATGACCACAATACCTAATCATCATAAACAAAAGTTTCCACTTTGGCAAGATATGAACAACAACATCTATTCCAAGGTTTCTTGCATTCATATCAACAATCTAACACCCAATCATCATCCTAAACACATCAACAACATCAATCCATCATCAAATCATCATGTCATGAAAATAAAGTTACTATTATTAGTAAACTATGAACACCTACTTCAATTCATCAATTCTTTGCAAGATCAACGTATCCTAGCATTCATACAACCTACTAATCATCATACATTCATCAACAAATCATCAATCATATATAATCTCATCAATTTCGAATTAGGGTTTGCTTAGCATCAAAGTTCATGATCAATCCATTAGAAACATACAATTCATGCATAATCAACGTTAAACAACATGTATTCAATCCAACTAACATACTAACATCATCATTAACACCAATTTCGACCCCATGAACATACAAAATCGGATTAGGGTTCGGCCACCAATAAAAACTCACAAAAACTTGTAAAATCTAACCTTTAAACGTGTAATTGCTTGCATTTGATGATTCCAACTTATTGTAACCCTTGAAATCGACTCAATTCCGTGATTACTTGCTTGTTCTAGGTTGAATTCGAAGTGGGGAGGGTTGAGAATGGAGATCGCGGCCGATGGGGGTGGGGGCTAGGGTTTTTGTGGTTTATTTAATTTAATTTGCATTTACCCATTTAAACCCTTGTGTTTGGTATTTTATAAAAACTAGACTTTAAACTCTTTGTAAAGTGTTTTTAACTTATTAATATAAAGATAATACTAATGACAATCATTATATATTTTATCTTTATAAAAACACAAGACATACGAATAAATAGGCACGTTTCCACGTTACGCGATTAATTTCCTAATTAACATTTAAAACATGCAAACACATAACCATAATACCATAATCACATTGTCAATTAGATTATCATTAATTTAACATTATTATTATTATTAGGTCACCAACGTTAAACGACAACTAGTGTGTGCTTACGACACGTGTATGCAAGACTTAACGGAACTAACGGAGTTTGGTAACGGAAATTTACCGGATGTCACATTATCCCCATGTTGAAAGAATTTTGTCCCGAAAATTGCGTTACATGGTGAGAGTGTTCATCACTGGTCTACTGCATTGGCACACAGAAATCGAAATCGAGTGAGTTTTGGATGAGTTGTCACATCATCCCCATGTTGAAAGAAATTTCGTCCCGAAATTTAAATCAATACCTTCGTCTGCTGGCATCGTCTTTTCGAATAGTTGAGGATACTTAAGCTTCATTTGATCTTCTCGTTCCCATGTGAATTCCGGTCCACGTCGCGAATTCCAACGGATTTTGACAATGGGTATCTTGCTTTGCTTAAGTGTTTTCACCTCACGGTCCATCACCTCAACTGGTTCTTCAATAAAACGCAATTGTTCATCCACTTGAACTTCTTCTAGTGGTACGACCATCGTTTCATCAGTTATGCACTTCTTTAGTTTGATACGTGAAACATCATGGATTCCACTTAGCGAATCAGGTAGGGCTAGTCGATAGGCCACTGGACCTATTCTTTCCACTATTTCAAATGGTCCAACATACCTCGGGTTTAGCTTCCCTCGCTTGCCAAACCGAACTACGCCTTTCCATGGTGAGACCTTCAATAAAACCTTGTCACCAACCTGAAACTCTAAAGGTTTCCTTCTCTTATCAGCATAACTCTTTGTCTGTCTCGCTGCAGCCATACGGTTTCGTATCTGTACAATCTTCTCGGTTGTCTCATGAATTAACTCGGGACCTGTTAGCTGGCTATCACCAATTTCCGCCCAGCAAACTGGTGATCTACATTTTCTCCCATACAACGCTCGAAAGGTGCTGCCTGTATGCTAGTATGATAACTTTGTTATAAGAAAACTCCACCAATGGCAGGTGAATTTCCCAGTTATTCCCGAAGTCAATCACACAAGCACGTAGCATATCCTCCAACGTCTGTATGGTACGCTCACTCTGGCCATCCGTCTGTGGATGATAAGCAGTACTCATATCTAATCGTGTACCCAAAGATTTCTGCAATGACTGCCAGAAGTGTGACGTGAAACGAGCGTCGCGGTCAGAAATAATTGAGATCGGTACACCGTGTCTCGAAACGATCTCCTTAGGTACAGGCGGGTTAATTTCTCCATCTTGTCAGTTTCCTTAATTGCAAGAAAATGAGCAGACTTTGTCAATCGATCCACAATAACCCATATCGTGTCACAACCAGTATTAGTCCGGGGTAACTTGGTAATAAAATCCATGGAGATTTGTTCCCATTTCCACATTGGTATCTCGGGTTGTTGCAACAGTCCGGATGGTTTTTGGTATTCCACCTTTACTTTCGAGCAGGTCAAACACTTGCTCACATACGTAGCTACATCCGCTTTCATGTTAGGCCACCAGTAGTGCGCCTTTAGGTCATGATACATCTTGTCGGATCCAGGATGTATAGAATACTTAGATTTGTGTGCCTCACTCATAACTAAATCTCTTAGATTTCCATAGGCAGGCACCCAAAGTCTATCCATGAAATACCGAATTCCATCCTCCTTCACCACCAGTTGTTTATCCATTCCCCTCAACGACTCAGAACCAACATTTTCCGCTTTTAAAGCTTCTATCTGTGCCTCCTTAACTTGTTCGGGCAGTTGAGTACTGATAGTAAGCTGTAAAGCTCGCACCCGTCTGGGTTTAGCTGTTTCTTTCCGGCTTAAGGCATCAGCAACCCATTTTCGCCTTTCCCGGATGGTACTTGATAGCGCAATCATAATCGTTTAGTAGTTCCACCCAACGTCGTTGCCTCATATTCAACTCCTTTTGCTCGAAGATATGTTGAAGACTCTTGTGATCGGTGTAGATAGTGCACTTGGTACCGTACAAGTAATGTCTCCAAATCTTTAAGGCAAAAACCACTGCACCCAATTCTAAGTCATGGGTGGTATAGTTCTTCTCATGAACCTTTAATTGTCTGGAGGCGTAGGCTATCACCTTTTCTCGTTGCATCAAGACACAACCCAATCCTTGAATGGATGCATCACAATACACCACGAAGTCATCCGTTCCCTCTGGCAGTGCTAATATCGGGGCAGTACAGAGTTTCTGTTTTAACGATTGAAAAGCCGATTCTTGACTCTCACCCCATTTGTATGTCGTTCCTTTGTGAGTCAAGGCTGTGAGAGGTTGTGCGATCTTAGAGAATCCCTCTATGAATCGTCGATAATAACCTGCTAATCCCAGAAATTGTCTTATCTCACTCGGCGTTTTGGGTGTAGTCCAATTCTTTATCGCCTCAATTTTGGCAGGATCAACATGTATCCCTTTCTCATTAACAATATGACCTAGAAATTGCACTTCTCGTATCCAAAAGTCACACTTAGAGAATTTGGCGTACAGCTGTTCCTTTTTCAATAGCTCTAAGATCATTCGTAAGTGCTCTTCATGATCCTCCTTGGTCCTAGAATATATCAGTATATCATCGATAAACACAATGACGAACTGATCGAGATAGGGTTTGCACACACGGTTCATGAGGTCCATGAACACAGCAGGTGCATTAGTCAACCCAAAAGGCATGACCAAGAACTCATAATGACCGTAACGAGTACGAAACGCAGTTTTGGAAATGTCTTCTTCTCGACTCTGAGTTGATGATAACCGGATCTCAAGTCAATCTTTGAATAATAACTTGATCCCTGAAGCTGATCAAACAAGTCGTCGATACGAGGTAAGGGTATCGGTTCTTGACTGTTACTTTGTTTAACTCCCTATAATCGATACACATCCGAAATATGCCATCCTTCTTCTTAACAAAAAGGACAGGGGCTCCCCAAGGTGATGTACTAGGTCGAATAAAGCCCTTATCTAAAAGCTCCTGGAGTTGTGATGACAACTCTTGTAGTTCGTTCGGTGCTAATCGATAAGGTGCCCTAGCAATCGGGGCTGCGCCGGGAGTCAACTCGATTTGGAATTCCACTTGGCGGTGAGGTGGTAATCCAGGAAGATCCTCTGGAAACACCTCTGGAAAGTCGCGCACTATGGGAATATCCTCCATTCTCCTTTCTTCCGCTTGCTTATCGGTTACAAGTGCTAGAATAGCCACACGACCCTTTCGTAGTAACTTTTGGGCTTTCATGTATGAGATGATGCCTATCACAACACCACTCCTATCACCTCTGACTGTAAGGATTTTTCACCAACAAGAATTCGTATGATCTTCTCATGACATATAACTTCCGCTTGCTTGCTAGAGAGCCAATCCATGCCTATCACAACATCAAAACTCCCCAGCGTACAGGCATAAGATCTATAGCGAAAGTATGACCAACAAGCTCTATCTTACAATCCTTAAGGATATGCGTTACATGGATTTGTTTACCGTCGGCCAATTCTACGGTGTATTTAGATTCTAAGGCGGAGGGTATATCACTTAAAAGACTACAGAATTTTAAGGACACGAAACTCCTATCGGCTCCAGTATCAAATAGTACCGTAGCAAACAACCATTAACAGAGAACTACCAGTAACAGTTGTGGGATCATTTAGAGCCTCACCTGAGCCAATGACGAAGGCTCTCCCTTTGGCTCCATCTTTGTTACCGCCATTACCATTGCCACCGTTGTTGTTATTACCGTTGTTGTTGTTGTTGTGACCATTGCCGTTGTTGCCATTACCATTTCTCCTTAGTTGTGGGCAATTTCGCCTGTAATGCCCTTCTTTCCCACATTCAAAACAACCTTTGGGAGTTTCCTGAGGTTGTTGTTCCTTACCAGCTCACCACGACAATCCTTTGCAGCGTGTCCAATCTTACCACAGCGTTGACACTTGAAGTTATCACACCTTCCAACATGATGATAATTACACCGAGTGCACTTCGGATGTCTACCACCATAACCGTTGGGTCCTTGATTATTTGCAGCCGTTTGTTGAAGTTACGGTTATTGTCGAACCTCCGTTGTTGCTGAACTGGTTGTTGTTGCTGTTGAGGTTGGGGTTGACCGCTAGAAGATGATGATGATTTGGTGTTGTTGGCACTATCCCACTTTCTCTTGTTGTCGGGCACGCTCGCCACAACGCCCCGCTTGGGTAGACGTCCTTGCTCCACGGCTTGGTCAGTTAGCTTATGAGCTAACTGGATGGCTTGCTGAATTGTGGTTGGGTTGGAAGCAGTTACCATACTTTGAATTTCGGGTACTAATCCCCGTATGTAATGCTCAACCCTCTTATGCATTTCATTCACCATTCCCGGGCATAGGATTGCTAGTTCATGGGTTCTGGTGGTGTAGGCCTCGATTTCTGAGCCCTGCATCTTCAGTTGCCAGAACTCCATCTCTAGCTTCTGCACTTCATTACGAGGACAGTACTCCTCAGTCATCATTGCTTTGAATTCAGCCCATGGCAGTCCATTTGCCATCGCTTGCCCTAGCATCTGGACTTGCGTATTTCACCTGATCAGCAGGTGGGCAGTTGCATTTGGAGAAAACGGACTCCGTCTTCTCAAACCATCGTACCAGTCCTACAACACCTTTAGTACCGCTGTAGGTATGTGGCTTACAGTCCATAAAGGACTTATAAGTACACGCCGGTGGTCCTACTTTAACACAACAAATATTGATCAGACAGCCTATACGGTTACTCAGGATATTTGGTTTAACTTTCAATCATTGTTTACCTGCTGGCTGTCCCGCCTGGGCAGCAGCCACCGCTGCCTGAATCAGGGCAACTATTTCAGCAGGGGTCATGTTTACGGCACCACCGCCATGGTCTTCGGCGCCACGTCCACGTCCGCGCCCACGCCCACGCCCACGTCCACGTCCACGTCCACGGGCGTCCATTTTTCACTTTACATTCACAAATACAATAATGAGTAACATCAAACACATTTATCTCATTGAAGTACAGTAAACAATAGGAAATAATAAATCATCACAACCACAACATTCATAACGAAAATGATAACCAAAGTAAATAAATTGTAAATGAGTCACAATGTATTCATCAATGTCAAAATTTAAGTTTGTCGTTCGTGTGGGGAAACAACCCTTCCTACATAGGTTTCAAAAGAAAAAACTACGTAGTCTAAGTCATATAAAGAAAGTCAATCGACAACATCTGACCCATCACTGTCATCCTCCATCTCCACTGGTTCCTCCTCCTCGGGATCCTCATCCTAAGGGTCTACTGCAGGAGCAGGAGCTATAGCAATCTGAAGCGCTGCCAACTGGGCTTTCAAGGTAGCAATCTGTTATCAGCTACTGCATCCCTCTATTCACGAGCAGCCACGCGTCCTCAAGTGCTATAATCCCATCTTCCATGTGGTAACACCCGTTTAGGGTCTTCCCGTGGTGCTCCTCGAGTTCATCCACTTGATGTCGTAGTTTGTACACCTCGTGCTGCAGTGTACAAACATCACTCGTGAGTCGCCTGACTCGTTGCTGCTCAGTATCCAGTGCTGCAACTAGTGCAGCAATCAGTTGCTCATTGGACTGCACCGTCCGCGGAGTGAATGTCACACCCAACCTTGACGGCGGAACGTCGAGAAGTGAGAGTTAAGATCGTTCACATCCACATAACGCTTTAATAATCCAAATATAATTTAAACATAAGTTTCAATTGTCACATTACAAACATAAGTCTCAAAGAAAATAAAAGCATAACATAGGATGTAACAAATCATTCTTATTTTATTTATTTATCTAGGTCCATTCCTAAATGTGCAAGCTTCAAAGTGTAGATATCAAACTTGGGCGTTTCCTGAAACATGTTAAAAATAAAAGGGTCAACAATAATGTTGGTGAGCAATCCATAGTTTTTAATACATAGATTATATAAAAGATGGCAAATCAAGTCATAAGTTAGTGAATAAAGTGATTAGGGATGTTATGAACAGTGCAACAATCAAACCTCGACAAAGTTTTACAAGTCTCAAACGTTTAAAAGTATATACGATCAGCTAAGTGTACTTGGATCAACCAAAGCAGGCTTGTCTTGCCCATAGATCTATGACGTCGCCAGGCTAGCAATAGTTAATGATTGTACATATATTCGACATTACATGGTAGCTACAAAGATCAACTAACCATAACATACAAGTGAATTGCCATAAGTTTACAAGCATCAAACGTGTTTACAAGTGCAATGTTTATAAGGTAACATGTTTCACCCCAAAGTGTAAAAATATGCAAAAAGGGGTATAGAAATACTCACATGATCGAAAATATATAATTGACGATTAATAAGAAATATAATAAGCAACGTTCCAACGTAGTCCTTCACGAGGTACCTAAGTATATATATATTTACAAGGCTTAGGTTTTATTGTAATGAGTTTAACGAATCAACGAGGACTAGGGTTTCAACTTGGTATTTGGAGTTTTGTCAAACAATTATATTTAGTAAATGGAAATCAACTATTCTTTTCTTAAAATGTATGAAAAAGAGTATGTTAAAATTTTATATAAAGTCTTGAAAGATATAATATTTATAATAATTTGAAGAATTTAGATATAAGGTTAAAATAAAGTTTTATAACTAGACGAAATTAACACGCTTTAAACAAAATTTAAAAGTAACGTTTTAATCCATTACTAATTTATTATTTACTATTTAGAAATAAAAAAATATCCAAGAATAATCTTTGTTAAGGTATTTTAAAGTATATATATATATATATATATATATATATAATATATCATATATATCTATATATATATATATATATATATATATATATATATGTAAATATATATTTATTTAATTGTATAAATTTAGAAAAATAACAGAAAATAATTTGATGACTTAAGAATATTTAAAGTTTATCAAATCCATTTTTATACTCATAAAAAAATTCCTATAATTAAATTAAGGCTGAAAAGCCTTTTAAAAAAATGAATGAGGGACCCCGGGTTCGAACCCGGGACCTCAGGGTTGTAAGGGTGAGTGTCTAACCAATGAACCAGGCACACAGCCATGTTATGAAATGGTTTTTAATTTATATAACATTAATCAAGTAACCCCAAAACCTCAAGAACCCTAGATTCATCGTCGATCAAATTGGTGTATCAATCCTTGTTGTTAACAAGAACGATCATGGGGCTTTTGTTTCCCAAGTTAATACGAGCATGTATGTATAATTAATTACCTGAATCGAAAACGATTGAAGGTGCACACGTCGAGGAACGAGTCGCGACCGAGAGGTGAGGGAACGATGTGCAAATGCTGATGATAATCCAATTAACTTCGTGTGGAGCTTCGGATGATGTTCACGATGTAAAGCCCTCTGTCAATTCGTGGTTAGCAGACTCCTATGGTGGTGCTCGAGTGGTTGCAGGTTCGTGGTTAAAATGAGAGTAATTGGATTGTCTAAGTGCGATTCAGGTAGAATTGTGTTGCGTAGGAGTTTAGGTACGATTAAACGATCATGTAGGTGCAATTAATTTTATTATTATTGCGTTTTAGATGTTGAACGGCTTGATGATTGATGGATTGTCGGTTACTCGGTCGTTTGTGTTTGTAACCGGCGTTTAGATGTGTTTAAGGTTCGTAACGGCTTTCGAATCATGTTAATAATGCGATTGGGATGATTTGGAGTATTGATTACAGGCGTTTTGGCGTTTTAAGCCTCGCCGGAGCTCTGCCGGCGGCGGCTGCCGGATTCACGGGGATTAAGGGTGGGGGTTTGGTTTAGATTTCAAAACTTACAGCTTTGGTCCCTCAGTTTTCAAACTTTATTAATTTATGCTTAAAACTACATTTAAGGTTTATTAATTGACATCTTACCCCCCTAACTTCATTACTTTAAGTTTTTAAACATTCCTAAGATTAGTATTTCAATTAATATTATTAGTATTAATACTATTGTTCTAGTTATTATCATTATTATTATTATTATTATTATTATTGTTATTAGTCATTATTATTAGATAATAATTATCAATATAACCTTACAAGTTAAAAAATTAAAAAGATCAATTAAAATAATATGCATAAACAACCCACAAGTTTCATAAAAAACATTAATAGCCCCTACAAGAATAAACGATGCAAACTTATAATTAACCCTAAAATACATGATGTTACAGTCTCCCCAACTTAAAAGAATTTCGTCCCGAAATTAAGAATAAAGCTAAGAGAACAAATGCGGGTATCTCTCCTTCATATGATCCTCACGCTCCCAAGTGAACTCAGCTCCACGTTTATTTTCCCAACGGACTTTGACGATAGGTGTGGTAGTTGTTCGGGTCTTCTTCAGGGTTCGATCCATAATCTCAACAGGCTTCTCAACGAAATGCAATGACTCATCAATTTGAATTTCCTCTAATGGAACTTGCAAATTTTCATCAGCCAGGCACTTCCTCAAGTTTGAGACATGAAAGACAGGATGAACTCCGCTAAGTTCAGAAGGTAGCTCCAGTTTGTAAGCCACTTTCCCAATTCTTTTCAGAATCTTGAAAGGTCCTACAAAACGTGGGGCTAACTTACCCTTCTTCCCAAAACGTACAACACCCTTCCATGGAGAGACCTTAAGAAGAACCATATCATCGACTTGAAACTCCAACGGTTTGCGTCTTTTATCAATCTACCTTTTGCTTATTGGCATTCGTAAGCGTCCTAACTTCTTGTAATGAATTCCAAACTCAAGTTATTGTTCTTTTTATCATTTAGGACATCACCTTTGACTCTTGACATTCAAGTTTTCTTATGTACTCTACAACCATCACTATACTTGTGAGTTTTCCATGTGAGTATTTCTATACCCCTTTTTTCATATTTTCACACTTTGGGGTGAAACATGTTACTTTATAACCATTGCACTTGTAAACGTTTGATTCTTGTAAACTTATGGCAATTTGCTTGTGTGTTGTGGTTAGTTGAACTTTGTAGCTACCATGTAATGTCGAATATATGTACAATCATTAACTATTGCTAGCCTGGCGACGTCATAGATCTATGGGCCTGACAAGCCTGCTTGGTTGATCCAAGTACACTTAGCTAATCGTATATACTTGTAAACGTTTGAGACTTGTAAAACTTTGTCAAGGTTTGATTGTGCATTCTGTCTTACATCCCTAGTTACTTTTTTCTCTAACTTACAACATGAATTGCCATCTTTTATATACTTATGTACTGAAAACTATGGAAATCTCACCAACTTTCAAAGTTGACCTTTTATTTTTAACATGTTTCAGGTTTACTACTTGTGGATTCTCTTCGTGCTCATATAAGACTTGGACCTAGTTTAACTTAACACGTTATTTCTTTGTTTGATGCTTTTGTATTGTATGAACTTATTTGTCTTGTAATGTTTTAATAAATAATGATATTTTAAATAATTTAAATTAATTAGTTCCATGTGCTATGAGCAATCGTCTCCCATTCGTCCGCCCCGATGATTCCGCCGTCGGTACGGTTACAGTGAAGGCATTGGTTGATCAGCGTTGCCCCTAGTCCTGGGTCTCGAGTCAGGTACGCGTTCCCTATACATTATGTGATTAACAAACTTGGGGTAGAAACTCCAGTCTCGTGGGGGGTCACGCTTCATCAATGCAAAAGGTTGATCCCAATCAATCTCCCCTCGAGGATAAGCTAGACGGGGCCAGTCGAGTCCATCGTCGGGTACAGGTGCGGGAGGTGGGGACTCTGATCGTGCAGGTGATGCAGGTCGCTTACCCGGAGCTCTCGATGACGATGCTATGCTGCAGATAGTGTGACGTGTATGGCAAGGAGTATACAGTAGATGAAAATAAAACACAGGTAACTAACTAACTGTGTGCGGTTATAGTCTAGTGTGTATGCAACCAGTTCCTTATAACCAATGGCTCTGATACCAATCTGTCACACCCTCAAAATCCACGTGTGGAGTTTTACCGCGAGACGTGTGAACAAACCAGGATCACAGTCAATAGTTACTCAAAACGACTCTATATGCCACAATTAAAATAAAATCAACCAAAGTTTAAACTTGAAACTGTGCGGAAGCGTTTTGTAAAACAACCCAAAGAATATAAATGCATACTATGGCAAAACATGCGCCAAACCAAATGAGTAAACATAAACCATTAAAAACAATAAAGATGTCTTGAAGACCAATCTTAGAATGCAAGGTGAATCCGTGTGGTGCTTCTAAAGGTAAGCAAGTTAATGACCTGAGAATAGCATACTAAAATGTCAACACAAAGGTTGGTGATTTCAAGAGTGATATTCAAACATAAGCAGTTTAATAGTAGATATAAAAGTAGTGCATTGTAACAGATAGCTAGTCCATTAACAATAAATATTAATTCATAGTGATTTTGCAATTGAAGCTGACTGTGTTACGTTGTTGCCTCCTGTCACGACTTAACATGTCGTGACAATGTTCAATAGGACAAATTGCACCCGGTTGACCTCGAGTCACACAGGTGGTGCTCGTCAGACCCAGTAGTACTACCCAAATTTCCCCGCTATTCAATATTACAATTCGAAAGTGTGAGGACTTTTCCAGGATATCAGCACTATATTAATATTATGCACAACTTGAATATATATATATAAAGCGTTTGTAGTTTATCAGTATGCTATCTCCCCCAAAAGAGATTAAGTAAAGAGTGGGGCATGAACTCACCTGATATGCATAATAGATACGTAGAGTTTTACTTGACAGACAGAGTGGACAGACAACCTTCAGAGGTTACCTAGATCATATAAGTATATGAGTATGTGCAAACAGAGAACATGTGAAACCCTAAGCACACTACAACCAAAGACTCAAGGTTTCAGAAAATAAATACGTTTGACTCAGTTGACCCGTTTGACCCGTTGGTGACTTTATGTGTTTAAACCATTCAAGCCATCATACACATATATCATACATGTTTAACATTCAAATGGATCATATGTATGCTACATTATCCAGGTGTATCACTTAGATCATCATACAACCAAGTATCATACAAGTCATGCGAATCTAAACATTAACATGTCCACTAGTTATAACATAACTAACATGTCACACAAAGATCAAATCACGCACCACATTCATGTGAAACTACTCACAACTTCACATCCTAAACCCTGCCAATCCTACTAAGTAGGGGCCTCAGATTCGCACGCGTTATGATGATCACAATCACATTCATTAACCATGTTCATTGCATTCAACATACACCACAATAATCAATTTCCAGTCCCAAACATGATGTCTTAACTACTAACCAACATCAACATCATACATGATCATCAAGGTCCATACATCACCCATGTTTATCCAAACATTCCATACAACTAAATTAACATGTTCTAACACATTAGAAATCATCCATGAACATACTAACATGCTCCTAATATCCCAAACATACTCAAGCTATCATCTTTCAAACTTTGTGCAAATAAAGTTTCCCTTTTCGGAAAGTACATTCCAAAATCTATCTAACACCCAATGTATTCATGAATTCATTAATATACACCAATTCAAGCTCATAACAACATCTAGACATGATCAACAATACCTAATCATCGTAATCCATTAATCATCATAAACAAAAGTTTCCACTTTTGGCAAGATATGAACAACAACATCTATTCCAAGGTTTCTTGCATTCATATCAACAATCTAACACCAATCATCATCCTAACACATCAACAACATCAATCCATCATCAAATCATCATGTCATGAAAATAAAGTTACTATTATTAGTAACTATGAACACCTACTTCAATTCATTAATTCTTTGCAAGATCAACGTATCCTAGCATTCATACAATCTACTAACGATCATACATTCATCAAACATCATCAATCATATATATTCTCATCAATTTCGAATTAGGGTTTGCTTAGCATCAAAGTTCATGATCAATCCATTAAAAACATACAATTCATGCATAATCAACGTTAAACAACATGTATTCAATCCAACTAACATACTAACATCATCATTAACACCAATTTCGACCCATGAACATACAAATCGGATTAAGGTTCGGCCACCAATAAAAACTCACAAAAACTTGTAAAATCTAACCTTTAAATGTGTAATTGCTTGTATTTGATGATTCCAACTTATTGTAACCCTTGAAATCGACTCAATTCCGTGATTACTTGCTTGTTCTAGGTCGAATTCGAAGTGGGGAGGGGTTGAGAATGGAGATCGCGGCCGATGGGCTGTGGGGGCTAGGGTTTTTGTGTTTTATTTAATTTAATTTGCATATTTACCATTTAAACCCTTGTGTTTTGGTATTTTATAAAAACTAGAATTTAAACTCTTTGTAAAGTGTTTTTTAACTTATTAATATAAAGATAATAACTAATGACAATCATTATATATTTTATCTTTATAAAACATAAGACATACGAATAAATAGGCACGTTTCCACGTTACGCGATTTATTTCCTAATTAACATTTAAAACGTGCAAACACATAACCATAATACCATAATCACATTGTCAATTAGATTATCATTAATATAACATTATTAATTATATTAGGTCACCAACGTTAAACGACAACTAGTGTGTGCTTACGACACGTGTAGCAAGACTTAGCGGAACTAACGACTTTGGGTAACGGAAATTTACCCGATGTCACAGTAAAAATCGTTATGCGTTAGTCGGGCGGCAAGGTGGGGAATAGTGATTAATCGGACATAATCGAATCAGACTTTTATGTATAATTTTGCAAATTTATATATAACTTTATACTCTTTTATGAAATAATTTACAGGTTTGGAGGATAATTTGTAAATTGGTGAATATTGAGGGGGTTAAATGTAAAAATTCAAAAACTTAATTAAATAGTCTAACCCTAAAGATAGAACAGCCCGTTCCCCTTCCGTTGTTCCATCACCGCCGGTCCAAGCCTGCCATCATCGCCGGAACACCACCGTTTAGGATGATTTGGTCCGGCTTTAACCAATTTTGACTGACTACCGCCTAGCACCTCCGATTTGGTGAAATCGAAGCGGCTAACATCCGTTTAGCGACTAATCAGCGACTAATTGGAGCCTAATCGCTATTTTTACGTCACTGGTAATCATTAAATTTTGTATCTCTCATTTTCCACAAACGTTTTACATCTCATTCCTATTTTAATTAAATAATACAATTTTAATTCATTATCTAATATGTTTTTTTTCTTTTAGTCACAACCACTCATAAAAATATTAAAATATAAATAGAAATGATTGATAACTCTCTAATATGAGATATCACTCTAGTTTCCTCCGAGCTTAAAGAGGATGCAATGGGGATGTGGTAATATGTCACATGATTTGATAGTAAATTTATATGATTTTTTATGTTTTTCTTATAATTTAAAGATAAATTCAAACCTGATCAATTTCCATCCGTGTACTTGGTTTATTTGTGTCAATTCATTAAAGACTCGTCGAGTAAACAAACGAACACGAACAACTAAACCAACGGATTTTCTTTTATAGTTTTGAAATTAAAGAGCCTAAACATGCAAATTAAAAACCAAAAAAATTATAGAAATATTTGGTTAGGACTAAAGAAATTAATTACAAACTGATGAACTACAGATACTAGGGTAAAATGACCATTTAACAAATACAAAATATCTAGCTGGCTAAACAAAATTACAGACCACAAAAGTTTAGAAGCATAGAACAACAACAGATGAAGATACCATAAACACATAGATCAAAATCAAGAACCCAAAATGTAAAGCCCAATTCCTCTTGAACTTACCAAAGTAACTCTTGGGTGGTTCCTGATAATGTATCTCAAACTCATCACCTATAACATCTTTACCACCAGCACTTGTATCAACAGCTCTGGCATTCATCTGCCTGAGCCGCTCGGTGGCTAACCCAAGGGTCAGCTTGTGGCATCTCCTCTGATATTTGAACCCATTAATGCACCGGAGGGTCTGAGCCACCGACACATAGAAGATGAGGTGGGAAAGAGAGATGAGGCCAATGGGTATCCAGCAGTGGCGACACTTGAGGCGAGGGGAGTTGACCTGGGCGGCAAACACTAGGGACAGGAAGAGGAAGAAGAGCTGGAACAGCTTCCATAGCTCCTTTTTCTGTTGGTCAACGGCTCGTTTTTTCTCTAGGGTCTTATCAAAATGGAGTTGTATTATGGTGTTTATAGCTTGCAGTGCGGTCTCGCTTTGTGTGGAATAGTTATGGTGGCTGTTTTCATATTCTGCCATTGAAGCATGAAAATGCAAGCACTGGTTGCCTGTTGAGTGCAACATTTAGTTATGCATAAAACATCTATATTAAAGACATGAAATGCAACATTACACAATACAATGCTTCATGATCCTAACTTTTTGTTTGTTCTACTCCACAAATTTTCTAGAGGTAAAGCTTGATGATGTACAATTGACTTTCCAAAAAGTTAAAAATCATCAATTCATCTTGAGGATTAAAATTTGTACATTTGCAAGACAAAGATGGACACATACAGGACATAAACATAGGCAGGCTGTTAAAGCTAGAACAAATAGAGTATGCTAACATAAGAACAGAACTTCATAACTTAATGAAGGTATAGCTCATTTATTTAAATAATACTCCAAACCATCAGTTTAAGTTTAGATCTTTTGGGCTCTTAATCATATATAACATAAGAGTTTATTGTTTTCAATGAAGTTCAATTCTTTGTTGAGCTATTAGTTTATAAGCTTAAATTTCATTCCAGTCTCGAGCAATTTATTATTTTGTATAAGAAGCAAGGCTACCCGCATGTTTCTTGTGGAGATGATCCCACATACCCTATTTATTTGGTTAATTGGTTTTACTTTGAGGAGTCATTGACTCAATCATAAGGAAGAACAACCCCACTAAACATGAAGATGAAATAATCAGATTGTTGATGTTTGGATAATCAAATCCTATTTTGATGTTGTTGAGGGAGGCACCGAAACACCACAATGAACAATGAACTTGAACACACAAATAGGATGGAGGGAAACTTTAGAGGGAAATCTATATGAAGATTATGATTGCATTATAATGATTGAGTACATCCCTTTATATACATACACAAGTCGGTTAGAACCAACCGCTATTAACTGTCATGTGACAGTTGTACTATGGCGGGTTCACCCATTTTACCCAAATTGACCCATCTACATATTACTTACACTATACATAATAATTACACATTAATGTCACACTATACATAATAAAGTAATTATATACTATTAATCTTAATGCCAATATTATATTCCAACTGATGTTTAACCCAGCTGCAACAAGGACTTATTATCTCTGAGTACATAAAACTGAAAAAAAGAAGGTTATTTAACCAATTAACTCTTTAAATAACCAAGCAATGTCTAACAGTTAAACCATCTGATTAGTAAATTATTACAACTAATAACATCATAACCACAAAAATATTTTTACACCCTTTTTAACACAAACTTTTTTCTCTGACTCTGATTATATAATCAATTTTCAGTTAATAAATTAACACATTCAAGATTAACCGAAATAAAATAAAAACAACATTATAACTATATTATATAAAACAAATAATGATATATCGCTTTGAATAATGTCCCACACAACTTCAGCGGCAGAATACTACATCAATACAAGAGTTTAAAACATCCTTCTTTTCAGTAAGATGATTTTTGATGTTTGAAAGGAGACGTGAAGCAAAATTCTACAGAAATGAAAGAAATGTGAAAGAATTTGAGCATACCGGACTTCAGGGGTGGTTCAAATTCAAACCAACGGCAACTAAATCGGTGTCAGGTGGTCATTTCCTGTGCAAAATACAGATAGTTGAAACATTAGAGTTGAGAAAGAAGAAATGAGAAACGATGAACATGATGAATCATTGCGTGTGGGGGGTACCAAATTACATGAAAGAAATTAGAAGCTCCTCCATTTTGAGATGACTGATGTCGTCAGTGGAGTGGTGACTGGTGAGGGAGAGTGGGTAGTAATTTGGTAATGGTATCAACCACAACCAAACAAACCCTAATCTACTGCTTTTGGATTTCGAGGTCGAAAAGCTATCTATCTTCTATGCGATGTTTTCAGAACCGGATCGAACGTCGAACCGGACGCCTTACTGGTTTGGTGGTCGGACCGGTCGGACCGGTCGGACCGGTTGGACCGGATTTAACTATATTTTAATTATATTTATATATGTAATTAAATATATGTTAGAAATAAGGGTGTAAAGAGAGTCTCTCTAAGAATCTAACATTCTTGTCCCACATTGGTGTAACAATTAAAACATTATGTGTTTATATGTGATAACAAGGTGAAAGGTATTGAATGTCTTTATGATACCTTTTACACCATGACCTACCCGTGCGCAGGGGGGGTGCAAAAACGGGTTTCTGGCTGGAAAATTTGGGTCGCCCACGCACGACATGCGGACACGAATGCCGTTCGAAATAAACCAGGTCCGCGTGAAGCCGATTTTTTGCTTTTTTTGCTCTTAATTTATGGTTTAACACCCCATTAAAATAAAAACCAAAAAAAAAAAAACAAAAGTAGGAAATCCGGCCCGAACCGGTCCGGTTCTCCCGGTCTGACCGCCGGCTCGGGACGAACCGGCCGGTTCAAAGCCTCAAAACGAATCACCCCTGACCGGACCGGACCAGGCCCCGAATCCCGGTCGGACCGGCCGATCCGATCCGGTCTTGACAACATTGCTTCTATGTGTTCCCGAGTCTCACTTAAGGAGAGGCATGAAAAAAATAAATGAAAAGTGAAAATAATTTATGTTCTTTTTTTTAAAGATGGAAATGAAAGTAAAAAAAATTATATTCTCAAGTTTTTTAAAAAATATAAATAAAAAGAAATTAAAGGAAGATTTTCAAAAATTTTCCCCTAAAACTTTTCTTCCGAAATGAAAAAATAGAAACAAAAATAAAATAAAACATATAAAATTCTTAATTTCTTTTTATTTTTTTCGAATCCAGGAACATTAAAATATAATATCTTTTTTTTCTTTTATTTTATTTTTTTTACTCTCCTTAATTTTCTTTTTATTCATTTCTATTCTCTTGCTAATTTTATTTCTCTTCTTTTTCTTTTCTTTCATTTAATTAACTCGGGAGCCTAGCGTTAATCAACTAATAGAATGAAAAGTGACATAGCATTCGGATGTGAAAAATTCTTAAAATATTCTTTTTTAAAATGTCTTTTAAAATTTTTTTAAATATCCTCTATAGACAAGACGATGGTGCCTCCTTAGACAGAATGTGCTTAGCCACTCAAAATCATACACGTGTTCCGTGGAGGCGTCAATTCTTTAAGGGACAATTGAAGAAGATAAGGAAGAAAAAAGACATTTTATGAATTTTCCTTTTGAAATATATTTCGTAAAAGTTTGCATCAATGTTTTTAAAATTGAACCGGTGATCGAATCGGTCACTCAACTGGTTTATAGGTTGGACGGGTCTGATCAGTCGAACGTGTTAAGAACCGGATAATTAAATTATAATAGTAAGTTATTTATAATTATATTGAATAAAAATATATAATAATAAAAAATTATCTATAATTTTAGCCCTACTTTTCAGCAAATTATACACGTTACTTTTTTTAAACAAACTTCTAATTATAAAAAGAGGTAATTGTTATTTTTGTGTAAATTGATTTTTGGGCTAGTAGTCAAGGGGCAGGTGAACCTTGGTATTAACGAATAATTACTAAATTGGTGATACTAACAAACAAATAACTAACTTGTCATTCAAAAAAATGATTGTCATTTTCCTCCTTTAGTTTTAATCTATGTTACCATTTTATCCAAAATTTTTTTTCTTTAAGGTCCCTAACTTCTTAAAAAGTTTGTTACTTTCATCTATTTTCGTTAACTTAATTAATTGTGTTTGTTAAGTTAGAGATATTTAAGTCAGTACACAAATAACTTAAGTTAAGTTTTAATTTATATAATGACTTAATTGCCTCTAATTTAACAAACATAATTAATTAAATTAATAAAAATAGATGAAAATAATAACATTTTAAAAAGTTAAAGACTCAAAAAGAAAAAAACCTTTTAGATGAAAATAGAAAAACAGACCAAACGAAGATAACAATTTACTTTTATAAAAAAACTTATTTTCCTTAATATATCATTTTCTTCGATGCACCTTACTTTTTTCTTTTTGAATTTCCTATTAAAGTAATAATTACCACTTTACTTGCAATATCATATGAACTATATGGTCATATCTACTCTTTATCTTCTTCATTCAATCCTCAGTTTTTTTTATCTTCACAAGCTTCCATGGTTAACTCACACAAAGGGAAATTTTGCTTCAAACTGTTGTCATCTACAAAATCCGTCTTCTTCTACCCCATCGACCTGCAACAAACATGTGATTGTAGATATGCAATGTTGTCATCATCTTCATCTCCATCTATTTTATCTTCTGTTTTCACTTTACAACACAAAAATAAATAAATCTTGTTGGATCGCTGCTTCCGGTTAGCTGGTTCAACCATTAGCCGCAAAAACCGGCCGGCTAGATCGGATACGGTTAAAAATAACTCAACTGAACCAGTAGTGTGTGTGGTTCCTAGTTCGATCGGTCCGAATGACTAGTCCGGTCCGATCAAAAAAACATTGGTTTGTATAGTTGCCTATTAACACATTTAAGTATGGAAGCCAGTGCACCCTTTTTTCTTACAAAGACAAACGTTCCAAATGGTTGGCAGTGGATGTGAGCTTGTGTTATAGAGCTAGACAAGGTGATGCAGTCGAAAACAGAGAGATAGATAATTGAACCTGTTGATTCAACGAGAATACCAGGAACAATCCTTCTAACTGTCGTTGATTCACAAAGAATACCGATAATCAGGGTTTACACTAACACACACAGTGATAGAGAGAAAAACAGATGTTTCATAAACTTCAATAATTCTTTCCTTCATCTCTTACAAACATATAAAGAAACAAAGCAAAAGTCGAATGGGCCACAAAACATAAACGGACAAAAAACTGGGTCAAATGTAAAATCCAACAAAATGTAAAAATAAGACAAAAATACAAATAACTCATAAAATAGAACGTTTTTGGGCCGAGACGATGACCCAAACCGCCTACGACAGTTTGTGAAAACGTGCTCCTCGGTCCAACGGTCGTTTTGACTGGTCGCAAGCCCAAAACGGAGACTTCTAGCCCAAGTTATGGCCATTTCAGTGAAGCCCCTTTTGATTAGCGATCTTGTGCCTCCAAAAAAGTTAAAGCTTGCTCATCCACATTTGGGCCCACATCACAAGGTGATGTCTCCGGTTGCCATTACCGGCAGACATGTTGGCTGGTACAACCTTGGGCTTCCTTTCCTCTTCAAACATCATCTTTTCTCTTTCGTTAAAGCATATTTGAGTGACAAGGGTGGTGATAGACCTGGCGTGAGAGCTGGAAATGGTGGCCTCTCAGAGAGCCTCTTAATTCCACTACGATGCATAGCAGGACTTTAGTGGGATTAATTAAAACTTGAATAATTGACATTGAAAAGAAACTTGAATGATTGAATTTAGCAATTGTGGAATTAATTAAAACTTGATTTTAAACGATGTTAGAGAAAAAGTAACCCATTTCGGGATTCCGGTTTGTCAAAGTAATGTTATATTAGTAACCCACTCTATGCATGATAAGATCCATGTGATTATTATAGATCAAAGTTTAATGGATTTCATTCAGACAATCATCAATTCAAGAATCTATTCCTAATTCTAAACATCAAATACACAATGATTAAAAGAAACTAAAATCATATGAGATTACAGTTAGTTTGTAAATACAATCAAATCAATTAAATGATCAAATCATAACTTAAAAGGTTTAAAACTAAGAAAAACAATTACTTGCACAAACCCATCACTCGAAGTAGATTATGAACAACTTGAACTTGCATCCTTATTGATTCTTCAAAACGAATGGAATTGAGCATGTGAATTCGGATGAGAATGATGTTAGAAAGTCTTTGGAATGTTGAAAACTGCCACCTTTTGTCCTTGAGTGCTACTATGAAAGGTGTTTTTAGTTTTAATGTTAATCTCCTTTCAAACCTGTCAGAATCAGGTCAAAATTAATCGAAACACCGAACATGGTGTTGGTGGCGGTGTGACGTTAACAAAATCATAATTTTTATTAATCAATGGTGTTTTTAACGGTGTGATGTCAGTGGCGCCCTTGGAGATGCCGGTGGTGCCACTTATAGCATGAAATGTTTTTTTTCACTGGCAACTTATCGCGAGCTTTCCATTGACTGGTTGTGGGTCCTGTAACTCGTTTCCAAGCTCACGTTATGTGATTTGAAGTTAGCAAGGTCCTAGAACATTGTTAGTTGTGTCTCTTCATCTCTTGGCTTTTGATTTGCACCTAAATTCTTCCATGATCATTATAGTCTTCATGTTTTACCTACAAACATAAAGATTTTCCAAAAATAACTCTACTTATTATGGAGTAACATGTAAATACACAGAAAGAAAGCATTTAAACATTAAATCTTAATCATCAGGTCAGTCCTTGTGATGCGGTCCCAAGTGTGGATGAGGAAGCTTTAGCCTTTTTGGAGGCCCAAGATCGCTTATCCAAGGGGGCTTCACTAAAATGGTCATAAGTTGGGCTAGAAGTCTCCGTTTTGGGCCCACGACCAGTCAAAACGACCGTCGGACCGAGGAGCACGTTTTCACAAACCGCCGTAGGCGGTTTGGGTCATCGTTTCGGCCCAAAAACGGCTTATTTTAGGAGTTATTTCAATTTTTGTCTTATTTTTACATTTTGTTGGACTTTGCTTTTGGCCCAGTTTTCGGCCCGTTTATGTTTTGTGGCCCATTCGAATTTTGTTTTGTTAATTTATATGATTGTAAGAGATGGGAGAAAGATTATTCAAGATATATAAAAATCTGTTTTTTCTCTCTATCACTGTGTGTGTTAGTGATCAACCCTGATTATCGGTATTCTTTGTGAATCAACGATAGTTAGAAGAATTGTTCCTGGTATTCTCGTTGAATCAACAGGTCAATTATCTATCTCTCTGTTTCCGACTGCATCACCTTGCCGATCGCCTTTGGTGGCATTCGTGTCTGGTGTCAAGAAGAGGTTTGGTGGTCACCCAAAGGTCCAACTTCGTGCTTCGATCTATTGATGTCGGAGATGTTTTTTCTTTCTTGGTGGGTTTTTAAACTTGGTTGTGATGATGACAGTGGCGTTTTGCTCACAAGAACCACCTTTTTTTTAGTTCAAAATTTCTGAGTTATTTAGTTTATTGTTATTGTTGTCTCGATAATGTTAAGTGTTTGCTTAATTTGTTTTTATTTATTTGATTTTTTTAGGTGTAAACCCTAAGTTTCCCCAAATTGTATTAGATGTTTATTATTGTTGTTGTGTGCAATTCTTGCCTCAAATGATGCCCTTTGTTGGGTTTATGTACATGTAGTACTCTGAAGGCCTCTGTATCGATTTTTTATGCTTCTGTTGGTCAGATTATTGGGTAGTTTGTATTGAACAACTTGGTTCCTATGTTAACTAACATGATGATGAGTTCAACCTCATCTATCTTCTAGTTAGTGTTGTGATGTAGGCCTATTTGATGATGGTGAGGTTCATCTCATCTAAGATGCTTCTTATTTTTGAATTCAGTTCATTTATGTTAAGTGCTATTGATGCATATAATGCACATATGTTGTTCAGTAAAAGTTTGGCTCACATAGGCAATGATGATAATTTAAAGATTTGGGCATTCGTTGTTTTGGTGTAGAAATTATGTTGTTTGTAGCCATAATGAGTTCCTATATCTGATCTTTCGACTATCTTTATTAACTCTATGATTTATAAACAATAATAAATGGTGTTTTGATACTACTTGACCGCTATACACATTATTTGTCTTCGTCACTATTAAACAGGATAAAACTTTGTTTCCATTTCAAACTTTGAAATGCTATTATGATAGCACAAGTTGTTGTTGCATGGTGTGACAATTGTAGTTGATTATTCTTCTGCAGCCACAATGGCATACAAGTTCTAAGCCTCACACAATCTGATTCGTCCCTCTACCTTCTAATTTAGATAGGAATTAAGTTTTATTTAAATACGATGTTGGACCCTGAAAAAATCATACATTCTAATTCAAGTTGTGATGGATTATGTTTTGGTTGGAAAACACAAGTGTGGTTTATGCGGATGGATTTATGCGGATGAAGAAAGAAAGAGTGTGGATGCAGAAGAGGCTAAGTGTTTGTTCAACCGCATTAGTTTTTCCGGGTGAACAAAAACAAATGCGGATGAGCATTTGTCCATCCACAAAGAACTAATGCGGGTGAAACAAAACAAATAGTTATGCCTAACAGAAGAAATGCCGACAAGACTTGTACACCCGCAAAGACAAATGCGGATTTACAAAATACAAATGCGGGTGAAGAACCATTTTTACGGATACTATTATTTTGTACTTTGATTGTATGTTAAGGTATTTAGGTCATTGTATAGTTCATAGTGTCTGACCTATAAATTGATAAGATTTTACCCTTTTGTAACTCTTAGCCTACAATAGCGACTTTTGTATAAACTTTCACACAGAAAGCTTTGTACATAAAGAATTCAATAAATACATCATTATGAGTAATTCCGAGTGTTTGATCTTTGATATTTATATTTCCACTACAAATCTTCATTGAATTCATCATGTATATTCGATCCTCATTGATTCTAACCCAGTCAAACGAGATGATAACGACAAAACTATGAAATAAAAACGATATGGCAATGGCATGGCATCAAATCAAATCAAATAAAAGAGACATGATACATATAATATTGAATGACATCCAAAACTTCACGGCTGAGCGCGAGAGTGTTATTTGTATCAAGTTTTAAGGGAAGCGTATGCATGTTATTAGGGCTGTAAACGAATTGAACGTTCATCGAACTGTTCGTGAACCGTTCGGTGGGAAGTTCGTTTATGTTCATCGTTTAGTAAATAAACGAACACGAACAAGAAAATTCCGTTCGTTTAGTTAAAAGAATGAACATGAACACAAGCCACGTTCGTTCATTTATGTTCGTGAACGTTCGATAATGTGTTCGTTTAAGTTCGTTAGCGTTCGTTCGTGAACGTTCGATAATGTGTTCGTTTATGTTCATTAAGGTGTTCTTTTATATTCTTAATTTTTGTATCAGTTATTTTTATGACAATTACATCAAGTATTTCTTGATATTTATGTTAACTACTTATTTATTTTTTGTTGATTTTGTGTAATATTTGTAATAAGAAATATAAATTTTATTCTAAAATAAATCTATAATAATTTGTATTCGTTTGTGTTCATGAGCTTCTTTGTGTTCGTCATGTTCATGAACAATTGTTTTTGTTCGTTTGCTTTTGTTTGTGTTCATTTGCGTTCGGTAAGTGTTCGTGAACAGTTCATGAACATGTTCATTTTCTTAATGAACGAACACAAACAAGAAATCTCGTTCGGTAAGTGTTCGTGAACAGTTCATGAACAAGTTTATTTCTTAACGAACGAACACGAACAACGCCTTGTTCGTGTTTGTTCGGTTCGTTTGCAACCCTACATGTTATATATTTGAAAATGAGCATACTTGATATTATGATCTTTTGTGGGTGAATATATGTTTATACCTTGTTTTGTGAGGATATATAAAATTATTTCATATAACTAATTATAACCATATAGGGGCTAGCAATAAACTAGCTACCAATAAGAGGTCTGAATCATTAAGTGCTGAACGATTAAAAGGTCTGAACCAATAAGAGTTAGTATATTGTTTAACTATTCAAATACAAATGTCTGACCAATTCAGATCAGAGGTCTTAACCATTCAACATTAGACCTTTTAACCATTCAACATTAGTATAATGTTTAACCATCCAGAGGCAAATGTCTGAATCATTCAGACACTTGCTCACGAAACTAACAGTCTGAACCATTAAATGTTGAACCATTAAAACATCTGAACCATTAAGAGCCTGATTAAGAGGCTGCCAAATAGCCCCTAAGATGGTTAACATTCAAAAGCAAACAATTGTTAATTTTTGACAAAATAAATTGCTTCCTAAACGAATAACAACATAAATGCAAACAATAATATCACATCAAAACTATCCTTATGCCTTATATCATTCACATTAATATTTAAAAGTGTTACTTAACACTAATTGGAATAGTAAAATTAAGCAATGCAATTTCTTATGATTTACTACGTTAGACTAATATGTAAGGAGGCAATTTTGAACTTATTTCTAGAAATACAAAGTTTGGGTGTTTGTAAGGAATTAAAAAGAAAGGCACAAAAACTAAAAACTTCAAATATGAAAACTCTACAAGAGAACTTAAACTTAGAAGGGAAAATTAACTAAATCCAAATCCTCAAGTGAATTTTAAACTTACTATCAAACTGTGCTTTTTAATCTATTATAGCAGAACAAATATCTATTTTAAGCAATTAATGTGGTTTTATATATGAAAATAAATATAAAGATGGGCATGATATTCTTGAAACCTTTATCTATTAGAACCCTAAAATCTGTTGGGTTAATCTTGATCGGGTCAAGTCGGGTCATCAGTTATTAAAAAGTTTATTTGAGTCATGTTTTAATTTGAATATGTCAAGCAGGCTAGTAGTGGGTCAAATTAGTAGATTAATTCAACCGATTTCTTAGGAGAATTTAGAGTGGTTAGTTAGTTGATTTGAGTCCAAGTTTATGTTAAGTTTGTTGCATGTAATTGCCTATATAAGGCTTGTTTTGTTTATGGAATAAAAGTGAGTTTCTTTCTGCGTATTACTCCCGCATATATACGTGAGTTTGTGTGTGTTCCGTGCGTGTGGATTGGGGTCTGAACCAACAAAATCATGAAGTCCCAACCCAATTAAAAGCCCTAATATCTTTAAAGGCCCTAACTAAGAAGTAACTAGGTTTGGTGATTATATAACATGAGATGAATGATATGATGTAAGAAACTCAAGAACAAAAAAAGGTAATGGGAGAAAACCTATAACAACCGGCAAAAGTAACCAACGAACCCATAATCACAGCCAAGGGTAGCGAATTATCCTGTAATCACACCCTGTATAAATCCATGTGAATAACACCAATGCTGAAGATGTGTGAATACAGTGCCAAGCATGGTGCTTAATATATGAAAACAAAATATGTGTGGTGGGATGTTACGTAGTGGGGTGATTGCGTTGGATGATTGCCATGGAGCCCTAAACTTATACTATAGGTGATGGTAACAAAGGATAAGGCTTAAAAATATCCATTGGCCCACTAAAACACAAATAAGATCAAACATGTCATATTTACGCAACAAATAAGAGTGATTCACTATTAATGCATTTTATAATGTTACATATAAATGAACATTTAAACTTTACAAAAGATAATGTTATTAAGATACTATGTTAAAGCATTCATATTCTATTACTTAAAACTATGTAAATGTGTATCCTATATTATAAAGGATATTTGTAAGTGGTTATGAGTATATGAGAGAGAAATGTTATTATATATTTGTATATTGGGGGTAAACACTGTTCTTACCCAAAAGAAAATTAATATTTTTTAAGCTGGTTATGAGTGAATAATAAAGAAAATGTAATGATAAATATATAAAAAATATTATTTAATCAGAAAAAAGTAATAATTTTTAATGTAATTATGTAGATGGGTATGAAAAATGGGTCGTGAATGCCCTTATGTCTCACCAATGTTTGTTACAATTTCATATAGACACATGAAAGTTTCACATATTTGTAGTGCATATCACATGATTACGTTGTTTACAATTAATTAAGTATTAATGATGCGTAATGTTTAGAAGCAAATAAGGCAAAATAGTTAAATATTGACTTGAAAATTTTGACAATTGTTACAAAATCATTGATCAATTGTCTCCTATTTGTAAAGGTTAAACCTAGAGGACCGGGAAATAAAAAAAAAACAAATCATGCAAGAACTTCATGACGTGTGCTAAAATATAGAGGCTCGTGCAAGAACAATATGGGGCGAAAACGTGGAGCGGGATGAGAACTTTGTGGTGTAGTATAAATAGATGTTTTACTTTGCATTATGTAACACTTGTCATTTTCTCATTTTGAAAGGCTTGTAATCTATTTGTGATCAATGAGAGAAAATCTTAATTAATTACATGATTATGCATTAGATCTTGGCTTGTGTGATTATGTTTATCATTTCAATCATCATTCATTACAGGTTTGATGGATTGATGTCGATCTTATTGTAATCCTATCAAGGAGAATCCTAGATTTTACATTATTTGCCATTAATAATCAGGCAAATAGGGAGCTAACATTGTTGAATAAGGTACCTCTTGCATTTCTATTCCAAACAGAATTGATATTCATTTTATATGTAAGTCATTGTGTATTTTTATGTTTAACGTGAGCAATTTCTTGTGTGGGTTTGTTGTGACATGTGCTTGTAGCTGGGCAGCTGTGAAGTGGGCTTGTAACTAAGCATTGATATCATGTGAGCTTATGGAGCCGCTGGTCTTGTAACCGGTCTACTTGTTTTACCACTTAACCCGCATTCTACCCGTTTTCTCTCAGTGAGACACACGTATCAGTGGATTGTGTTGGAGCTCCACTTTGATGAGTCGATCATACGAATGAGATGCGGAGTGTGTGTTGATCATCTCGAACATTCATCTTTTGCTCTCACTGGTTCGTGTGTTCTCAACCAATTGTTCTCATCTTCATCTTTTAGGTTTCATCTAGGGGATGAATCCTATAGTTCTCTGGTGTTTTCTAAAGGATGTTTTTAGTTCTAGATCTTTGGCTAATTGTTATAGCCAAATTCTTTCGTATTTTCTCTTTCATTGGTTGTACGGATCGATTCTTTGAAGTTTACGAGTTTTACTTTCCTTAAATTGTTGTTCTTGATTGTTGCACAATATTAGTATCATGTTTTTACCAGGTATAAAGCTCTGGTATTATTAAATATTTTTCTAAAATCCTTACTTTGGAAATAAAGTCGGACTTTTGTGTCTCCTTTTCAAGATAGATTAATTTAACTTCTTAAATTGAAATTTTTGGCACATCAAGAACATGACATAGTTGGATGTCTACTAATCCCATAACATTTCATATATTAGATATCAAAAAAGTTAAAATAGCACTGTTATTCTTGTTTTTACTGATTTTCTTGATATTTCGAGTTCCTTCACATAGTAAAAAAATTATTCGTATATGATAAGAAAGAATCATACACGCACGCACACACACACATACACGTGTGTTTATCCAGGTGAACAGGTGAAACAACTCATAACTGAAAATACCAACCCAAACATAACCAATAAGTGATGCATGGTTCAAAAGTTCCCTAGAAGTAATCAATAGTTGGTTTTTAGTTAACACCTTAACCAAATTGAACATTGATAATCAGAGACAACAACATGGACAACATTTATAACAACATGCACAACGTTCGAAAACATCCTAAGACAAGTAGAGGTAACAACACCGAACTAATTAGTATTGACAACAACATCAAACCTATTGAACAATACTCTACGAGAGTTATTGTCCCTATTGGTGATGACTATCTAGTAGATAGTGGTATGATGAACACCATCCTAAAACATAAGAACACTGTCCTAAAATATAAAAAATATATTTCTATTAGTTGTCTTCAACACTGATACCATTTAGTATAATGATCGTGAGCCATAGGCATACAAACCCATACCAAAATCCAATTAGCCGAAAACCATTAGTTAATGCAAACTACTAACTGAAATTTTTGCTTGATGCACACCCCTATATATAGCTCACCCTTAAGACATAATTAAACATCAAGAGTATATAGTTAATTGACAAAAGGGGAAGAGAAACAAAGGAAAACACTCACGAAGATAGAAGCTTTGAAATATATATCACCAAACTATATTCATATCTATATGACATCAACCTTAGTGAATTGCCATGACACATACTAAACTATATTCATATCTAGCGATATGATATATCTCTTTTTCCAGATTTATGACTATGACTAGTATGCCACAATTACCACATTAAGCTCCTTCTCAGCAAAAGCCACGAGCTTTGGTATCTCGTTCTCATCAACGAAGCCATTTCCATTGCCATCTACAGACTTCACTGCACGGTTAGCCTTCCATCTTGCAAACCAACCTCCGCTTTTGCGAACTGCTTGAGTAAGTTCCTCTGGGCTAATACGTCCATCTTTATTTGTGTCGAGTGTATCTATGAATTTTATGAACTCCTTGATTGTCATCTCCCTCTTTCCATCTTCACGGCCTGCGGACTTATATTTGTGCACCATCTTAACACTATTCTTTGTTTTTATCTTGGTATTGAAGTATATGTGACTATGTGTTGAGGGTTGAATATATATAGACTAACTTGATGTCACATTTTGATTATAAAGTCGTAGCTACAGTACGTTAACAAAATTCTTTATTAGAGACTGATATTTGTAAACATGTAGGTATAAATTGCATGGTGTGTATTCAATCATATCCTATTAGAATCCAATGAAAGATATATTTTATCATATCCTATCATTATGGAATATATCCAATTCAAGATGTCTCCTTTATGTTTTGTTATTGTGATTAAAGGTATATATAAAAGCATCTATTCAACACCAAATGAGTTTATTTAAAGTATATTATATACTATACAATTATCAACTCAACAGTAAAATACAACATACTTTGCAAGTCTTACAAATTATTAATGTTTTACTTAAAGTAACATGTGGGTGAGTGGAAACAGATTTTTCAATGGATGGGATCACTTTCACAATATACAATTAACGTTAATTTATTATTTTAATATTTTAATATTTTAATATTTTAATATTACTCTGTTATTAGATACAATGGAAAATGAATAATGTATTTTGATTTTTTTAATTTCAACCATATTAGTTTAAAGTAATTCTATTTTTAAACTTAAGTTTTGATAATTTGATTTTGACTATTAAAGTTTAAGAATCAAAATATTTTAGTAAAACATTATTTACCAAGTTTGACAACTAGATTTTTAATATTTTATATTTTGGTCGTGGATTTGTTTTTTGGCTTTGGTCACTTAAGTTTAGAATCTTAGAGTTAGCCTACTAAACTATTTATAGTTAAGTTTACTTTTTCGTTTTTGGCTACTAAAATTTAGTATATTTGACTTTCGCCCCTAAACTTTGATTTTATGGCTTCTGACGATCGAGCCAGACAGATAACAACCAAAGTAACGTGGCATTGCATGTGAGAAAATTGACCAGACTCCACCATGTAGCCATAACTTTGGCTACTAAAATCAAGGATCTTAGAGCCAGACAGATAGTAAAGTTTTTTTTTTAGAATTTGGCCACTAAAATTTATAGTTTTTGACCTTTGCCACCAAACTTCGATTTTATAGTTTCTAATAAGCTGGATAGGTAATGACTAATAAAGTAAACACAATTTTGCATGTGAAAAAAAAGCGCGAGGAGAAAAACTAGTTTTATCACAAAGTATAATATATAAATTAACAAAACATGTAATTTGGTAAAGTCCTGGGTTATAACGTTTATATTATAAAGTTCTGTTACATGTATGATTTATCAACTTATAAGGTTTAAAAGATCTTCGAAATATGTTAACAAGCAAGCTTAATCTGAACTTAATTTTTATTCTATTCACCCTCAATGGTTTTTTTACCGTTATTCACGTTATCAGACCTTCATTACCACTAGCTGAGATATCCGAATAAATCGAATTCCAAAATGAAAGGACGATTCATATGTGTTCCATATGTTGTAATTTACGAATTCCAAAATATACTTATAGTAATTTGAGCATCTTTAACGTAAGATGTTGGTTGCATTCGGATCTCATGCGGGTAAGATGTCTACATTAGATAGCCTGTTCGGATATGTTTGGAAGGAGGGCCTGTCACACACTTGTTTGAGAGCGCCTTGGGAGTGTGAAGTCATTATATTATATTTCATTTGTGTTTAGAAAGACAGTTAGGCAATGGAAACACTAAAAGAAACATACCATGTGACGACAACCCCTATAGAACGACATGGTTTTGTTGCTATATGTCACCCTAAGGCGGCGACACGTTGGGAATTAAATACATGTATACTCACAAAACATTTTTAAAGCAATGTTTACAAAATATTCTATCAGTTGATATTCAAAATGACCATAAGGTAAGATTTTTTTGCCTAGAACACTTAAGTGTTTCTAGCACATATCGTTATTAATATGTTTAAACTATTGAGTTTTCATGCCTAGGAATCATAGCCTGTCCAACACTAACTACCGCTTAAGCATATTTAATCATGTTTACATGTCGTTTGAAAATAAAACGCTAAGAAAAACTTAGGTAAATACATTTAGTGGACACAAAAAATTTCATCATGAATATTGATAAATAGTTAATCATACATTAATAGTAAATTACACTTTTAGCAGTCTATTTGAACTTAAAGTCTCCCTTCATATATATTAGTCTCATTGTTTAAATAGTTGTACTTAGGATCCTCCTACTCTACATAGAGTCTGAACCAAGCCTAGAGCCTAAATTCATTTGTTTGTTTTGAAAGTATAAAATATCTTCACCTTAACATAGTTTGAGCATGATAAAATCTTTAGAACCTCTAGCTTTTGGTCTCTTAATTGTACAGTACCTTGTCTCGTATTATTTATCTCTGATTCTTCAAATATGGATTTTTGTTGTAGTTCTTCCTTGGCAGAATAACATCCAAATACAGTTACTATGATAAACATGATCGAGAGTCAAGAATATAGAAAGAATACTTGAGTTTAGGAAGTAAAGTTTAACTCATAAGAAGGCTTATTTTTATAAGCTAGTAATAGACCCGTAACAAATTGTTATGGGTATCGTTGCTGATCCTTTACCAACCCATTGTCTATGCGTTAGCATGCCATTTATTAGACTCTGGTTGAAATTGGGGATTCCACTCATCCGCAATATATCACTTGATCAAATATACACATACATCTAATCTAACTATTTCATTAGAATATCTCTATGCATTAACATGGTTAACATAATAATAACATTTTGGTAGATAAATTCATTTGTTTGTTTTGAAAGTATAAAATATCTTCACCTTAACATAGTTTGAGCATGATAAAATCTTTAGAACCTCTAGCTTTTGGTCTCTTAATTGTACAGTACCTTGTCTCGTATTATTTATCTCTGATTCTTCAAATATGGATTTTTGTTGTAGTTCTTCCTTGGCAGAATAACATCCAAATACAGTTACTATGATAAACATGATCGAGAGTCAAGAATATAGAAAGAATATTTGAGTTTAGGATGAAAAGTTTAACTCATAAGAAGGCTTCTTTTTATAAGCTAGTAATAGACCCGTAACAAATTGTTATGGGTATCGTTGGTGATCCTTTACCAACCCATTGTCTATGCGTTAGCATGCCATGTGTTAGACTCTGGTTGAAATTTATTAACACAAATGATAGCAGATAGTTTACGGTAGCGATATTGGTTCGATGTCCATTTGATTCGAGTCATAGGGCACGTGTCAAAACTATATGATTCGTCATTAGACACGTGTAAGCTCTGTTGTGATTACTTAGCCTAGTCTATGGCTAAGCAAGTACAACTATATTAATGATATTATGACACCATCTCAGCCACTAAGCCACTCAGCCACCATGCCACTCACCCACCATCTTCTTTCAAGTCACTCAGCTACCACTCTATCATAAGCTAGCTATAGGACTACGTCACACCATTTGTATAACTACAGTTTGTTGCATATTATGGCTACTCGTTGCCGCTGCATCACCGATTACGATCCTTCTATCGGACTATGAGATCACTGCCATTAAAATTTTAGATGGATGGCTAAATAAAAAAAACTATGATTAGTTGAAGAAGTTCATATTTAAGAGTCGAAGCTCGTTTCTGTTGCTCTTTTTTTCATTTGAGCTTTTGGTTTCTTTTCTCTTTGATTGTGGAACAATATTGGACTATATTGTCAAGTTAGGGTTTATTAGTGTGTAGCATTTCAAAATTTGAAGATTTCATGGTTTACTAATTGTGGTGCTAAAATGAATTACAATAAACTTCTATTTAAAAGGTTAGATGCAAAAGTGCAAAAAGATTAAAGATGGAGCCATAAGTGGTAGGTGGTGGTGGTGGTGGTCGGGGATCGGGGTGGGTTTCAAGAAACTAACCCTAGGTCCCACCCTTTGTTCATCTCAACTACAAAATGTCTTCATACACCCTCTCTTTATCAAGTTCAAACAAAGAATAAAGAAAGAAGTCCTTTGGAATAAATTTTAAAGTAGTCAAGGTAAGGTTTGCTTATTCCATGATATAATGATAGTGATGCATCTAATTTTTGTTTTGTATGCTTCATGGTTGCGAAGACGGAAATTAAAGGTTGGTTCTATGCAAATATCAAGCGGTTAATCCATAACAAGAAATTTTGATATAAAGGATGAAGAAATCTAGCCAAGAAACAACATTTCGACGACTGTTTGTGTTGCCACCAATGGTAGGAAGTGGTGAAGAATATATGTCAAGATTAGGGTTTTTATAAATATATGTTTTAACCCTAATATATATATACACATATATCTATATATACATATATATAGAAGTGAAAATGCCCGCTCGTCGCGGTGGTACGACTGTTGCGAGATTTTTTTAGGAACTTGATTTTAGTCGGTATCAGCTTGGTGCATTATGACGTAAATTAAAAAAATCAAAATATAATTATTGAAAAAATTAAATGAAAGAAAACAATTATGTATATTATAAAAGTCTTTAAGACAACTATATTATACCAACAATATTACTAAAAACAGGGGTAGTATTAGTGGTCGGAACTCACTTATTATCTAGATTTTAGGGGGGGGGGGGTTGTTTTATAAATGTAGGTTAGAATTTCATGATCAGAGAAGGCAGCTTTCGGTAGTAAATTGCATAGACCGGAGAAAGTTAATGGGGAAATTATCATCACAAATTACTATCTTGATTGTTATTGAGCTGTTAACAACCAGCAAGTGAAAGGGGAAGATAGATTAGTGCTCAATCGCAATGAATAAACGACATTGAAAGTAAATGGTGGTTTTGTTTGGCCACGTGTATATGCTTTTGCATTTGTATTATAAGCATTATATGTTATAATTTATTACAAGGGCATAAATGGAATAAAATGGTTAATTTTAAAATTTAAGCATGACTTTTTATATGGGTGTCTTAATCCGTATGTAAAATTATCATTATATCCTCCTTTCACTTTTATGATTAAATATATAGATAAATATTAAAATTATCAAATCACAATATACCCCTGAAAAAATATTAGTATTATAGTTATTATAAATATGAAGATATATATAGGTTATATACTTAAATATCTAAATAAAATTATATTTAATTTAAATAGTATTTAGTTATAAAAATATAATTAGTAAATTTAAATTTCAATGTCAATTTATATTATTATAAATAAAATAAAATTTAATGAAGTAAATTAAATAATATCACATTATTAAATAATGTATTAATAATGTGTATTAAATAATACAATAATTAGAATAAGTTAATTAAATAGGGGCAAAAGTGGAACTATTTCATAAAGCACTTGTACTCTATGCTTAAAATATTGTCTATGTGTTTTACAATTTGAATGAAATTACCATCTTATCCTTCTAATATGTATTATATAATAGTATAGATATGAATAATGCAATAACAAGGGTGGAAAATATGGCTAAGAAGTATTAAAGTGAACGAACAGTATGGTGTGATGCTTCCATAAGTAAGGTTGATGCCTTATAAGCGAACCTTTACATGACTCTCCTTGAAGGCATGGAACGTCCGTAAGTAACCTAGTATCTCTAGAAGTAAGCCATGGTCCTCATATGTAAATTGTGCCTTCGTAAGTGCTATGTAGCATTTGCAAGTACCCTTATACCTCCATAACCCCTTACACTTCAGAAATATTTTAGAAGTCTCCCGTACATGCATAATCCTACACAATAGACTATACTTGGTCTTTTGCTATGATTATAATCTCCATAAGTATGTAAGTCTCTGCACCTGTTTCAACCTCCGTAAGAATATATCATGTAAGGCCCCGTTCCTAGGATGCTTATAGTTGGTTCCTCATCGCACATAAAACACATAATTACATTTAACTTTCATAAAACGTTGCAGCGGAAACATTAAAAACAACAATTTCATTTCATCTAAATGCTTTTGCAAAATAAAACAACCGTTCATTACACAATATCATTTTACATTTCATTACAAAAGCATTATAACATTGGATGCCATCCAAAATAAGCTGAGTAGCCGCCCCGTGCCATCCTCAGCAACATACCTGCCAACTGGAAACATATCAAAGTCAGCGTTACTGAGGGAGTTCTAGTTTTATAATAAAACATACTTTACTTCTTTTATAAAACCATTCGTTAATTTCGTACGCGATCACACAACATACAAACATACAGATAATATAATTATTATCTTCCATTACGTTTGTTACATTATCATTCATTAATCATCGCATGGTACATTATCATTCACTTCATTCGTTATAACATCTTTTCTTACGTTCGTTCATTTCATACATATCGCACTTTCGCTCAAATCGCACCTTCGCATCATCGTACCCGAAGTACATGGATCGCACACATAAGGTAGCCAAAATCGCACGCTATCTCATGGGTTAGCCAAGATCGCACGCTACATAAACCACATGAGTTAGCTAAAATCGCACGCTCCCCTTATGCTGTCCATCGTACATATCGCACAAATCGCACCAACGGAGTGGTCACCAAGACCGACTCCCCCTGTGCGTGTGAGAACTCTCGGGGTTTAGCCAGAATCGCACGCCATCTCATGGGTTAGCCAAGATCGCACGCAACATATACCACATGAGGCAGCCAAAATCGCACGCTATATAGCAGACAGTAAATACCACATCGCGCGTATCGGAGCAGTTACCAAAACTGAACTCCCTACTGTGTCTATGTCCCCTTACGAGTTAGCCAAGATCGCACGTTATAATACACACACAGTTGAGCTAACAACTCTCAATGAGTCGTGAACCTCCTTTCTTCTTTCACAAGCCATCCTTACTCTCATTTGTTCGTTTATGCTTGCATTCATTCATTACGTTCCTCTTTTCATTATCTTCCACTTTACGTTACATAATACTTTCATTACATTCATTAACATACATCACACAACCACGGGAAGATAATCACACACAACAATAAGGAACATAACAACATATAACATCATCACACACGACAACATCATACATACATAACATACATCATGCACAATCACACGACATCAAACATCACACGATCACGCACATCACGTCATATAAAACCATACGGCATCACATATCATCATGCATCGTATCATCATCATCAACAACTCATCATCATAAATCATCTTACATCATCCATGCCCATCACATCATCTACAACCCCAAAGGTCCGAGCCTACGTCCGCACTTCCCGAAAGTCAGACAACACTATGGTTATTTGGGCGTATGGACCCTATTCGGTCGCATGGTCTCTCATGCGTATGAAAACACTCAGGCGAATGGACCTCCAGTCGTATAGCCTCCAATCGCATGCTTCCCATACGAATGAAGCTCAGTCGCATGACATCTGGGCGTATGGACCTCAGTCGCATGACCTTCATGCGAATGGCCCTCAGTCGCACACCTTTCGTGCGTATGGACCTCAATTGCACGACTCACAGGCGTATGGACTTCAGTCGCATGACCCTCATTCGCATTTCATTCAGTCGCATGACCCTCATTCGCATTTCCTCCAGTTGCATAGCCCTCATACGTATGACCCTCAGTCGCACTACTCATATACGAATGAACCTCAGTCGCACTCCTGTTGTGCGTATGGACCCAGTCGCATGCCATTCGGACGCATGGGCCTCCAGTCGCATAGCCCTAGCTGTGCGCAGAATGCAGTTCATCCCGAACTGCAGCGGGCGTTTTCGGCCTCCAAACTCTTCCAAACCTCTTTTAAGCTCAAATCAACAATTCTAAACCTTAGGTAAGCATACCACGACCTCATTCAAGCACAACCAAGCCCGAAATCATGCCCCAAACGAATCATACACATACACATACATACATAAACGGGTTTACACCCAAAAACTCGAAAAAGGGTTTTCAGATGTGTTCCAGCCCCAAAATCATTTGAAAACGTGTAAAAGAGGGGTCCTAGAACTCACACAAACGATCCCGTCGAGTAGAGCTTCGATTTGACCCGCTACACAACGATTTTCACGCTCGAATCCACCCGAACCAAGCTTTTCTCCTCTTTTCTCCTTCTCTTCTCTTCTCTTTGGCTGAAAAATGGCAAGAATGGGGTGTCTTCCCCCTTTTATACTCCCATTCATCGAAGTTTCTCTCGTGGCGAGTTTGGTCCCTCGACTTTGGACTTTATTTCTTTTTCTTCTTCTTTTGTCGGCTTCAAAAAAATTTCCGGGTGTTACAAGTCCACCCCTTTTATATAGGTTTAGTCCCCGAAACCTCTTATTCCTTAAACCATTGCGGGCAATACTGTCTCATCTCTTTTCCAGTCTCCCACCTGGATTTCCATCAGTCTATGTCGTTTATCCACACACGACTTCTTGTCTATCTCTGGCTACCTTCATCAATGCTTTGATCCTTTCGAGCTTCTCAGTCGTAGCCTTGATCACCTTAAACCGTCACCGTGATCCCGTCGGGCGCTGTCAACCGTATCATCTTGTTGCGACACACAATGTTCGCGCCCGTAGTCTGCCACACAATCTACTCCTAGGACTACATCGAAGGGCGTATCTATATTATTACCACTAACATGCAATTCAGCACAGAAAGCAACAAGAATAAAACTTTTACTAGCGCCAGCATTGAATAACACAAAGGCTAAGGATTGATTTACTATAAATACCTGACACAACATTGGGGTCCGCCCTAGCCTTCTCCTGCATCATCGTGTAGGCGTTGCGTTCGCCCTCTGTCCTTCTCCTTCGGTCCTCTTCACTCCCGAACCTTCCGTCCTTGGCTTCTTACAGTCCCTACTCATGTGGCCAATTTCTCCACAGTTATAACATCTCACAGTTCCATATTCCCTAGCCACATGACCAGGCTTCCCACACTTGAAGCAAGTGTTTGGTCCCCTTTTGCATTCTCCCGAATGCTCCATCCCGCATTTACCACATTTATCCGACCCCGCACCAGGTGTGACCACACGACGGTCATCCCCCCGTGCGTTCTTATTATTCGTCGGGACACCACCCCGTCCAGTCCTCTTCCCACTCTAGTTTCGGTCTCCATCATCCTTCTCACTCACCTCCGCCATCACAGTCCTTTCATCGTACAACCTTCCCGCCAAGTCAACTGCCGACCTAAACGTGCTCGGTCGGGCAGCGATCATGTGCCTACGGATATCCGTCGGCAAACCCTGAATATACCTCTTGATCTTTCGCGAAAGAGGTGTCACCTGATCCGGCACCAGCCGTGCCATTTCATTGAACTTGGTAGTGTAGTGCTGATGCGTCATTGTTCCCGCCTCCAGCTGTAGGAACTCTCTTTCAACTTTATCCATCTCATGGTGAGGACAAAACTCCTCAATCACCAGCCTTTTCAACTCTGACCATCTCATCCTTCTGATAGCCCTGCTTCTCTCAACTTGGACTATGTTATCCCACCAGCACAAAGCTGAGTTCACGAAAGAGTGGGTAGCAAATTTTACCTTCTGATCTTCTCGGCACTCGCTGATATTTAAAACAGCTTCCATTTCCCTTACCCATCGGTGAGCAGCAGCAGTAGTGCCATTGCCATCAAAAGTAGGGGGCTTGCATCGTTGAAACGCCCCATAATTACAGCCTCGTGTCGCCTCCGGCGCAGGCTCTTCTTCCTCCTCTTCTTCATCATCATAGAGAACCGTTTCAGGCTCCGGTTGCTCTCGTCCTCCCGAGGACCTGTTCCTCTCTTTCCTCTTTCCTTCCTTTACAGCCTTAATCACTTCGATCACCACAGATGGTAGGATCGTCTGTATGACCTGATGCACTTCCTTCACGACCGCCTCTCTTATTGAGACCCTCATATTAGCATTCTCATCATCGCCCTCCGGATGAGGAGTCTCGGGTTCTTCATGAACCGCCTCTTCGGCCCTAGGCCTTCCTCTTGTGACCCGTGGTTCAGCACCACGTCCACCACCACCTCCACCACGAGAAGCTTTCGAAGATCTACCACTGGCCATTCTTTAAACACACTGAAAGATTCAAACACTAACACGGTCATTCAAGGAACAGCTCAGTTTATGTCAAGTATAGTAAGTCCCTAATTACAGTGGCCAGTTGTGATTAGCCACTTACTTTACTCTTCATACCCCAAGCATTACCTGTCCTGACTACATCAGTATCTAAATCTACCAGCAACACGTAAACCATATAACATGCGCACATAACACCGATTAACATTACGAAAATACCTAATGGCACGCAGCTACTCAGATTGGCATCCCATTCCCTTTCTGTCCCATTTTTAGTTTAAGTTAAGGTTTATTTTGAAAATTTACCCATTTCACTTAAACTTTGGCTCTAATACCAACTTGTAAGGCCTCGTTCTCGGGACGCTTACTGTTGGTTCCTCATCGCACATAAACATATAATTACATTTAACTTTCAAAAAACATTGTAGCGGAAACATTAAAAACAACAATTTCATTTCATCTAAATGCTTTTGCAAAATAAAACAACCGTTCATTACACAATATCATTTTACATTTCATTACAAAAGCATTATAACATGGATGCCATCCAAAATAAGCTGAGTAGCCGCCCCGTGCCATCCTCAGCAACATAGCTGCCAACTGGAAACACATCAAAGTCGGCGTTGCTGAGTGAGTTCTAGTTTTATAATAAAACATACTTTACTTCCTTTATAAGACCATTCATTAATTTTGTACGCGATCACACAACATACATACATACAGATAATATAATTATTATCTTCCATTACGTTCGTTAAATTATTCATTCATTAATCATCGCACGGTACATTATCATTCACTTCATTCGTTATAACATCTTTTCTTACGTTCGTTCATTTCATACATATCGCACTTTCGCTCAAATCACACCTTCGCATCATCGTACCCGAAGTACATATCGCACGGATCACACACATAAGATAGCCAAAATCGCACGCTATCTCATGGGTTAGCCAAGATCGCACGCTACATAAACCACATGAGTTAACCAAAATCGCACGCTCCCCTTATGCTGTCCATCGTACATATCGCACAAATCGCACAAATCGCACCAACGGAGCGGTCACCAAGACCGACTCCCCCTGTGTGTGTGAGAACTCTCGGGGTTTAGCCAGAATCACACGCCAACTCATGGGTTAGCCAAGATCGTACGCTACATATACCACATGAGGCAGCCAAAATCGCACGCTATATAGCACACAGTAAATACCACATCGCACGTATCGGAGCAGTTACCAAAACTGAACTCCCTACTGTGTCTATGTCCCCTTACGAGTTAGCCAAGATCGCACGCTATAATACACACACAGTTGAGCTAACAACTCTCAATGAGTCGTGAACCTCCTTTCTTCTTTCGTAAGCCATCCTTACTCTCATTTGTTCGTTCATGCCTGCATTCATTCATTACGTTCCTCTTTTCGTTATCTTCCACTTTACGTTACATAATACTTTCATTACATTCATTAACATACATCACACAACCACGGGAAGATAATCACACACAACAATAAGGAACATAACAACATAAAACATCATCACACACGACAACATCATACATACATAACATACATCATGCACAATCACACGACATCAAACATCACACGAATTACGCGCATCACGTCATATAAAACCATACGACATCACACATCATCATGCATCGCATCATCATCATCATCAACTCATCATCATAAATCATCTTACATCATCCATGCCCATCACATCATCTACAACCCCAAAGGTCCGAGCCTACATCCGCACTTCCCGAAAGTTAGACAACACTATGGTCATTGGGCGTATGGACCCTATTCGGTCACATGGTCTCTCATGCGTATGAAAACACTCAGGCGAATGGACCTCCAGTCATATAGTCTCCAATCGCATGCTTCCCATGCGAATGAAGCTCAGTCGCATGACCTTCATGCGAATGGCCCTCAGTCGCACACCTTTCGTGCGTATGGACCTCAATCGCACGACTCACAGGCGTATGGAATTCAGTCGCATGACCCTCATTCGAATTTCATTCAGTCGCATGACCCTCATTCGCATTTCCTCCAGTCGCATAGCCCTCATACGTATGAACCTCAGTCGCACTACTCATATACGAATGAACCTCAGTCGCACTCCTGTCGTGCGTATGGACCCAATCGCATGCCATTCGGACGCATGGGCCTCCAGTCGCATAGCCCTAGCTGTGCGCAGAATGCAGTTCATCCCGAACTGCAATGGGCGTTTTCGGCCTCCAAACTCTTCCAAACCTCTTTTAAGCTCAAATCAACCATTCTAAACCTTAGGAAAGCATACCACAACCTCATTCAAGCATAACCAAGCCCGAAATCAAGCCCCAACTGAATCATACACATACACATGCATACATAAACGGGTTTACACCAAAAAACTCAAAAAAGGGTTTTCAGATGTGTTCCAGCCCCCAAATCATTCAAAAACGTGTAAAAGAGGGGTCCTAGAACTCACACAAATGATCCCGTCGAGTAGAGCTTCGATTTGACCCGCTACAAGACGATTTTCACGCTCAAATCCACCCGAACCAAGCTTTTCTCCTCTTTTCTCTTTCTCTTCTCTTCTCTTTGGCTGAAAAATGGCAAGAATGGGGTGTCTTCCCCCTTTTATACTCCCATTCATCAAAGTTTCTCTCATGGCGAGTTTGGTCCCTCGACTTTGGACTTTATTTCTTTTTCTTCTTCTTTCATCGGCTTCAAAGAAAATTTCCGGGTGTTACATATCACCTCCGTATCTCTCCACACTTAGCATAATTTCACAAGCTCCCTGTAAGTGACCCTAAGCCTTCATTAATACCTCATACATATGCAACTACCAATTTTCCTTATAAAATAGCCAAAACCTCCATATCTCTATGTCTTTAGTCCGTATGCGAAGTAAAGCCTCCATAACTGATGAAGAGTCCCTACATCTCACTCTACTTAGAAGCACTTCTACGATACAAAAATGTCAGTCTATGGGTTGATAACCATAAGGATTTTATTACAATACAAGGTGTTGGTCAATGGATAGAGGACCATAGGGGCATTATTACAATATAAATGTATGTCTATGGATAGAGAACCATATGGTCATTTTTACAATACTAAATGTTTGTTTGTAGGAAGTGAACCATACAAACATTATTATGATATGAAATATCAGTCTGTGAGAAGTGAATCATTGAAACATTGTTACGATACTATATGTCAGTCTAAGAGCACTGAACCATAGGGGCATTATTATGATACAAATTTATAGTCTATAGGAAGAGTATCATAAGAGCATTATAATGATACGATATGTAAGTTTATAGGCTAAGAACCATAAAAACAAAGTTAGAATATGTATGTGTTAGCAGGAATTTCTACCATTTATTGAATTCTTTATTTGGATATATTATGTTATATTTATGATATAATGTGGTTATGATGTGACATGAGTGATGTTAGCAAGATTATTATTAGGTAATGTATGGCTTACTAAGGTATATTTTACATCAAATTAGAAAACACTCATCAACACTGACATCTAAATAAGCATGTCCTTTTTTAGGAAAATGCTAAGGCTAGGTGAACGGATTGCATCAAGTGAAGCCTATCCTGGCAAAGAAGACCAACATCTTGTTTATCTTTAGTTATTATGTTTAATACAATGTTATGGTAATGTAATAGGCATATGTGTTATTAAACAATGTTATGGACATGATGTATGAAACCAACTATGAGGTTTCCCAAGAACAGGGCCTTACACTTTTGGCTTCTTGAATCATCTTAATCAAAGTTCATTTGGGTTTAAGGTACTCGTATGTAGGCATGTGAAAGTTTAGCTTTAATGACTATGTGAATTTAACACATGCATAAACGAAGTCTGAGAATAGGGAAGTGTTAAGGGCTTAAAAGAGGGTGAGAAGAGGTGTTTGGGTCACGTTATGTGTTAGCACATGAAAAGTTTCATATACAAGAACTATTTTACACGTAGTACATTCCACATAGTTATGTCTTTTAGTTCCTTATTGTTGGATGTGTAACATTATGATTTTTCATAGATTATAAACACATTGTAGTAATTTGGTAATTGGATCAGAATGATTCGATGCAACGATAATGCTTGCTAAGGGATTTCAAGTTCGTTGTTATGAATAGCCAACTAGAATTTCCATAGCAAACATGGTGTGTTATTCATGCCATCTTTGGATCGTTTTAAGGATTTACGAAAGCAATACATACATGATTATTTAACGATATGATAATGAATGAGGTATATAAACTTATGATTTATGAATATATGCTTTTCATGAATGAGTTTCATTATGATGTAAGTATGATTGTGATGATTTATGCAGTCTATGGGGCTATTTGGTAGCCTCTTGATGATTTATGGGTCATTAATAGGCTACCTCTTAATGGTTTATAACATCTTAATGGTTAAAAGGTAACCCTAATGCTGAATGGTTAAAAGGTTAAATTTTAATGATAACTCTTATACATTCAACATTGAGGTTACATCTTAACTATTAAGAGGTTATTAACCATTAATAGGTAGCCTCTTAATGATGATTAAGAGGCTACCAAACAAACCCTTATATGCATGACTTTTAGTGGTTAAGCATGGATCACGTCGCTATTTCTTATCAGACATAGAGGAAGTCTTCTAATAGTACCATGACTTAGTGTTCCTTAGGCAAATATATGTCCATCGTGATCATGTGCTTAAACTATATAACACGGGATTTTCTTACAAACCTTTTATTTATGCATGTTTTCTTTTATCAGAGTACAAAACTCACAATAATTTTGGTGTGTATATCAAACTAATATTAGGATAGGTGACTGAACAAGGATCTTATTGGCTGCATTATGAAGTTACCACAGTTTATGAAGTGAGATTATTTTAGTTTTTAGTTTATGTTAATGTTTCCATTGTTATATTTTAATTGTATTCAAGTTGAATTATCATGTCTATAAATGACCAATTGTAGGAACTTTGGGGTTTGGGGTCTTACATAGTATGAGCTTACAAGCCTGGTTAGTTTTTTAGGATTCCTTGTGAATTCTATATTATAATTTAATTGTTAAATAATATTCGTTAGTATTTTACCATGTGATAGTCACAAGTTTATAATAAATAAATTATGGACTAACATTAACATTCGCCAAAATAGGTAATATATTTATACGTAATATGCCAAGTTAGGTTTCTCGCCAATCACATCTTCATTTGAATGTTGATTAGTCGTATTCTCTACGCTTTGCAATAGAGATGCATGGTGTATGGTTTGTTGTTAGTTGTCAGATGAAATAGTTTTGTTGTTATAGAAGATTTTTTAATACCACTTGTGAGTAACATAAAACAGTGAGTATCTACATATATTGCCTCAATACATTGTTTTAGGCAAAAGGTATTGTGCTTGAAGGAAAGTTAAATTACATTTATTATTTCAGAATATGGTTTTTAGCAAAAGCTCTTGCCTTCTAAGGCATGTCTTCTGCTCTTGTCTTACTTCGAATACCTTGTCCTTTTGGTGCTTTGGTTTCGGAGATGATGTTTGCACATGTTGACTTTTCTATTATGTACATTTAGTTACTTCAAATTTACATAAGTTGTTAGGAGATTCATATATACATGTTCCTAGGAATTGTAGATGCCTTTTGGTTGTGGTAAGTGCTGCAATTGCTTCTGGGATGTCGTCTTTTTTAGCCTTAATTTGTTTTACCTTAGTTGTTGATGGTGGGGTTGTTGGGCTACTGAAAACACAGTTGATAGTTAGTGGGCTTAAACTCGAACCTGTAGATCTGGCATATTAGATTAATATTTTGATTGTTTTTTAATCGCTTGGTAGAATGGCTCTAATGTTTGGTGTCAGTCTATTTATCCTTCTTGCAAAACCATGTCTTTGGGTTCTAGAGGAAGAGATAGATCATGCAAAAGGGGCAAACTTAAAGCGAGGCATAAAGAAATTATGAATCTATAGCAGTTATTATAACATTACTTAAATCCGGACCCAAAGCATTCGATGATTTGCAGGAGTTCGGGGATGACAGCCCCTAGAGGGATCCAAGGGCAAAGCGGCCCGCATCAGAGAGTGGATGTAGGGCACATCGACTTGGCTAAGGAAACCATACGGGGATGACACATGGATGTATAAAGGCCCCCTTCCCGTTATTGTCTCTAACTAAACCACCACCAGTACACTCTTCCATTGCGTATGCTGAAAACCCAATTCCTTCCTAGGCTTTTCTCTTATCCCTGTGCTAGTACTCAATCTGGAGATGAAAGAAGTAAGAGCCCCCCAGACCGCCTCCCCCTCTTTGGTTTAGACATACTTTTTTCCTTTGCCTCCCTTAGCTGGCTTTCAAGCATTGGCCCCTTTCTTCTGTTTCCATCTTATTCATTATGATTTCATTCACATATTATAAATAATTTAGTTATAAAACAAACCTCGAGATCAACTATCAATCGTTAACAAAAATATACAATATAATATAAATACATTTCGGAATTTAGATATGACTGCTAAGTGAAATAGATGCATTTCTTCTATAAGATTACAATTTTAGCAAATCCAAACTCATTGCATGATTTAATATATAAAAGGTCACATGTTGCACCTTATAAGGTCTCATGTTACCCACAATTCGGACAACACCCCTAACCCCCTCAGGCAAACATTCTCCCCTATAATTCTTTATTTTTCCTTTCTTACTCCTAACTTCTAGTAGATTTTTATTTGATCTTCACTTGGTCTTGTTTATAAAAATTTAGGTCCAATGTCCTCACATTGAATAAGATGAGCTTCCTCATTTTCTTTTAATTTTATAAATTTATCTTTATGATGTCCAAATTCATTGGAATTGAAGCATATTTTGTGGCTTGCATTTTCTTGTTGTCTTTTACCAACTTTATTTTTCCAAGTCTTCTAATTTTTACCTTGTCCATGTAATAGACTTTCTTGACTTCAATTTTCATGACCATAATATTTAGATTTATCTTTGTTGACTTTTCCTTTTGTATTTTCTTTGGTGAGTAAGAGTTTGTATGCATGTCACCTTTTTTTAATTTGTTTTATGCATTCTTCGTATGCTATTAATATTCCGATAGCTTAAGATCCACAAATTATTCAACTGCATCAATAATCTAAATGTTTATTTTTGGTACAAAGTTGGGTAGTTTCCTAATCAATATTTTGTTATCCATTATGGATCCAAGAATGTACGCTTGTAGGACAAGTTTGCTAATTTTGCTAGTATAGCCAGCCGGTGATTTTGAGTCTTTCATTTCCAATGCTTCAAATTCTCATTCAAGTGTTTGCAATCATGCCTATTTGACTCTATCTTCACTCACGAATCGTGCTTTTAAATCTTCCTAAATATATTTAGAATTTATACAATGAGAAACTTGAAAGACTAGTTCTTCTAGCTTGGCTATATAGAGATAAGCAATAGCCTTGGCATTTTTTTATATTCTAATGATTCGATTGCTTCTTGTCTTCCGCGCAATGAAGATTACTCTAAATTTTACTTCCCAAATAGTATAGATTGTAGAATTCAAAATCGAGCATTAGAAAGTCATTGACTTTTATTCTTTCTTTACAACTTTATCTTTCTTAGTCATTGTTTGTTTATTCTTTCTTCCAATATTGGTTAGTAAATTCTAACTATCTTAACTTTAGCTCATATGGTTTCTGAACAAATTTGATATCATCTCCCTCGTTTCAAATCAAGTCGATGTTAACTTTGCTTGAGACCAGTCTGACTGACTTGGGATCAAATTATTTTCTTCTTTTGACTATCACTAACTTGATATCAACTTAAGTAGTTTCAAATAAGGTTAATTAATCTTTTGCTCTTTCAGTGACATATAACAAATCAAAATCTTTGATTCTTCTTATCACAACAATAAACAGGGTCTTTGGTTGCGAGAAGAATCAAAACCAACTATAGGTCATCTGATCGTTCAACAAGTCAGACCACTTGTTGCTTTTCAAGTACAATAATCAGGTCTTTGGTTACGAGACAAGTCACCAATTGTATTTGGGTGTTAAGCAAATCAAACCAACTAATCTTGGAACTTATCCTTTTATTGATGGACAAACCAACTTTTTTCCTAAAACATATATTTTATTAAAAAACAAAACTTTTATTTTTAAATTTTGTATTCCGAATTAAAAAACAAATTTATGAAAATAATCATGTTCCTTTTAAATTGTTTGCCAAAATTTTAAAGTGAAATATTTGACTTTGACTTTCCTTATAAAAAGTTAACACGAAATTTATTATTTCCTTTTAAAAACTGGGTGTCAAAAATAGCCAAATTTGGTTCCGTACTTTAATCGGTCGATCAAATCAATGTGTAAGGTTTGTTCGATTTTGATTCTTTTAATCAAATGCATTTATGGCCCGCCTCTGATAATGATTCTTTGATCAAGAAACTTAGATTTTTTTTCTTATATTCGATTGAAACACGTTTGGGAGAAAGAAATCTTAATCAATCTATCTTTTGTACTTTATTTTGCAAAAGAATTTTGTATAATTAATTCTTGAAGTGGTGTTTAAGGACCGATTTGAATCAACGATTTCAATTTGAATGCGATTCTTTTAGTTTTGACTCACCAGAAACTGGTTGGAAATTTTGGTTTTCCAATCACTTCTTGCAAAATGGTTGGAAATCAATGATCCTCTTGAATGATCACCTACTAGAATAAAGCTAATGCAACTATTTAGAAATATTTTTTAATGATTTGGATTTGGTTCTAGCATTTAAAGAGCAATGCAAACATCTATTATCTATCATTTATCAATCTATCAATACTTATAAAATAAGATTTTGTAAGACAATTGTAGCAATTTTATAGCTTCTAAATTTTTGTAAAGTCCTCGTCACGATCGATTCCACATATTGTTGCACTTGATAATCAAATTAAGACGGATGTGTGCCTGTGTGATATCAACGAACATAAAACAAACTCAATCGAATATTATTAATCAAACGATTACAATACCAAAGGAGTTTACGTCGTTTAAGCTCTATCCACCCGAGGTGAGCTCTTCTCGGGTGGCCTATCATACATCTCTCTGCTTTCTCACTTTCAGAGCACCTTTACAAAATAAACACACATCATGAAATACAAAGGAGAAACATCTATATATACTATCCAGATGTTCTCGCGCGAGAACATCAAGTTCTCGCGCGGCAACTTCAAGTTTTCGCGCGATGTCATTTTTATCCACAATCTTGGAGTTCTCGCTTCCTTGTATTTCTCGCATGATTTGAGTTTTTGCTTTTCACTTGATATTGTAATCCATAAAGGCTAGGTCCTTACAATTTCCCCCTATGGATTATGATATCAAGCTATGTTTGACTTCAGTCATTCATCTTCAAGAATTTTTTGATCATCGGGTATCTTTCACTTCAGTATTCCCCCTCAGCTTTAACCTCCTCCTAATGTATAGCTTCATAAAGAATATCACATCTGAATCAAGATTAAACTGTTCGATCTTGATTACTTACAACTTAAGATGTATTAGGCATATGACAGAGGGATCCAACATCCATTTAGGATTCCCGAAGAACCCGATTCTTCAATCCGATGACAAGATTCTGTGACGGCGAACTAGATCATCTAAAGTCTTCTTCCCCCTAAGTAAGATGTAATAAGCCTATATTGTCAAACAATCTTGATTCTTCACTTAATCAACGCGTTCGATCATTTTCCCCAGCAGTAAGATAAGATAAGCTCATATTGTCAAGTTTCAATTCATGAACGACCCGAATCAAATGTTGTAGATATAGAATCTTGAACTTGATCAAACATCACAAAAACCCCTTGTTTAAGTACCAAACTTCAAATCATCCGGTATCTTTTAGTCACAGTTTATGGATGATGAAGTTTTAACATGGTGAAGTTTTTGCATGATAATATTTTCGCAAATGACGGTTACTGCTGCGAAGATTTTGCATAAACTTTTCTCATAAAAAAGTTTTCTCGTGAAAAGTTTTCTCATGAAAAAGTTCTCACATGAAAGTTCTCACATGAAAGTTCTCACATGGAAAGTTCTCACATGGAAAGTTCTCACATGAAAGTTCTCACATAGAAAGTTATCACATGAAAAGTTCTCACATGGAATGTTCTCACGTGGAAAGTTCTCGCATGAAAGTTTTCGCATGAAAATTTTCGCATAAAAGTTTTCGCATGGAAAAGTTTTCTCATGAAAAGTTCTCTCATGAAAACGCAAAATACGGTTATTTTTGCAAAGTTCTTGCACGATGCAGTTACTCCCATGAAAACTTCAACCAAAATCGACTTTTATGATTTTGAATCACTACTACGGTCTGAAATCTTCGTTTTCCACCAAAAGTTGAAGATACCGAGCGTAATGATGTAATAAAGCCAATTTCATGTGTGTTCACCCTCGGTTTCACCTTCTTCTCCTTCGAAACCGGTTCAAACTTGATCTAAACCTTTAGATCTTCAACCTCCATGTTTAACGTCTTAAACGGATGATCGCAGAATGAAAATGCGTGTATCAAGAGCAACACCTTGCTCTGATACCAAATGTAAAGTCCTCATCACGATCGATTCCACATATTATTGCACTTGATAATCAAATTAAGACGGATGTGTGTGTGTGATATCAACGAACATAAAACAAACTAAATCGAATATTATTAATCAAACGATTACAATACCAAAGGAGTTTACGTCGTTTAAGCTCGATCCACCCGAGGTGAGATCCCCTTGGGTGGCCTATCACACATCTCTCTGCTCTCTCACTCTCAGAGCACCTTTACAAAATGAACACACATCATGAAATACAAAGGAGAAACATAACATCAAGTTCTCGTGCGAGAACATCAAGTTCTCGTGCGGCAACTCCAAGTTTTCGCGCGATGTCATTTTTATCCACAATCTTGGAGTTCTCGCTTCCTTGTATTTCTCGCATGATTTGAGTTTTTGCTTTTCACTTGATATTGTAATCCATAAAGGCTGGGTCCTTACAATATCATCACGGGGCATCTAGAGCTTCATGATGAGGGCGCTCCTACGGAATTCCCCAAATCAGATCTAGATGACACATATATCCAGATGGGATATGGTGGTGATGTGAGTAGGTCAACTGTGTACAAGTTTAATTTTTCCTATAACTAGAAGTTCCTGCTTCACATAGTCCTTCACTGCTTGTCAAACAAATCCGGGGGATGAGATCAAATTCCCTATGAACTAGGATGCCTAGTTCACGGGTTGGTAAAAGGCCTCAGATTCAACTACTCAAGATTTGTGCTGACCAATCTCATGGGAAACCTTCAAAGGGAAACATTTTATATGTATCCCCGGTTCATTCAGCACATAATCAACTGTGAGCTGGACCAGAGTAAGCTTGTCTGTGCAGCTGCTCTACCTGTCCCTCACATGAGGCCGGCCATCTTCAAGGTACTGAAGAGGGTGTCCACCAACTTTGCTGGAAGACACACTGAGCTTCTTCCAGGTATGCTTGAGCCAATGGCTCCTTGTGACATCCCTGTTCACCCCACAGGTGATGAAGCCACACCAACAATAACCTCCACTATGCCGAATATACCTTCCCACCCCATCAAAATTACTTATTAGAGACGTTCCAAACGAACCCTTGTTCAATCTCCTCTGATTGAACAAGTCCCCGCTGTTCAATCCAAAAAGGCTTGAGTGGAAACATGGGCTCCCAAACCTTCCTTCACAATAGACCTCAATATGGGTATTGAGTCTCCTCAGTCTCAATCCCATGCTAAAAACCCTCAGGATGAGTCTATATACTCTCCTGAGCAGGCAAAAAGGGACAGCCCTATCATAGGCTCAATGCCATTAGACATTGATCAAGGTCCCGGGTCATTAGGTATAACTTCCATATCCTTTACAGACCTTTTAATAGGAACTGATGAGGAAATCATGTCTTATCAAGGCCATGAGGTTGATCCACTACACCTACCTAAGGATCAACTGAGCCTAGAGAGATCTCTGATTTCTAGCCCCCATCAGCAAACCCCAACTAAGGTGAGTCCCACTGGTGTGGAGGGGACTCATGTAGATTCAGCTGCCACTACTAAAGATGCCTCAATGGACCCTCAGGACAGTGGTAACATCTCTGAGACTGAATCTACGGAAACCGTGCCTTTTGATGACTCTGAAAGAGACATCATTAGGCAAGGGAAACTAGGGCGCCAAGAAACCATAACTGGTGGTGAGGATGAACATTCTAGGTATGTTACCTCATCTCCCCATGATTCTTCTAAAGAAGATGAGGGAAGTATGCAACTCATTCTCAGAGACCTACTATCTAAAGTCTCAAATCTTGAATTCAGGGTTAAGACTTTAGAGGAAAGGTCTGCCACTCAGCAACTTGAGATTGAAAATCTCAAGGCCAAACTAGCTGAGAAACAAACTGAGAGATCTCTTAGGCATGTACCAACTCAAGTCTCTTTGACCTCTTCCTCTAGCTAATCATCTCTCAATATGATGCTACCAAAAAGGGGGAGAATGTTCAGAGACAAGCACATGCGGAGCCACAAAGCTTTGCTCTTTCTACACCGACTTCTAGATATCCTGCTCAGCAATCAACTGTTTTCCCTGAGCCTCCTCCAATCATTCTTCAAGTGGACCCAAGGATGCTCAAAGACCTAAACAGGTTCTTAACCAAGTTTCTGATGGGATCTTCTATTGAACAGCCAAGTCCGGATGTTGTTGTGGCATACTTTGGAGCTGAAGAGTTTAAAGGTTGAATGCACCTTCTACCACTGTCAAAGAAGTTGGTCAACCTAAGGTCCACATTGAACCTGAGATTGAATTCGAAGGGAAAATAAGAACTGATGGCCCAGCAACTGAAACAGTTAGGACAGATAGTGCAATCCCACAGACTTCAGAAGCTGAAGTCAAAGCTTCGGAAGAATCACTTCAAACTTCCGAAGCTGAGATACAAGCTACAGAAGGGTTATATTCTTTGTCTGAGGATCTAATTATCACAGATGCAATCCTTGAACTAGCATATGAGGTAAATAGTAAAGACTTTCTCAATTTCTCTCTCACCCAAACACCATCATCACCTTATGCTCCAATCACCACCCCCAACCTGAAACCTCTACACGAGAACCTCCCAAGTCTCAAACTTCCAAAGATATTAAAGGGAAGAGGAAGTTGACTGCGGAAGAACTTCTAGAGGAAGAAAGGTTGGAAAAGCTAAAAAGGAAAGGTAGACTCCCCACTGGGAAGGTACTAGCTGCAAGTAGCAAAGCAGCTGTAGCCAACCAGGAGGCTATCAACAATCAAAGAATGCAGGAACGTTGAAGGGTATGCACTTATAACACAACAACACAATGAGGAGAGTTACTTAGAACACTTAACAGATCAAATAGGTAACTGGTTAACTTTAGTGGAAGATGCTAAGAACACAAGTAAGAATGAGACAGAACAAGATGGCAAAACAACACAAGTAATTGGTTTTCAAGAATGTTGTATATTGCTTCTCAAGTTCTATTACAAATGTTACAAAGGATACTTAGAAAGTTACAAGTACTTGAGATACATATACTACATCCTACAGCCGGCCATACTTTAAAGGCCAGCTGGATACATAAGACTAGACAACACACAAAATCAAATGTAGAGTCAAAAGGCAGATTTGCCTTTTGACTAGTGACTATGACATGCCATATCTCACATTCTAATATATTACAAAAAGGATAAAAGTAAATAAAGTAGAAAGCACAAACTCAAGACCTCAATGTACAGTTACCAAAAGCATGGACCTTTTCACCAACTCATGTAAGTTGGTGACTTTACAGATTTGCAGTGGAAAGGTGGTCCAGCTTTATGGTAAAGTACATCAGATAAAAGCATGTCTCTAAAAGTCTTTGGAAGAAATCTGTCTTCATTCTTTGGCTTCAGAAGACTTTGTCTTTGAAGCTTCAGAAGACTTCACTTTTGGCTTCGGAAGATGTTGGTCTTGGCTTTGCAAGATTTTATACTTAGAGTATTTCTAGTGTAGGGTGTAAAACTTCCGAAGCATTTCTACTTATGTTCTTCAGTGCATGCATGCTGAGAGACTTTGGATGTTTTGGCTGCATCAGACTTATAGGAATCCTTACAAACTCCCCCTAGGCTGATGCTACCAAAACATTTGAAGATCTTCAGCTATTGACAGTCCTTATAATGATGATGATCATGCCCTTCTTCATTGGATGCTCAGGATCACTCAAACTCTCATATTCTTCTCATCTCAAAAAGTGAATAAGTCTTGTCATGTGTAGACATTTTCACCACCTTGATCTCTGATCACGTGCCATGTCTCTGATTAGTTGTGAAGGTCCAGGATAAGATGGGTCTCTCAACCGCAAGAGGAGCCACTTGAATTGGAGTTGATTGGGTTGCCTCTTCATGCATTTCCTCAGGTTGATCTGACTCAGCCTGAGGTGTAGAGGTGGATGATTCAGGCTTCTTCTTCTTCTTTGACTTTGGTTTGGAAGCCATCCTCTTCTTCCTCTTTTAAGACTTTAACTGAGACGACTGGTCTGTAGCACCTTGTTGATCAGTTTTCTCTTGCTCAGTTGGGTGTTCCTCCCTCACAGCTTCAGAAGGAGAGGGAGTTTATCCCTGCTGTGGATCAGAAGATAAAGCTTGCTGAGGCTCAGCAGGAGGTCCAGGTTGTGTTGTCTCAAATTGTTCAACCTTAACCTCCACTTCAGGTGGAGCTTGACTTGGAGGGGAGTGTAAGTTAATTAGCTCTCCACTCTTGACTTCTGCTTGATTACCCTGATGTGCTCATCCATTGTAGATAGAGACATAGGGCCAAGTCTCCTTCCGGAGAATCCATACAGCTTCAAGAAGCTCATCATCCTTTGTCTATCAGCAGACTTCTTCATACTCTTTTGGATGATGGCTCTTGACTTTGCAGCCTCTTCCCTCATCTTTCTCTTTGTTGCCTTTTGTTCTTTGAGCACTTGAACTTCAAGCTGTTTGAGATACTCAAACTCAATGTACTCAAAGGACAAGAGAAGAAGTGCAGATGCCTGGTAGAGACCTATGGCACTCAGGTAGTTGATCATGTTTTGCCTATCTGTTTCCTTGTCTACCTGAGGTTCTTGTGTAGCTGCCACACCCTCTTGCACAGGGCTTTCTTGAACTGGGGAGAGAGTAGGAACATGCTTGTATAATCTTTTCTGTCTCTTCTCCTCTTTGAATTGGAGAAGTAGCCTTGCATCCTCTGCTTCCTTCATCTCTTTTGACACTTCCATGTCAGCCAGTTCATTTAGTTCCTCTAAGGGGAGAGATATAATCTCATCTATGTCATAGTTCCTGTTCTGTAGGTAAGTAATCCTGACTGCCCTCAACGCATCATTTTGAGTGTTTGGTCTGGGAGAAACCCTAATTGCACCTTGCATAAAGCCTTAAGACTCAGAGGAACTTTCTCCCCTTAGCTTCCTCTTCCTCTCTCTTTCTCTCTCCTCCTCCTCAATCTCTTCAAGAGTCTATAGTGTCCACATCAATGTTAACCTGAGGAAGTTGCTAAGTATGGATAATTGCAAGTAAGGATGGTGAGTCCTCAATGTCCATACTCCCTGAAGAACTCCTAGGTTCTGTGACTGTAATGACTTTATCCCCCTTTTTGGTAGCATCACCCTCTTGCATAGGTGAGCTAGGAGTTAGGTCAATTACATTCACAGGTTCTTTTGTTCTTGGTTGAGCTCTCCTTAAAGGTCTCCCAGCTAGTTTTTCCCTGAGATAAGATATCTCAAGTTGCTGATCATTGACCTGGTTTTGCAAGGTAGTCACCTGAGATTCAAGGTGACCAACCTTAGAGACTAAATAGGAGCATGTTTTTGATAGTTTTTGCACCTTTAGTCTCAAATTCCCCTCATCTTCATCAGAAGAATCATTAGGGGATGAGATGATTGGACCAAAGTCCTCTCTCTCACCACCAGCTTCAGGTTCTTGGATGTTGGATTTCCTTTGCACATTGACAGCCTCAGTTGAAGTGTCAATGGGCTGAGTTGCCATGGTTGAGGTCTTAATGATGTAATCACTTGCAGAAGTGAGAGCCTCTTCCATATGGACCTCCTGAACAGATTCAGGGAGATCCACCTCAGTGATAGGTGACTGATGTGGGCTAGACAAAAAAGACTCAGGAGTACTCATCTCTCTTTGAGTAGGGAAAGAGTAGAGAGACTCATGGTACTCACTGAAACCTAAGTCTTCATCAGTATAGAATAAGAGGTTGGGGATGGGTTGATTTAAGTCTAAAGGCTAGGGATGGTAACTGTCTCCTGAAGGTTGTTCACTTGAGTGTTGAGACTCAGAGTGAAGGCTTAAGGCAGTTGGGCTTGTGAGCTCATCAGGGTGAGCATGAGGAACCTCACCACTGATTTTTGAAGAGATGGGAGTGGTTTGCTCCTCAGGGGAAGTGGGAGCTCTAGTATCCACTTCCTCCTGTATGGGTGAATGTATGGGGGCCTGCACAAGCTCAATAGCTTGAGCAGGGGTTTGTTTGGATTTTCTTTGGTAGGTGAGGGTATTTTGTGGTCTTTTTAGTTGTTGGGAGGTAGAAGGTGTGGGTTCAACACTAGCTTGTGTTGCTAGGTTGTCACCTTGAGCAATGAGCTCTAACATTTTTGGGACAAGGGCTGTTTCTACCCCTGAGAAGCCTACAGTTGGCTTCTTCATAATTTTAAAGATGACGGGCTTCATCTGCCCCAATTTAAGAATATTATATGTTTCCCTTAACTGTGAGCCCAGTTCACAGTTGAGAATGTGTTGAACATATATAGGAAACATATAATACTCTAAGGAGCCCAAGTTAGCAAGCAAATTTGCATAAACAAACTGAGAGTACCTGAACTTGACCCCTTGAACCATTCCATGCACTATGAAGGAGAGATCCTCAGGAATCTGGTCCCACCCTCCATGCTTGTTTGACAAGCTCTGGATAATCACATGAAGCAGATATTTCCACTGGGATGAGACCTTTCCTTTCCTAAAGGTCTTTACAGAGAAATCTCCCTTATAGCCCATCTGCTCAAAGTAATGATTTACAACTTCCTTTGGAAATTACAACTCACCTTCTTCATCATCCAGCTGCAAGTGAGTGTTGATGATGGCTGGAGTGATGAAGATTGTTCTCCCCTGCATTGTGGTAGACAGTGCCTTCTCCTCATCCATAATGACCTCTTGGCAGGTCTTCAGAATTCAAGCTAATGATCCTCATAGAGAGTAGGATCAATGGTTAGGGAGGTGAAGTAGTTAGATAGAAACCAGGAAACGGCAAACCTATGAGAAACTTTCATCTTTCTCAGAGTTCAATAGAGCAACCTGGTTGTGTTGCCTATGAAGTTGCATGGAGAAACCTGGGTTGTTTCTGCGGTTTAGGTTGGCCATTTTAAGAAGCTTAAAGGTGAAGGAAGATGAAGAACAAAGGCGGTTTGGGAGAATTTAGGTTTAAGGAATAGTGCAATTGAAGAAGATAGTGAAAGAGGGGAGAACCGTTGGGTATTTATGTAAAAAGGATTTGAGACAAAGTTAATGAAGGAGGATAAACTTTGAAATCCGGATGTCGGTCCCACCTCTAAAAAGTATGCTTTTGCCCAAAAAGTAGTTTTCTTGGAAGTCGAGAAATCTTCTGAAGGTTATTTGCTTTGGAAGTTCTGAAGAAAACGCTTCCAAAGGCAAATTGGCTTCGGAAGATATTTCAAGGGTTTTTGAGAATTTTGCTTCGGAAGAGAATTTACACTTAGAGTTTTATTCTAAAAAGAATGAAAACTTCCGAAGGTAAATTACTTTCGGAAGAAACTGTTCTTTTAAAACATAAAAGTACTTAAGTTGATTTTAAGCTTCGGAGATATTTCAGAAATTTCTTCGAAGTTAAAATACTGAAGTAGTTATTTGTTACTAAGACATAAATTTCTTCCGAAGGTAATTTTAAATCTTCCGAAAAGAAAAGAGATCAAATTTTTCAAAAATCTAAGAAATGTATTTTGAAAGATTTTTTCTTCCAAAGAAAACAAGGCTTATGAAGGTGATGAAATATACAACTTAGGACACACAGGTTTTAGAAATAATTTGATTAAGTTTTAAGAAAAGCTATACAAAGTTAATCATCCCAATAGCTGATACAAGATATTTAAATCTCTGCTCATCAAAAGCTTTGGTGAACAGATCAACATATTGTTCATTTGTGTTAACTTTGACTAGTTTGATTAATCCATTTTCAAAGTTATATCTAATTAAATGATACATGTGATATTGATATGCTTTGTCCTTGAGTGTTGCACAGTATTTTCTGTGATTGAGATAGCACTGTTGTTGTCTATGTGGATGGGAGTCTCTTTGAAGTTAAATCCATAGTCCAGCATCTGATTTTGAATCCAAAGCACTTGAGCATAGCAGCTTGCAGCAACAATGTATTCAGCCTCAGCAGCTGATGAAGATACACAGGATTGTTTCTTACATTGCCAAAGACTACTCTTCCACCCAGAATTGACATCCCCCTGAAGTAGACTTTGCAGTCATGTTGCAACCACCATAGTCACTATTTGTATAAGCATACAGATTAAAGTCAGAATTTTTTGGATACCAAAGGCCAAGTGATGGAGCACCTTTGAGATATCTTAAAATTCTTTTGACAGTGATCAGGTGTGACATCTTGGGGTTGGCTTGATATCTTGCATAAATGCATGTAGCAAACATGATATCTGGCCTGCTAGCTGTGAGGTACATAAGAGACCCAATCATTGACCTATAGAGATGTTCATCAACACACTCCTCCTCAAGATCAGGTCCAAGGCAGTGATTTGTAGCTATATGTGTCTTAGCAACCTTACAATCAGTCATGTTGAACCTTTTAAGTATGTCTCGTACATATTTTGACTGACTTATGAAGATGCCATTGTCGACTTGCTTCACTTGAATTCCTAGAAAAATTGATTTTCCCCATGGCACTCATTTCAAACCTGTCCTTCATCAGCTTCTCAAAGTCTTTGCAGAGCTTTGGATTAATTGACCCAAATATAGTGTCATCTACATAACTTGAACTAGCATTATGTCATTTCATGTTCCTTTGATGAAGAGAGTTCTATCAATAGTACCCTTTTTGTAGCCATGCTGACAAAGATACTGAGATAGAGTCTCATACCACTTCCTTGGTGCTTGGTGCAACCCATAAAGAGCTTTATCAAGCCTGCAGACATAATCAGGATGATCAGGATCTGCAAATCCAGGTGGTTGTCTGACATACACCTCTTCATCAATCACCCATAGAGAAAAATCACACTTGACATTAAGTTGGTAGACCTTGAAGTTCTTGGATGCAACAAAAGCTAGGAATATCCTAACAGCTTCAAGTCTTGCTACAGTGCAAAGACATATGTGTAGTCATTCATTCTTCTTGAGTATACCCTTGAACAACCAGTCTTGCCTTGTTCTTGATGACAAGTCCTTATCATCTTTTTTATTCCTGAACCCATTTGCTTCCTATGGTAGTCTCCCTTGAGGAAGAGGACATAGGTTCCAACCTTTTGCCTTTTGAATTGAAGCAGCTCCTCTTGCATAGCTTCAATCCAACTTCCATCCTTTAGAGCCTCATCAATTTTCTTTGGCTCTATCTGGGACAAGAAACAAGAGTGAAGACAAACATTTGCATCATAGGTTTGTCCTCTTGTTCTCACCCCTGAATCAACATTTCCAATGATGTTTGTGGTAGGATGAGACTTGTGGATCCTTAGCTGAGGGATCACAGCAAGTTGCTTAGACAGATCTAAATTTAGAATTTTGACTGGCAAGGAGGATTCACCCTCCACATTAACACACTTATCAAGATTGACTTGATCCAATGAGTGTGTGACATCATTGATGTTGTCTTCAATGGAGTGTTATCAGCATCAAAAAATTCCTGATCACTTTCACCACCACCATTGTCTCCAACATTTGAAAGCTCCTTTATCTGAGTTGTGTGCCTCTAAGCTAGAATTTGAAGGCACCCCAGAAGTATCAGCAGGATTTGTTATTGATGTGTTGGTAGAAGCTTCATTTGCAGGATTGGTTACCACTGGAGCAAGATGTGTAGCTTGAAGGTCTTTCTTAGCTCAACTCTTGGGTCAGGATCACCTGTAGGTAATATTTTATGAACCCTGAAACATTCTCACAATAATTTGTTAAAATAGTTGGTAACTAAATCAAGATCAAATAGCCAACCCAGACCAGAACCTTTCACACTGGGAGTGTGCTCCTTGAAAGTCACATTGGCTGACTCCTCAACTACTCTAGTTCTGAGATTGTAACTCTATAAGCTTTAGCTTGAGAAGAGTATCCAATGAAGTGTCCATCATCTATTTCTCAGCAAATTGACAATTTGATCTTTGGTATTCAAGGTGGTGCACAATGACATCCAAATGACCTGAGAAACTAATGAAAGGTTTTCTATTATGCCAAAGTTCATAAGGAGTCTTACCATAAACAATGTCTTAACCACTAACACTCTATTTTGCAAATAGCAAGCATGTCCTGCCTCTGCCCCAAAGGTTATGGGCAGTTGTTAGAGTCAGACAACATAGTTCTTGCAGCTTTCCAATCAGTGTCCTGTTTCTCCTCTCAAGCAACTCCATTTTGCTGAAGAGAGTCCTGTGAGCACTATATTGTCTTGTCTACCTTTTTCATCACAAAATGTATCAAGGATTGATTCTTGAATTCAGTTCCTTGATCACATCTTATGGTTTTTGACCTTGTGATCAACATTGTATTCTCAATCTTTAGATGAAATTCTTCTAATCTCAAGGGTCTCAATCCTTAGTTCTAAGAAAGAAACCCAAGTGAATATTGTAAAGTCATCTGTGATCACCAAATAATAAGAGGTCCTTCCTAGACTCATTACACTGGTGGGGCCAAAGAGATCCATATGTAATAAGTGTAGGATTAATGATGGAATATCTTTTCCTTTGGCTTGTGAGATACCTTGTGTTGCTTCCCCTTGAGGCATGCAACACAGTGGTCATCACTTGTAAACTCTTTTTTGTTGGTATTCCAGTTACCAAATCCTTCTTAATTAGTTTATTCATGTTTTTTAAAGTTTACATGACACATTCTTTTATGCCAGAGGAAAGACTCATCATTATTTGCTTTAGATAGAAAGCATGAAACTTCTCCTGAGGGAGATGTTTCTTGCAAATCCATCTTGTACATGTTCCCTTTTCTGGGAGCTCTGAGCAGGATGTGCTCATGAGGAATGACCGACCCGGGCCTGAGAACAATGCACTCATGCTTAGTGAAGAGCATGTTATGACTCTGATCACAAAATTGAGATACACTTAAAAGATTGTATCCAAGCTCCTTGACAAAGTTTACGTTCTCAATGCTGAGCTTATCATTTGTGACCTTGCCCCTTCCTGTAATGTAACCTCGTGCATCTCCTCCAAAAACAACTGGTCCTCCATCAATTCTTTCAAACTTTTGGAGTAGTGACCTATTACCTGTCATGTGCCTGGAATAGCCACTGTCAAGATCCATACATTTCTGTTTGTCTTGAGCCGTTCTTGCACAAAAGAGATGGTTAGTTACATTTGAAAACCCAAGCCTCATTGGTCTTGGGCTCATCAAATGAAGTTGAAGACAATGCAATAGTAATTGATCCTATAGTCATGCTAGAAGGATCATTTGTTGATGTTGATGGAGAACTTTCAGCCACTTGGTCTTTCTTTGACTTCCACACTACCTTTGGAAGCTTAGATTTGACCTTCAATACTTTGGAAGTTTTGATGACTTCGGAAGTTTTGATGACTGGACCTTTGGAAGATCTTGCTTTCACTACACCAGACTTCAGTGCTTCAGAAGTATTCCTTTCTTCTGAGACCAACTTTTCTTCCGAAGGCAAGTTTCCACTTGTCTTCTTCTTTATTTTGGAGCTTCCGAAGGAAACAGATTTTCCTTCCGAAGCTTGCTTCTTCTTATCCAAACTCTTAGAAGTTTCTTTCTTGGTCATGTGAAGAGTACTCTTTGGATTGTAAACACAATCCTTAGCAAGATGAGAGGTACTCCACACATAACACAGTCCATTTTCTTCCTTCTAGGAGTTTTCCTTTGTGAACAAGGCTGAACTTGATCACTTTCCTTCTCCATCTTCATCTTTGTAGATGTTGTGGCAATTCTTATGGGGATAGAACTACCTTTGGAGCTGGATGGTTCAGGTTGTACAGCAGTGGTGCACAACTAATCAGCCTTCTTCTTGATGATGGGATGATTTGGACATAAACCAGAACTCTTGTTGATGGAGTTCAAGTTGGTGTCTTCAGCCTTCACCACTTCAAAACCTGCAGAGATGAAGAGTTGTTTCTGTGCAGAGTTGAAGGTGGCCTTGATCTCTTGAGCCTTCTTGGACTTTCTTTTGGCCTTCCTGATCAAGTTCTTTCTCTTTGACTTGGTCATCCCAACAGCTTTGCTCTCCTCAGAGGGATGGTGGCCCTTCTTAGAATGCTCCTCTTTACTCTTCTAAGAGCCATTCTCCACCATCTCCTTTTCATTCTCTTAAGTCACAGGACCTATGAGGGGAAGCTCATCTTCATAAGTTCCACACCTAGGAGATCATACAAACAAGATTGTGTGTGGAGGAGCTATCTCACAAGATCCCAGTCCCTGCTTATTTTGATAACAAACTTTTGCATGCAAGGATGAAGATATTATGTTCTTGAAGGTCTCTTCTACAAGAACACATTTTTCTGCCTTGACTTTGCTGATCACAAGCTCAGCCTAGCATTCAGTTAACTTAGTAATGAGGTCTTTGATCTAAGTCCTGTAGTTTGTGTGCTCATGTTTAAGAGTTAAAATAGTTTTCTCTAAGTCCTCTATCTTTAGTTTATAATCATTTTTAGCTCTTTTAAAACAGCTTTTAAGATACTCAAGGACTCAAGATCAGATCTCATTTCTAAGTTATAGGACCTGTATCTATTGACTTTAGCAATGCATTCAGGAGTACAAAGATGTTCCAATACCTTGGCTTCATCGTGGACTGCCGTGAGTGCTTTGTTTGGAGATGCATCTTCTACCTGAAAGCTCTAGTCAAAGCCTCTTTCTATAACAGCAACTGCAGCTTGCTGCTTTGACTTCTCATTCTGGGGGGCTTTCTTAGTGTAGTTTGGTCTGGTTTGTGTTTGGTCACCATTTGTCCTTGGTGCCTTACACTCCCTTGCAAAGTGTCCCCCATCTGGTTACAATTGTGACACTTAACTTTGCTTTTATCCAGCCCAAACTTTCCACTGGCTGCATTGCTTGGAAACTTTCTCCATGTCCTCTTGTAGAACTTGTTGGCTCTATGAGTGAGAAGATCCATCTGCTGTACTATCTTCATATACTCCAGATCATCTGGATGGATACAGTCTAGTTCTTCAAGGGTGAAGAGAAAGTTGCCTGTGGTTTCATCAGCAGAGACAAAAGCATGAGAAGAACTTGTCTCTTGGAAAGGACTTCCTTGAGTGTAGCTTTCCCTTGGAGTCTCTGGGAAGGTGATGAAAGAGCCCTTTTGTGAGTTGTCAGGGTAGCATATAAGATGATGTTGTGGTTCAATGCTTTCCCTTTCAACCACATAGAGGGCTGAACTCAGTTGATTGCTGGAGTTACCAGATGAGTTTTGCATGTTCATCTCCATCTGGTAGCCACTAAGAATACCATACAACTCTGTAAGAGTAAGAGTCTTAAGGTTCTCAGTCCTCTTGATAACAACACAGTAATGTGTCCATCGTCTAGGAAGAGAGGACATAAACTTCCTTACAATGTCCTTGCTCTCAAAAGTTACTCCAACATCCATTAGAGTATCCACAATCTTAATATACCTGAAGTATTGTTGAGTCATGGTTTCACCTACCTTAAAGGTGAAGTTTTCAAACTGCTGCTTCAGGAGATCCTTCTTGTTCATCTTTGCTTCAGTAGACCCCTCATACATCAGCTTCAGTGCTTCTCATAGTTGCTTGGCAGTTTTGCACTTCTTGAAGCCTCTGTAGATGGAGTTTGGAAGAGCAGTTTGTAGGGCTATCATGGCTTTCTGATCAATCTCTATTATTTCCCTGTCTTCTTCTGAGTAATCAGCCACAACCTTTGGAATCATACCACCACCAGTAGCAGAAGTGGTGCTTGGTATGTAAGGTCCTTCAACAACAGAGTCCCACATCCTGAAGTCTTGAGACTTGATGAAGCCTTCCATTCTTTGACACCAAGTATCAAAGTCTTCAGGAGTGATGAGTGGAGACTTTATCATAGTTCTAGTTTTCATATCAGCTTTGGTAATAGCTGCCATTTGAGTTGTTAAGTATTTTTTGCGTGTGTGAGGGATCTTAAGATGGTGAGATCTTATATCAAGAGCCTGAAATGCTCTAATACCAAATGGAGGACCGTTGAAAGGTATGCACTTACAACACAACAACACAATGAGGAGAGTTACTTAGAACATTAACAGATCAAATAGGGAACTGGTTAACTTTAGTGGAAGATGCTAAGAACACAAGTAAGAATGAGATAGAACAAGATGGCAAAACAACACAAGTAATTGGTTTTCAAGAATGTTGTATATTGCTTCTCAAGTTCTATTACAAATGTTACAAAGCATACTTAGAAAGTTACAAGTACTTGAGATACATATACTACATCCTACAGCCGGTCATACTTTGAAGGCCAGCTGGATACATAAGACTAGACAACACACAAAATCAAATGTAGAGTCAAAAGGCAGATTTGCCTTTTGACTAGTGACTATGACATGCCATAGCTCACATCCTAATATATTACAAAAAGGATAAAAGTACATAAAGTAGAAAGCACAGACTCAAGACCTCAATGTACAGTTACCAAAAGCATGGACCTTTTCACCAACTCATGTAAGTTGGTGACTTTACAGAGTTGCAGCGGAAAGATGGTCCAGCTTTATGGTAAAGTACATCAGATAAAAGCATGTCTTCGGAAGAAATCTGTCTTCACTCTTTGGCTTCGGAAGACTTTGTCTTTGAAGCTTCGGAAGACTTCACTTTTGGCTTCGGAAGATGTTGGTCTTGGTTTCAAAAGATTTTACACTTAGAGTATTTCTAGTGCAGGGTGTAAAACTTCCGAAGCATTTCTACTTATGTTCTTCAGTGCATGCATGCAAAGAGACTTTGGATGTTTTGGCTGCATCAGACTTATAGGAATCCTTACAAAGAAGGCTGGAGATCATTGACAGACTTGTCAATCTGGGAGCTGCTAGTGAAGATGTGCTCCTGTTACCACTTGAGGAGCTGGCTGAGTTGGAAAGGGCAACCCTGCTGCGGAAAGAACAAGAAGAAGCAGCAAGGTTGGCCTTAGAGGAAGAAAGGATGAGAAAGAAAGAAGAAGCTAACCAACAGCTTAGGAGTGAAAGGATAGTTTTCCTAAGCTCCAGGGGATTCTCTCTTGAGGAACTAACTCCTCACAACAGACACGATCTTGTGGTTTTTCAAGAAAGAACAAGATCAAATGGAGAAAGAGAGAAAGAGGGCTTCCAGGGAAAAGCTAAAGGAGAAGAAGAAGAAGGAAGAAGAAGCTAAACTTACGGCTGTCAAGAAGATGGGTGATAAAGCCTGGATGAAAGATTATCTCAGGGCCCATGGATTCTGTAGCAGGCAAGTTGGTCCCATGTCTGAGAAGACCTTGCAGCGACATGTCAGTGACATCAAAGCTGACATTCGCTCAGGAAGAAGGAAAGAGATGTACAGAAAAGTACAGGGGATGACTTCTAGGCCAACACCACAACCACAACCTCAACCTGAACCAATCCCTTTCCCTTTCCCCATCAAAACCAAGCCAACCACTGAGCCATACACTCCTGAACTTACACCATCAACCATACCCTCTTCCTCATCCACTCAATCACAACAACCACCACAACTACCAATCCTCAAACCCAAAACACTCCCCAGAACCCAAACATCATCTACCCAACAGCCACCTAAGTCATTCTCTCAACCATCCAAACCTCTTTCCTTAGAGGAATTCAAGGAGATCAAGAGGAAGCTCATTAACTGCACCACTCTAAGCGACATCTCTTGTGAGGAGGGGTCCATCAAACTAACCTTCATTGATGGCTCCTCATGTTCCCTCACAAGAGAACAATTCCTTGATCTGCCTAGAGGAACACTAGACCAAGCACTTAAACTCTTGGCAACCAACTGCGACTCTCTTGGGGAAGAAGAGAAGTTGCTGAGAAGAAAGCTGGTGACTCTACTAAATACTAGGAAGGGAGACAAGATACCATCTCAACCTCTCATTCCTAGAAAGAAAATAGTCCAGTGGAGGTTCGAAGACTCTTCTCATAACTTTGTTGTGGAAAGAGAGAATGGTGAAATCAGCAGGCTCAATGCCTCTTCTCTGTTACACTTAAGCAGAATTAACATTGCTGAGTTAGCAGAGAAACCATTCTCCAATCCCTCCAACTCTGAGGTAGCTGCTCGCATCAGGAATCGTCTGAGCAGCCTTCATCTGGCTGAACTGAATGCAAGAGTCAAGATTGAAGAAGGGTTGAAGATGAGAGAGAAGGAAGAAGGGGAGGGGTCAGCCACCAAAGGCAAAGCCTTTTTACAAATGGTTCAAGGCCCTGAACTGGAATTCATAGTCAGATGGGAATATGACTAGAACTCCCATCAACTAACTCTCTTTAGAGGGCCACAACAAAGGGTACATATCATTCAACGTGACAGACTGGATCTCCTGTCTACGAATGATTTGTACAAACTTCTCAGCACTACATCTGGAAAGAACAAGACAACAGATAAGTATTTTCTCTTTCTGGTGCTGAAAGTTTTGAGAAGTAGAAACAAGTGAAGTTTTGGTAGCATCAGCCTAGGGGGAGTTTGTTGGATCAAGTAAGGCTGGTGCAACCAAAACAAACACTTAGACAATTGTTGTGCAACTGATGAAGAACTTTCGAAGGCAAAAGCAAAACTTTCGAAGGCAAAAGCAGAACTTCCGAAGGCAAAAGCAGAACTTCCGAAGGCAAATATAAGCTTTCGAAGGTCAAGTCTGAAAGAGCTTCCAAAGAGGAACTCTAACTTCCGAAGATAAAGCCTTCCTTCTTCCGAAGTTCAACACTTAGAAGAATTCAAGACATTAACTTCCGAAGCATGAAGGCCTAAAGAATAACTCAAGCCTTGGAAGAAGTAGCCTCTTCCGAAGTATAAGTGGCTTCGGAAGAACTTGTTCTTCCGAAGCCTATTAACCTTCGGAAGAACCTACTATGAACCAGTGGACATAAGTATGGTCCCTCTGACACTCAGCTGCAACCTCTGAGATACTGCATGGTTCTTTTCTCACGCCCATGTAGTTGACCATACTTTATTTCACTGTTAATTTCTTATCAGTTAGTCCAGTTATCAAGTTTAGTTGGTGACAAAAGGTAAGTCATGGACATGTCATGACTACCAAATCTTAGATAGTATTTTATCTAAGATATCTTACTTCTAGTAATGTAGTATTTATCTAGTTGTAAGTTCCAGTTGTTATCAAAGTATATCCGGCTGTAGATAGTAGTATATATAGTTTCTCATTGTAACTCATGTAACATGCTTGTAAGAGTCTTGTAATACTTTGAGTTGAGAAGTAATATATACAAGTATCTTGAAAAACCATTCTCTTGTTTTATTTATACTTAGTATATTATTATCAACTTTTAGAGGATTCTGCATCATATATTCGAGTGAGACTTAGTGAGTTTGAGAGAACATAATCGTGTTGAGTGACCAAACCCGATCCTGCAATGGTACACTCGTTGAGGATGTTGCGGCGCGTCCTAGTAGTCCGGCGGATGAATGGGCTCATCCTCCCCGCCGCCAACCGGCTGGTGAACTGCTGAACCTGGTTTTTTAAGTATTTTTTATTAAAAATTATTAAAATAGGAAGTTATAGTAAGGACATTTTTAAAAATAAAAAAATTTTAAAACATTATTTTGAAATGAAATGTTTACTTTATCTTAAAAAAAACAAATAAATTTAAAAAGTTAATATTATGTTGTTATTACTTATAGTTATTACTCATACTTAATTCCAATATATCATGTATTAGTATATCGTTTTATATCTAATAACTTTTATTCTATTTGGTATTTTATTTATTCAACTCGTGTAATACACGGGTTTACTAAAGCTAGTTGTTTATAAAGATGTAAATACTTCTTTATGTAATGATATTTAAAGTTATAAAGGATGGGTAAAAATTATAGCAATGAAATGTTGTTAAAAAATATACATTATCGAAAATATGAATAATGTCATAAATTTTAAAATTAATTAACAGAAACGTATTATTTCAAAAGAAAATATGACAGAAACTTTTATTTTAATAAAATGAATTTTGTTAAGAGTAATATTAAAATTAACAACTTAATTATTATTTGTTAACATAAATAACAATTTTTTATAAAAAATGTTAAACAAAATTAAAAGTAATAATTGATCATAAATATAATATTTATTGTAATTGATATGAGTTAGTAGTTTCCAAATTCATATTAATTCAAGATTGAAGGATGTAGATATGAGTTAGTAGTTTCCAAATTCATATTAACTCAAGATTGAAGGATGTAGCGACATGTGGCAATGCACATGTGGCACTTAGGTGGACGTGCTAGAAAGACGCCATGTGTACCCATAGTTAGTCTTTTATTATATGTTATAGATTATAAATTATAGATAAATTGTAGATATAACTAGAATTAAGCCCCCGCGTTGTGGCGGGAGGCGTAACATCGTGTCAAGTAACACTAATGGCAAACCATCGTCATTGACCACCAACACCAAAAAAACGATAAAAACGGAAAAAAATAAATCGAATGAAAAGTAGACGAAAAAACTTTAAACCACACACGCACATTACGGCGTGTTAACTCGTAAAAGTTAGATCGAGATATAAAACAAAAAATTGGTAAAATATGTAAAGTATAGGAGAATAAAGTTGAAAGTAAAATTTATTGAGCTTAAATTGTAAAAAATGTAAAAGTATTGAGTTAGAATAAAAAAGTTAAAAATTAAAAAAATAAAAACAAATTGAATACAACCCATAAAACATAAAGTACAACTTACAATGCATAGGAAACTTGTTAATTAGTATATATATAATACACTCGCATACACACAAATACAATATGTAAGCGAATCAATAATAACGAGGAGAAATAATGACACATAAAGCGTGTAATAGTGTCTGTAATTAATATTATTTATAACAAAACTTTGTTTTTTCAACTAGCACTCCAAAAAATAAAATTATGTTTTGAGACTATTTTCAAACCGCTTTAAAAAAACCATCCAAGCCGTATAAAAAATCAAACCAAGACTTTCAAAACCAATTCAAACTGCTTCAAAAAATCCATAAAACCACAATAAACATTCGTAAAAAACAAGATTCCTTTTGATGCGGTTTTATATTTTGAGATGGTTTTTCGAGGCGGTTTTCACTTTTCGCTATAACCACTCCAAAAAAGATTTCTAGACTACCACAAAAGATCACTTCTGTACTTCGGTGGGTCGGAGTCGTTCCGGTGAGCCGATGGGGAGTGTGGGGAAGAAACGGGGAGATGAGGCGAAGGGTAGAAAATGATAGTGAAGGTGATGATGTGTGGTTGTGGATCGATGAAATCTAGTGAATAACCAATGGTTTGGGATAAAAACAAAAAAAGGAGGGTGACGAGGGAATTGAACCCGGAAAAAACCGCACACACGCTCTCCCGGCTCCATTGATTTAAGGGAAAATTGAAAAACACAAAGGAATCCAATCACCAATACCACTCCATGCTCCCTTAGATTGAACGTAGTGGTGCCCCTTGAGGGCGCCAAAGTTGCTCATGTGGACAAAATTGAAACGTTAAATCAACTACGTCCTAGTTAAAGAGTGACTTCAAACTAATTTTTAGTTAAACACTTAACGGACATTAAAAGAGTTTTTTCTTATTTTTAACAATATTTAACTATAAAGGGTTTTAAACCCAATACACTTGATTTAAAATAATTTTAACAGATTCATATTTTTGTATGTGATACTTTAACTAAATAAAACACTACACGTAATCTTATATAATTTATGTTAGACGATCATTTCAACCTTGTCCATATTTTGGCCCCTAAGAAAAGTTGGTGTATTCCCAATTGTTCGAATGATTATTGGAGTTTTTGACAAGGTTTATTATTCAAATATATACACCTATTGGGAATACACCACGTAATCTATATCGAAATTTTCTCGTAATATTTTCTTTTAGTCTATTTACGTAACATTTTTAACTTTTTTTAAGAAAAGTCTTAATTTAAACTTAATCATCATATACATAACTTTTTTAAGAAAAGTCTTAATTTAAACTTAATCATCATATACATAGCTTGAATGTAGGGTTGCGTATAAATCGATTTGGTTTAGTTTTGGCCTCAAACTGAAACAATAAACCAAAATTTTGATTTGTTTTATGTTTTAAAACCATTTAGTATTAATTTTTGGTTTTCGATTTTCACTTTGGCTTTGGTTTCCGTTTTTCAGGTTTTACCATCTAGGCTTTATCGAATCGGGGAAGAAACTTTGGGAAGAAATAGGTGGTTCACAATGATTCGGACTTACATTATGTTATTTACCTTTAAAAATAACCTATATATTCTTATAAATTACTTAATGTTTAAATAAATTATAACCCATAAAATCTAATAACAAACACTAATTGAAAACAATTTATTTTCATGATCGTTTATTAAGAAAATGAAAATGTTCGTGTGCGTTCATTAAAAAGCTAAAGTAACAGTTCACGAACATAAACGAAAACCGAACACAACGGACAAGTCTATCACATTATAATTCATTAAAAAACATATGTAAATTAATGGTTTAAATATATATGATTCATCAAAAAATACGATTCTATCAAAAATCCATAATGATTCATCAAAAAATCATCTATAATGACTCATCAAAAACCCATAAAAAATATATACATGAAATTTGTTTCAATACGTAAACGAACAAACATTAGAAAACAAACATAAACTAACGTAAACAAACGAACATAAATAAACGTAAGTAAACAAACATATATGAACGAACGTTCACGAACGTAATTGAACGAACAAAATATGTGTTTATGTTCATTCACTTAACTAAACGAACGTAATAATTTGTTTGTATTCTTTTATTTAATTTAATAAACGAATATAAACGAACTTACCGTCAAACAATTTATGAACAGTCGATGAAAGTTCGATTTATATGTGACTAATCCCAAAGAAAATAATAGAAATTAAATTCTGAGTTTTTCGTATGACGATGCCTGAAAACAATTCGTTATGGTATTCTCCGGCGAGATTGGTAACCAACCACTGCAGTCGCCGGTCGGACTTCACTAAACGTTCCAAAGGTCGATGAATTAATAAATAATCAATCAGTAAGTTCAACACATTGCAAAGGCATACGATCAATGTTTCGTTCGGGGTTAAACTTATGTAAGAACAGTGGTATCTTTGAAATCGAAAGCCATCTTGATACAATCATTCAGTCCTGTAAAAATCTATCTTTCCTCACACAGATACACTCTGTTCTCACCACCACCGGCATCATCAACCAAAGTGTTCACTTGGGTGCACGCCTCATCATCAAATACTCCGACTTTTTGCAAATTCGAAGTTCAAGATTACTCTTTGATGCCACCAATCACGAATCGAGTTCTTTCTTATGGAACACGATGCTCCGTGCATACGCAAACAGTGGGTTTTGCTCAGATGCATTAGAATTCTACTCACTTATGCGAAAAAGAGACATTCGACCCAATAACTACACATACCCTTTTGCCCTCAAATCGTGTGCTGCTTGTTCAATGCCTACGTATGGGAAATTGGTTCATTCTGAGATTGTGAGAACTGGGTTTGGATCAGATGTTTACGTGGAAGCTGCGCTTGTGGATATGTATGCGGGGTGTGGTCTTATCGATGATGGTCGCAAGGTGTTTGATAAAATGTCTAAGAGAGATGTTGTGTGTTGGACTGCAATGATCACTGCTTATGAACAGGCTGAGAGAGCTGAGACAGCATTGTTTTTGCTTCATCAAATGCAACAAGAAGGTTTTGCTATGGATTGGGTTGCAACTGTGACTGTTGCCTCGGCTGTTGGCCAGTTGGGAGATGTCAAGAACAGTCGGGCTGTTCACGCGTATGCCATTCGTAACGCGTTGTTTCATGAATTGCCTGTTGTTAATTCAGTTCTTGCAATGTATGCTAAATGTGGTGAGGTTGAATATGCAGAAGCGATCTTTGAACGCGTGAAACAAAGAAATGTCATAACTTGGAATTCTATGCTTACTTGCTATACTCAAAATGGACTAGCAAGTGAAGCTCTGGATCTTTTCGAGCGTATGAAGATGTCTGATACTGATCTTAATCAAGTTACAGCGTTGATCATTGTTTCAGCGTGTTCATATTTGGGTTCCCGACAGTATGCAGCCAAAATCCATGATTTTATAGTACAAAACAATATAGATATGAACCTAACATTATGGAACGCGATAATGGACATGTATGCCAAGTGTGCAGATTTGGATACTGCTTTAAGAATGTTCAAAGAAAAACCCGTGAACCAACTTGATGTTAGCTCGTGGAACACGTTGATCTCGGGATATGGAATGCACGGGTATGGAAAAGAAGCACTTCAACTTTACAATGAAATGAAAGATGGAAACTTTCAGCCAAACCACATTACATTCACCTCTGTTCTTTCTGCTTGTAGCCACTCAGGACTTGTTAATGAAGGAAATAAATGCTTTTCAGAAATGGAAATCTTCTCTGTGACAAAAGAGCCGAAACATTACGCGTGTATGGTTGATATGTATGGCCGAGCTGGATTGTTAGATGAAGCGTATGAGTTGATAAACGATATGAAATCGCTGGCGAACGATGAAGTTTGGGGAGCTTTGCTTTTGGCTTGTAAAATCCATGGAAATACAAATTTAGCAGAAGTTGCTGCTGATAATCTTTTCCACCTTGAACCACAACACACGGGATATTATGTTTTGATGTCGAATATCTATGCAGATTCAAGAAACTGGCAAGAAGTTGGAAAACTGAGACGCGATATGAAAAACAAAGGATTAAGAAAGCCTGCAGCAGTTAGTTTGATTGAATTTAACAACGAGTTACATGGTTTTCGCACAGGAGAACAGTTGGATTCGTTCACGAGGAACGTTTATCGAAAAGTGGAGCAAATGGTTGTTGAATTAAAGATGGAAGGTTATGTTCCTGATCTATCTTGTGTGTTTCATGATGTTGAAGATGAAGATAAGCATGGGATGCTTAATTATCATGGTGAAAAGCTAGCTTTAGCATTTGGACTTATGAATATTGATGCAGGATTGCCTATCTTCATAAATAAGAACCTTAGAGTTTGCAGTGATTGTCATGCAGTATTTAAATTAGTTTCTGGTGTATATGGAAGGAAAATTACTTTGAGAGATGTCAATCGTTTCCATCACTTTGAAGGTGGTGTGTGTTCATGCAACGATTACTGGTAAGTAATTTTTTTGAACGTAATTCTTTTGAACAGAGTATGTGGTTTAACAGTATCAAAGTGTGTAAAAAAGTTATAACTCTCACAAGTAGTTGAGAGTTTAAGTCCATAAGAAATATAAAAGCTTTCTCTGATAGAAAGTTTTTGGGTGTTTTTAGAGGTGAGAGAGTGATATGAAAAAAAGAGATGGTGAGATGGAGAAAAAAAGGTAACGAGAAGTTCTTATGAAAAAAAAGGGGAATGTGAGGGACGGAAGCAGGGGAGAGAGCGTTTATGGGTGGGTAGGAGAGAGAATGGATGAGAAAGGTGTGACGTTAGATACGTTTTTCATTTCTTTAGTTGTGATGATTTAAAGTGTAAATTTAATAGTTGAATCAGATGATGCGTGAATTAGATGTTGATTTTAAATTTTTTTCCCAATACAAACGTTCTTTGTTATTAAATGGATTAAGCATGTTTAAGTTGAAATGTAATAGGGAAAATGAATTTAACTTGTAATTTTGGTGAGTGTTTATGAATTAAATTGTGACGGTTTTATTTATCATTATTTTTTGTAGTTTAAAATAGTTTTCTTCATTCTAGTATCAACAAGGGCGTCCCTGAGAAGGGGCGAAGTGGGCGACCGCCCAGGGCCCAATCTTCTCAGGAACACGAAATTCTTAAACTTTTTTCTATATTATATATGTATGTATATATATTTTTTAAAAACAACTACAGGCTATTAAAAACTTAATAGTAATTTAATTATGTTGATTTATTGAAAATTGGGTTTCATTAATATTTTAATTAGTTTAGTACACTGACAGTTATTCAATCTAAACTCATTTCAAAAACTTTAGGAGTGTCTCACGATTCATTTAAGTATGTAAATTGATTATTTTGCCACAATGCTTTTGTAGATTAGTAAAACAATTATTGTCATATCATAGATTTTTTACATACGTGTTATTGACTTTATATTATTGGGGTCTATTTTCTTCTACTTGTCTAGGGCCTAAAATTTTTCGAGCACCGGACCGGCTTTGAGTATCAAAATACTATGTTTACATATGATACAAAAATACAATGCACAAAAGTGAAATAAAATAAAAGGTCAAACCTGAAACATCTCTTTTGTTTTATTTGTTTAAAAGATGGTGCATACATACATGAAAACCACGCCCAAGTTTAACAATAAAAATATTAAAATTAAAATTGATTTTACAAAATTGATCTTACATTTCTAATTCCAAATGCTTGTTTGATCGTAATATATATAATAATAGTCAACACTTGGTATAAACTCCCGATCACATTTGTAAAACTATTTTCTTGATATTACATGTTTTACATTTAATCATTCATTCTGACTTATACTATATGTAACAAGTGACTTCTTGTTTCACCAGCTGATGTTGGAATGGTGTATTTCCCAAATTGTCTGTCAAGAGTACATCTGTACATGTCTCGTTATAAAAAAATGTTATTGATTTAAGAATAGATTTAGGTGTGCAGGTTTTACCGTTTAAAAGGAGATTTAAAGGTGAAAAAACATAAAATTTCATCAAGAAACATAACAATCATAAAAATTAGCATATTCGTTGAGGTTCAACGGCTCCTTGTTAAGCTTGAGCATCAAGTAACCGTACTATAACTAACTCGGCTTTCATAGAAAACATATGAGACGGTTCTTTGAACGTCCTCGATACAACCATAGAAAACTTATACCTGGCTTTCACAGATTTCCAGTCTAACACTTGATATTTCACCATACTCATAACTAACCACAATGTAAAGTAGTTAATATACAACAAAACTTTGGTTACTTACATCCAGAAACAGATATGTATACCGAATCATAGAAATCTTCTAGGCATATACTCGTTGATTCTCATTGGAAAACTATAGAACTCCTCGTTTCTGCTATCACCTTTACGGTGCTGGAAAGGCACCCACCACGGCACGCCTCTGTCATCATGTGAGTCATGAGCATCCAATGTGTTGTCCAATAACGTCCCCACTATCATTGCCACCGTTGGAGGGGAAGAAAAAATGGTGTTCAATATATCATTAAACTGAAAGAAATAAAACATCATATATGAAGATTTAAGAACACGCTATGATGGTTTAATGAAATAATAATACGAAGTATATAGGGAAGACGAGATCTACTTACCCATCCACCATTAGAATGAACGGGCCCCTGACCCGTGCGTAGATAATCAGTATTCATAACAAAGTACTGTGATATTGATATTCCAAGGAAAAGAGATGATCCCAAAATGTAGATGTTTCTCATGGAATTATTGTTTGTGAATTGAGTAAAAGTAATTCCAACAGCAGCTGGTGAAACAAGAAGTCACTTGTTACATATAGTTGAGAAATAAACTAAATTAGATTATTATTATTATTATTATTAGAACACTCACCAACAAGGCCATACAGGACGCAATAGATGGCTGCGAATATCGGAAGAGGGATGGATGCAAAAAACGCCCCGAATTTACCTGAAAAATAGCTAATTTATGTTCAGAAATAAGTATTATATCTAGAAGATCTTCAGGGTATTTGTTAAATGAATGCGGACCAAATATGGAGAAGAATAACATGAAAGCAGCTGATATTTGAACCACTCTTCGACTTCCTACATGAGTTAGCCCAAGAAGTCCAACGTTTTCTCTGCATTGTCATTTTGAAACATATACAACTTATAAACAATCAAATTCGACAATTTTAGAAACGGATTTTATGTGGGATATATTGTTTGGACTTTGGATGTGCTTCTGTTGCTTCAAATTGTATGATAAAACTATAAAAAAAAGAAAAAAAACAGAGAGATGTCCTTGTGAGATTGGATTAAAAGAATCAGATAATTAGAAACAGAATCGATTTATCCAAACACAAAAAGCTGATTAATATGGTCATCAGCTTCAGATGCATGTCCAAACACTCCAAATAATACTTGAATGATGTTGAAACAAGAAAATGAGTCGTTACACTGAAGCAGTATTCCCTACGATGGAACCAAACGTCCCGTCAAGTAATTGCCCGAGGCCCTTTATCATGAAAAGGAAAATGAAATCTCCATTTAAACTAAACTCACATAATAAAAAAAAGACCATATATGGAGCGTGGATTGTGTTTTAGGAACCTGAAGACCGATACTTCGGCTAATGACATGTGCTGGTGGCGGTGTGGCGCCCGAGAAACGTGATGCAGCATAAAAAGTTCCCGTTGACTGCACAAAAGAAAACTTAAACACATCATGAAATGAAAGAAACAATAACACCTAACCTGGTAAAATAAATAAATAAGAAAGAATAAAGAAACCTCTACTGTTGAAACAAGAGCAGCGCCCATCATTCCAAAAACATGACTTGCTCTGAATATAGGTGGACCCCATTGAAACGGGTACGAAATTTTTACCCTGTATTTATTAAACCGAAATAAGCAGTCAGATAAAGCTAAATGGTTCATAAAGAGACTTCAAGGGGCCGGTGCAGGTGGTAAGCGCTTTAATCCTTCTAGCAGAGGTCTCACGTTAGAATACAACATCCATGTTTTCTGTCTTTAACCCCCTTGAAAGTCACCCGCACAGCGCAAGTTACGTTTTACCTCGTACCATTGGTTAGCAGGTATTGATGGGGTCCTATGAGTTTTCACTTTTCCGGTAATAGGTTCTCACAATTACAAAAAACGGTTCATAAAGGATATAAAAATTGTATTTACCATGGAGCAGATTCCATGAGATAGGAACGATCCACCCTGCAGCTAAGTTTTGTTGTCTCGCCAACATTATTATATGCACCAGCCACAGTGAGGATAGCGGCAAAAGCCCACACAAGTGCAATACAAAAAAGCAAGGCAAATCTTTCAAGAACAAAGTGGGCACGATGATGGAGACGCTTCATATACTATAACATAACATTGAGTATTAGGCATGCATACATGCATACACACATATATACACAATACATACATACAAATATAAGTATACCTGCTGGAAGACAACCAAAAATATAAGCATAGGCAGGCCTATCTCCACACAGTTGCCAAGCTGTAATATCATGTCACTATGATTATGAAGATTCAAAAGTATGAAGGATTTCATGAACAGAATAATTGTACCTCCGGAAATCCCCTTCCAAATAAACCAAGGCCAACTACACAAACATATGCAACGATAACAACAGGACTAAAAAACCTATAATTAAGCAAAGTAACCATCAAATAATGAGATCATCAACACGATACAATTGAAGATATAACAAATGTAATAAGTAAGACATTACTTAGTGAAGTCTCCCCATGCCCTGCTAAATCCGATAATGATATTGACAAATGAAGATATTATCAAGGCGCCTTGAATAGCCCTCATAGTGTGGACAAATCTCTATAATACAAAGCATAAACAACAAGTTTCATTAATCAATATACTTGATAACAATCGACTAACTATAATTGCTTATTATACATATATATATTATACCTCATGCTCTGATGAGAAATCTTCATCTGCAAAATCATTTATAATTGACAACACGGGTAAGATATAAGCAAAAGACGGTCCCATGACCGTAGGAAGCCTGTTACCAATCAAAGTTTGCAAAAGTGTATTCAAACCCGACATAAATAGAACAGCTTGAATTACACGAGCCTTATCGCCCTACAAAAACCAATATAGCAACAAACTTTAGTAAGAACAAGATCAAATTCAACCACTTATTTTCAAATATTAATCGCCCAATTCGAAACTAAAAGGGTAGAGATGTAAAAAACTCACATGATCACCACCCATTCGAGGAACAAGCCTAGTAGAGATCATAACAACACTTCCCAGCATCACAATATAGTGTTGAAAACCAAGTAAAACAGTTTGGGCTGAGAACAAGAATATACTCAAAACAATTAGAAACATAAAGGTGATGTTAAACAACAGGTAGAAAAGACTAACAAAATTAAAAAATAATCAGAAGAATAATCAAGGAATAAAGAGTAATTATATAAAAATTCAAATTCAAATTTGATAGGGATTGACTGCAAAATTTACAATAATATAATCCCATGTTATAATATTAGTAACTAGATTCTACAAAGCAACAAAATTTCCCCTAATTTTAACTAATTTCAGGTCGAATCTTTGTGGGCTTCACCTCAACTCCTCTAGAATCAAGGGTTTCAAAAGATTCAAAAGGAATAACCAAACTGAATCAAAGATCCCATACCAAAAAGGGTTTACAAACCAAGAAAGATAACAACTTTTTTCATAAGAAACTTTAATCAACTCAAGCTTTAAACTTTAATCTTTAAACTAAACAAAAACAACAAAAGTTCAAAGATTTAACAAGAAAGACTAACGCCATGAGGGATTAGAGTGGATGCAGTAATTAAGTTGGGTAAGCTGTTCAGCAGGTGGATATGCAGGTCCTCTAGCGGCACCTAGTGGCTGATGGATGGTGGGTGGCGGAGCCACGGCGGCAGGTGGGTGGTGGTGACCGTTTTCCACCATGGTGGTTCAGTTTTCCGGCAGCCGACGGTTACAACGAATGGATGACTACAAGTGTTGGGTATGAGGCAAGAATAGTGACAATATCAGATTCTTTAATTCTTCAAACAATTATAAAATATAAAAAATCTTGTGGGCTTATCGGTCATGTGATGAGAAAGAATGTGTGTGTGTGAGAGAGAGAGAGAGAGATTTTTGTTTGGTATTGGGTTTTGAAACGCATTGAGCATCGGGTGAGTAGGCAATGAACGCACTTCTCGATGGTGTGATTTCGCTTTCCACATAGGGTAATAATAAATTAATGAATTAATAAGTGGTACGTTGTGCAGGTGAATTTGTACAATCTTTAAGTTGTGTTTCTGACTTGGAAATGGGGCCGATAAAGCCCACAAGGGTATATAGGTTGACTCTGACATCCTCTTGTTAGATTTTGAAGGGAATATAATGTACAATCAACAGATTTTTACTATGGAGCCACTTTTGGGGTGTTCTCATGCTATAAATAAATGTCTTTAGACTTTTATACAACTGGTATAAATTTATAAGGTCATATAAGTAGTTGTATAGTTTTATAAATGATGTATAACCTTTCTGACACTTCTTGAACTTTTTCATTGTCTCATTGTCAAATTTTGCTATACGGGACGAATAGATTGTGGTATAAGCCTAAATGGGATGTATAGTCCTTTGACAATCCATTCAATTTTCTCGTTTTAGTGACATTGATTCTATACACGTTGTATAGTCTTATACGTAACATATAGAGTAGTGTCAATTTATAAGGGGTTTAATGCTGTTAGTGATCATCTTTTCACAAAAAAGGGTTAGTTCATTTTTTTGCAAGTGGAAATTCATATTGGGTTTAAAAGAAAAAAAATTATTACTTAAATAAAACTAGAGTTATAAATATATAGCTTTTAAAGAATGCATATATTTCGGTTTTGGTCATTACTTTTGAGAAAGTACATGTCTATAGATGTGTGTGTGTATTAAATGACGAAAGTCGATTCTCCTTCACGTCCTCGAATGGTAGCTCGTACATCAGGTACACCACCAGGTTTCACCTAACTCTAGAGGAAACCCACAAATGAGGTAAAAAAATCCCAAAGTCAGGATCGAACAATGACCTAAAAAGGCCACGAGCTCTATCATTTCTCCCCTATGCCAATGGACCAAATGGCCAATGGTAGAAATACAAGTCTAGATATGATATCTACATATATCATACATTGGCAGTCCCCAACTTAGATAATCGTTATCGTGATGTTAGGTAGCGCAAGAGCTCCATACCTGGGGGTAAATCTGTCATTTCAAATCTATTTTAATGAGTCGTACACCTATTTCACTTATATCCCTACTTCACATTTACCAACTAAAAGTAAGTTCCATCTATTAATCATTCTCACCTTTGCCAACTTCATCGGTCATCACCATCTCACCATTATCGTCCCTTAAAACCTTCATCTTCTCCCGAGCATCGTAAAAAAACCGTAGTTATTTCGCAGCATTCGTCGCTTGCAAAAGGTGTGAAATCAAAGACGTTTTGGTGTATTAAAGCTTCGAATATCAACATTACACCTAAAGATGTTATTAAAGTACACCGTAAGACTGAAAATCCTTCATGTAATGGGTGGGTTATTACATTCCACTTTTATGTTTCATTCAAACCTAATCGAACAAGATTTGGTTCTTTTTTCCTTTAATTTCTCTTTTAATGAACAGGATCGGTCAAACATGTTCTCTCTAAAGATTCACCATATGTTGCGTTTAGGAACTCCTTTGAAAGAAGATACGTTTATGGTAGGGTTTTGTTCATCGGTATGTGTGATATTAATGAGTTTTCAGTGTGAAAATCAAACTTTATATTACAAGACTTATGATTGAACGAAGACAAGAGAAATTTGTATTGCCATTTTTATTATAGGTAAGGACTTAATGTCAATCCTAACGGCTTTAGACAATGAAATTGATGTTTTGTTGTTGGCTAACTATGTTAGAGACCATAAGATAGTATATGTTTATAATGAACATGGTGGTGCTAGAGTTGACACTTACTCTTGTTCTTAAACTCTAAAGTTATGATCAAGAATAGGAGGATCTTAACATCTACGTTATGCTCGTAATAACATGCAGACTCATTTGGTAGTACGAAAGAACCAAGTCATCGTCAAGAAAGAGTAAGTGGTTTTCAGTTTTGTATACAAGAGGACATTGACTCTATTAAGAATGATAAATGCATCAAAAATAGTGAAAACATTATTTTCATTAATTAAAAATAAAATACATAAAATACTTAAAAGTTAATACCATAATAAATAAAATACAATAAAATATAAAAATTAAATACTCGTCATTCGAATTTGACATGTTCAAGTTTGGTAGGTTTGCAAGGTTTTTAACAATATACTATCGAAGCCTATGGTGTATTTTTTGATCTGCAACTCCATAAGGATAATGTCATTAATAACATTATCAACATATTGTGCAATATTATGTATGTACAAATTACATTCCTAATATTGTCGCGCTTCAATGCTTTTCAAGTATGATAGTTGGGTACCGGTGATCACCTCTCGTGAATTGTCCTTCTAAACTCGTTAGACACAATCTCCAAACACAATGAGTACAATCGATGCCATCGAGCTTCCTACAAAGACCATTTCTACTTTCATGTGCAACATACAAATAATTATTGTCGGCGGTAGTTGGTCTATGTAAAAACTATATACCATATATAATAATAATTGTACCATGAAAATATTCTTTGCATTCACATGAGATTCTAGCGACATAGCCATATATTCATCATAAGCATTAGGGGCATTACCATATATGAGTTGACGAATTGCCGAAGTGCACTTCTATAAAGTCGTAAAACTTGTTTCCCACTTCCTGTTGGTCAGTGGTAAGTGTGGTAAGGTCGCTGCCTTGCTATTTGCATTCATTTTTGTAATTACCAAAGCGAGGATCTTATGCTATCATTGAACGGCTACCGAACCGCCATACTCAGGTAACCAGTCTAGGTTCCTAAGTACATCAACATCCCATAGCTACTTAGGGCCTCCAATAAGACTGTTCGCTCTAGTTAGGCAATACAAGGAGGCCTCTTTTGCCATTCTTTCTAAATTATAAACTATTATAAGTTCAGTTCACGTAGAACATTGATGAGAGAATCATATAGCGTATTGCCCCTCAATCGCTAGGTGGCTCGCTTTAGATGCATGAGTAGCTTCACTGGCTTTTTTACAAAAGGTAACCTTCTTGAAATTATCCGAATATCTATATCCTCAACTACTATAAAAAGTATTCCTTTGACATCTACAATCTCGTTTTAAACATCTTATCATTGTAATTTTCTTTATGTGTCGCCTCACAATCGTGAGAGGCATAATTTTTTTTACTATGCATTATCTTAAACTTCAAATGCAACAAAACTTGGAAAAGAGATCTAAAGTTAAAGGTTGAGTTTGAGGTTGAGGTTGGGGTTGAGGTTGAGGTTGAGGTGGGGTTGAGGTTAAGGTTGATGTTAGGTTTGGGTGTCATCCTCTGTGTACTTTGGTATACCTCCTTCCTTCTTCTTGAGTAGATGTCAGCCTTGATGTCACTAACATGTCGCTGCAGGGTCTTTTCTGACATGGGGCCAACTTGTCTACCAGAGAAGCCGTGGGCTCTAAGATATGCCTTCATCCAAGCTTTGTCTCCCACCTTCTTGGCAGCCACAAGTTGTGCTTCCTCCTTTTTCTTCTTCTTCTCCCTTATCTTCTCCTAGTTGCCCTCTTTCTCTCCTTATCCATCTGATCTTGTTCTTTGTGGAAAAGCCACAAGATCGTATCATCGTTATGGGGAATTAATTCTTCAAGAGCATATCCCCTGGAGCATACGAAAGCAATACTCTCACTCTTTAGTTGTTGCTCATCCTCTTCTTTCTTTCTTTTCTTCTCTTCCTCTAAGGCCAACCTTGCTGCTTCCTCTTGTTCTTTCTGCAGCAGGGTTGTCTTTTCCAACTCCACTAGCTCCTCTAAAGGTAAGAGGAACACTTCTTCATATGCCACTCCTAAGCTGACAAGTCTGTCAATAACCTCCACTCTCTTCTTGTTGTTGATAGCCTCCTAGGCTGCTATAGCTGCTTTGCTGCTTGCAGCAAGTAACTTTCCAATGGTGAGTCTACCTTTCTTTTTGAGCTTTTCCATCCTTTCCACCTCTAACAGTTCTTCCTCAGTCATCTTCCTCTTACCTTTGATGTCTTCTGAAGCTTGAGCTTTTAAAGATTCTGGGTTAGAGGATTCAAGTTGGTGAGCAAGAATTTGAGCTTGTGATGATGAAGGTGTTTGAAGGAGAGGGGTTTCAAGAAAGTCTTCACTGTTTATCTCAAAGGCTAATTCAAGAATTGTCTCTATGATAATAAGATCATCAGACAAAGAAGATAACCCAATGATTCCTTCCGTAGCTTGAATCTCTGCTTCGGAAGATTGGATCATTACTTCGGAAGATAGTGGTATTGTACTACCTGTCCCAACTGATTCAGTTGCTGGGCCATCGGTCCCCATATCCCCTTTGAAATTAATCTCTAGTTCAATGTGAACCTTAGGTTGACAAATTCCTTCCTCGGTGGTAGGTGGTGCATTCAACCTCTGAAGCTCTTCAGCTCTAAAGTATGCCACAACAACATCTGGTAAGGGTTGTTCAAGTGAGGAGCTCATTAGAAACTTAGTTAAAAACCTATTTAGATTAATTAGCATCCTTAGGTACACTTGAAAGGTAATTTGAGGAGGCTTAGGGAAAACAGTTGTTTGTTGTACAGGGTATTTAGAAGATAGGGTTGAAAGGGCTAGGCTATGCTCCATGTGTGCTTCACTCTGTACATTTTCCCCCTTTTTGATAGCATCATCTTGAGAGGTTGATGAGCCAAAGGAAGAAGTCAGAGAGACTTGAAGTGGTAGATTCTTGATAGATCTCTCAATCTGTGTCTTAGCTAGTTGGGCCTTAAGATTTTCAATCTCAAGTTGCTGAGTGGCAGACCTATCTTCTAAAGTCTTAACCTTTGATTCAAGGTTTAAGACTTTAGAAAGTAGGTCTCTTATAAGGAGTTGCAGACTTCCGTCAACCTCTTTAGAAGAATCACGGGAAAATGAGATAGCATACCTTGTATGTTCATCTTCACCATCATATGTGGTTTCTTGGCACCCTGGTTTTATTTGCGAGGTGATGTCTCTTTCAGAGTCATCAACAGGAAAAGTTGCCAGATTCAGTCCTAGAAATGTTACCACTATCCTGAGAGTCCAATGAGACACTCTCAGTAGTGGCAGCTGAATCTACATGAGGTCCCTTCACATTGGTGTGACTTACCTTAGTTTGGCTTTTTTAATGGGGGCTAGAAGTCAGAGGTTTCTCTAGGCTCAGTTGATCTTTAGATTGGTGTTGTAGATCAACATCATGGCCTTGAAGGAACATGAAATCTTCATTAGAACCGGTTAATAGGTCAGTAAAGGATATGGAAGTTATACCTAATGACCCGGGACCTTGATCAATATCTAGAGGCATTAAGCCTATGATTTGGTTGTCCCTTTTTGGTTGCTTAGGGGAGTATAGTTACTCACCCTAAGGGCTGAAGGTTTGGATTTGGGGCTTATAGGATTAAGACTAAGAAGACTCAATACCCATATTGAGGTCAATTGTGGAGGATGGTTAGACCTCATGTTGAGTGTGAGCTAATATTTCCACTTTATCCTTTTTGTGTTGAACAGGGGGAACTTGTTCAATCAGAGTAAATTGAACAAGGGTTCATTTGGAGTGTCTCTAATATGTAAACTTGATGGGATGGGTAGGAAGAATTGGAATTGAAGTGGTTGTGTCTGGTGTGGGTTTATCACCTATGGGTTTACAGGGATGTCACCAGGAGCCATTGGCTCAATCATATCTGGAAGAAGTGTAGTATGTCTTCCGGTGAAGTTGGTTGGACACCCTCTTCAGAACCTTTAAGATGCTTGGCCTCATGTGAAGGACAAGAAGAGTGTCTTCACAGAGAAGCTTGTCTTGGTCCAGCTCACAGTTAATGAAATCCTGAATAAACCTAGGATACATGTGTAATGTTTCCCGTTGAAGGTTTCCTCAGAGGTTGTTCAGCATAAATTTGGAGTAGTTGAAACGGAGGCCCTTTACCAACCCATGAACTAGGCATCCTAAATCATAGGGAATTTGATCCCAACCCCCTGATTTGTTTGATAGATAGTGGAGCACTGTGTGAAGCACGAATTTCTAGTTGTAGGAGAAGTTGACTTTGTAGACTGTTGACCTACTTACAACTCCTCTTTATCCTATTTGGGCATATGTGTCCTCTAAATCAGATTTGGAGAATTCAGTAGGAGCGCCCTCATCAAAGCTCTCAATGCTCCCTAATGGTCTGTTCAAATATGACTAACTCTTGGCCATAAATCCTTGACTTAACAACCCTAACTCCATTTACAGTTTTAATTTGACCATTTGCCCAGAATTTGACCATATGGTTGGAGTAATAGTAGGATTTACAGTGAGGGCAGTGTGTAGTAGGTGGATTGGTCAGAAAATGGATAATTTTAGGGAAGTCTGCATCCTTTGAAGAGTCAAGGAATGCGACTTGGTTGTGCTGGGATTCAGGGCCATTGTTTGAAAAGTTCAGAGAAGTGAAGTAATTTAGGAGAATAAAAGTGAAGACGAAGGAAACTTAGGGCTGGGTAAAAAGATTAAAGAGAGAGGTCAGAAGTATTTAATAGGGTGAAATGGTGGGCGGATTGATAAGGTGAAATGACAGTTTGGGGTATGATTTGATAGGGACGGTAAAGAGATAGTCATTTTAATATTCTGACATCATTAAAAAATATTTACCTTATACAAGGGTGGCCCAAAAATTTCCATTACACAGTAAAGCTTTTCTGAGAGTATGAGTTTTCCGAGAGTAATTTCTTCCGAAGCCAAACTTACTTCTGAAGGTAAGATAATCTACTTCCGAGAGTAAGAAAGTCTTCTGAATGAAGAAGTTTTAACACTTCGGAAAAATTTGATATAGCATCAAATGTTCTTCCGAGGCTTAAAACTTTTCAGAAAATAATATAACTTAGAGAAAGTTCCTTCGGAAGATAAATAAGTATCTTCCTCCGGGAAAATTTCTCTTTGGAAGAACTCATACTTAGCAAATTTGGAAGAAATACCTTTTGTAACTGGGCTTAGATTGTATGACATAGATAAAACACATATTGAAAAGGTTTTCATAGGAGATAAACTAGTCAATGTTTATCATCCCAATAGCTGTAATTAGATATTTAAATCTTTGTTCATCAAATGCTTTGGTGAATAGATAAGCATATTGTTTATTTGAGTCAACTTTGACTAGTTTGATCAGGTTTTGATCATGAATATCTCTAATGAAATGATACCTGATGTCAATGTGCTTTGTCTTGGAGTGCTTGACTGGATTTTCTGTAATGGAAATGACACTCTTGTTGTCAATATGGATATGAGTCTCCATGAAATTGAAGCCATAGTCCAACATCTGATTTTGAATCCACAGCAGCTAAGCACAGCAACTAGCAGCAGCAATGTATTCAGCTTCAGCAGTTAATGTTGAGAATGATTGCTTCTTGCATTGCCAGGAGATGATCCTTCCACCAAGGAATTGACATCCTTCTAGTGTTGATTTCTTGTTGATATTGCAGCCACTATAGTCACTATCAGTATAGCCATTGAGATTAAAGTCTTGATTTCTAGGATATCAGAGACCCAACTTGGGAGCTCTTTTAAGGTATCTAAGGATTCTCTTGGCAACAACTAGGTGAGACACCTTTGAAGCAGCCTGATATCTTGCAAAAATTCAGGTTGCAAACATAATACCAGGTCTACTTGCTGTGAGATACATCAGAGATCCAATAATTGCGTTATACTGATGTTGATTAGTATCCTCCCCCTTAGAGTCAGGACAAAGATTATGATTTCTTCGTATAGGTGTCTTTCCTGGCTTACAATCCTTCATTCAAATCTTTCTAAAATGTCATTGACATATTTAGATTGATTGATAAAGAACCCATCCTTCATCTACTTTACCTGAATTCCAAGGAAAAAGTCCATTTTTCCCATGGAACTCATCTAAAACTTCTTCTTCATAATGCTTTCAAAGTCTTTACATATTTGGTCATTTGAGAAACCAAATATGATATCATCAATGTAGACTTGTACTAGGAAAATGTCTTTTCCGGACTTCCTTATGAATAATGTTTTATCAATGGTACCTATGGTGTAGCCATTCTTCAGGAAAAACTAAGACAAAGTCTCATACCACAGCTTAGGTGCTTGGTGCAGCCCATAGAGAGCTTTATCCAATTTGCACTTATAGTTGGGATGTTGTGGGTCTTCAAATCCTGGAGGCTGGCACACATAGACTTCTCTTCTCTATATCCCCATATAGAAATGCACATTTGACATCAAGCTGGTAATTGTAAAATTCTTGGATGCTGCATAAGTAAGAATGATCATCACTGCCTCAAGTCTTGCAAAAGGTGTAAAAAACATCAGTGTAAATTCCTTCCTCCTGTGTGTATCCTTAACTACCAGTCTTGCCTTGTACTTGATAATCAAGCCTCTATCATCCCTTTTATTTCTGAATACCCACTTTATGGCCAATGGGTACTTGACTAGATGGTAGTGGACATAGGTTCTAAACCTTTGTCTTTTGAATTGAAGCAACTCCTCTTGCATTGATTCAACCCAACTACTATATTTCAAAGCTTTCTCTACCTTCTTTGGTTCCCTTTGAGAAAGGAAGCATGAGTACAAGCAGACATTCCCATTGTGAGTTTGTCCTCTTGTTCTCATACCTTCAGAAACATCTCCAATGATTTTCTCAGCTGGGTGAGTGTTGTGAATCCTAAGCCTAGGGATAACATCTAGTTGCATGGAGAGATCTAAGTTGGAAAAATTCTGCTCAAGATTTTGAACACTTGGACCAACTGATGTCTCACAGTCATTCAATAAGGACTGACTGAATGAAGGAAAGACAACATCAGTAGCATTTTGTTGTGAAGCAGCATTAACAGTTGTATGTGCCTGCTGATTACTGCTTCCATCAGCTTGGTGTAGTGCAGTGTTTGAGTTGTCACTTGATGACTTTTGGGGTTCACTTTGTTGACAACTAGTTGAAGCTCCACTAGTTCCTGAGATAGTCATGCTTTCAGGTCTTCTATTTGTTGGAGCTTGATTTTCAGCAATTCTTGGAGAACTTGGAAGAGGTCTGGGTAACTCAAACAGTTGATCATCATCCGAGTCATTTTGAGTTCATGTTCCAGCTAAAACATTCTCACTAGAAGGTTCAGAATAGTTTGGAAACAATTCTAAATCAAAGAAATGGTCAGGACCATTCCCCCTAACATAAGGAGTGTGCTTATTTACAAGAATATTAGATTATTCCTCAAATTGTTTATTTTTGATGTTGTCGACTCTATAAGCAATAGAGTTTGAGGAATATCCAACAAAGATAGCATCATCTGACTTTTCAGCTAATTTTGCCAAATTTTCCTTTGTGTTAAGTATGATACATCTGCTACCAAAGGCCTAAGAAAACCAATGAACGGTGGTCTCTTGTTCCATAGCTCATAAGGGGTTTTTCCATGGGGCTTGACTATAAGAACTTCGTTCTACACATAGCATGCAGTACTGACTGCCTTTGCCCAGAATGTTAGAGGCAGCTTTGAATCAGCTAACATAGTCCTAGCAGCCTCAATAAGTGTCCTATTTCTTCTCTCAGCAACACCATTTTGTTGAGGAGTTCTAGAAGCAATAAACTGTCTAGCAATCCTTTTTGAGTTACAGAATGAGTCAAGAACTTGATTCTTAAACTCAGTCCATTGATCATTCTAATTATTTTAACTCGTGATCAACTGGATTTTCTATTTTAAGAATAAAAGATTTTAAAGTTTCAGCAGTTTCATCTTCAGTTCTTAAAAAGAATACCCATGTAAATCTAGTGAAATCATCAACAATCACAAGGCAGTATGATTTCCTTCTAATGCTTATTATACTTGTGGGACTAAATAGATCTATGTGCAATAAATGTAATGGAGTGGTGATAGAGTTAACTTCTTTGGATTTATGAGATACCATATGTTGCTTTCCTTTCAGACATGCAGCACAATTATCTTTGCAGAAAAATTCATTTTTAGGCACACCATGTACCAAGTTATTTTTAGCCAAATTATTCATGGTTTTGAAATTAACATGACACATTCTTTTATGCCACAGAGTTGACTCATCACCATTAGCTTTGCAAAGAAAACATAATACTTCTCCTACTGGGGAAGCATTGTTCATCTCAAGCTTGTACATATCCCCTCTCTTAGGAGATCTAAGAAGCACCAATTCCTGAGGAATTGTCATCCCGGGTTTGAGGATGATGCACTCATGTTCTATGAGAAGCATCTGGTGCTTTTGGTCACAGAACTGAGAAACACTTAAGAGATTATGTTCAAGCTGTTTGACAAAGTTTACTTTGTCGACCTTTAACTTACCATTAGATACACTACCTCTACCAGAAAAGTATCCTCTGGTTTTACCTCCAATGAAACAGGACCTCCATCAAAATGTTAAAAATGTTGAAGAAGATATCTATTCACTGCCATGTGCCTGGAGCATCCACTATCCATAATCCACACATTGCCGTTTTTGTCATGTGGATGTCCCTGCATAAAAGGTGAAATAGTTACTATTGGAAACCTAAGCCTTGTCGGTCTTGGGCTCTTCCATTTTAGATGACATAATTGAACCAAAATGTATGCATGGGGGTTCAATTGTGGCTTGTGAAGAAGAGCTTTGGGCTGTAATATCTTCTCTGATCTTCCATTCCATCCTTTGGTTGATCAATGTAGATGAGCTTGATGAAGCTTGAGCAGCATGGCTTTCTTCTGAGGCTTCTTTATTACCGGAAGAGGCTTTCACCACCTTTTCTTCCGAAGCAGTCTTCTTCTCGGAAGGTTCAAAGGAATTCTTTAGTTCTTTAAAATTTTCTTTGGCTTGTCTTCCGAAGCTATTTTCCTTTCGGAAAAATGAGTTTCTTCCGAAAGCAATTTGGTTTCAGAAATAAGTTTTCCTTTTCTTAACACTTGAACCATATGATAAGGTCCAAATATGAAATCCTCCTTGGGCCTTCTTTCTTAACATTATTTGCATAACGTGTGCTTGCAGGATTGTAGTAACAATCTTTAGCCATGTGGTTGTGCAGACCACACATTATGCACTCAATGTTACTCTTCATGGGGTGTGAGGACTATTGTTTCTTGCACTTCTTTCCATCATCAACAGTCTTCCCCTTCAGCTTCTGATCCTTCAGCTGGATAAGAGTGCTGGTATTACACTCCTTTCCTGGATCATAGCTTCCAACCACTTGGAATCCAGCTGAGATGCACACACCCTTTTGCTTTGGGTCTATCTTCAGCTTGGACTCAACCATTTCTTGGCAGTTTTTCTGGCTGCGTTAGCTTTGTTTCTTCTAGCTTTGGTGGTCAGAGGTTGATCATCACTGGTGGGGATGGGTTTTTCAACCTGGTCTTTCCCTGTGATGGTCTCCATAGTTGCACCATTCTTCTTCTGATGAGGTAGTGGGTTAGCATATGGAACCTCTTGCTCTTTAGTACCACATCTTGGTTGTCTTATAGACTCATAAGAATGTGGTGGAGCAATTTCATTGGTTCCCAACCCACCTTTGTTTTGATAACAGACCTTTGAGTGGGAGGATGATGCAATAATGGTTCTGAAGCTATGCTCTTTAATAGCATACTTCCTTGCTTTAGCCTCATCTATTACTAGCTGGGCTTGAGCCTCAGTTAACTTGAAATTAAATCTTTGATTTGAGCCCTATAATTGGAGTGTTCATGTATTAAAGAGGAAACAGTTTTCTTTAAGTCTTCAATTTTCATTTTATAGTCAGATTCTACCCTTTTAAAATCAGATTTTACAATGTTTAAGGACTCAATATCAAGTTTGATTTCCATGTTATAGTCCTGATACAGTTTGACTTTAGTAATACAAGCTGGAGTATAGAGGTGTTCATATACCTTGTTGTCATCAGTTCCAGCCATAAGTGCTTGAGCAGGGGTCACATCTTGCACCATGAAGCTCCAGTCATCTTCTTGAGCAACAACAGCAGTTTGTTGTTCAGTTGACTTTGTAGCAGCTTTAGGTGTGGCAGGATGTGTGGAGGCTTGAGTGGCTCCTGGATTGGATTTAGGAGCTTTGCATTTCCTGGCAAAATGACCAAGTTGATTGCAGTTGTTGTTGGATTCTGTGTGCCCAAGACACTTAGAATATTGATGTGGTTAGTACGTTATGATCCAAGTCGGGTTATACCCAATAACAAGTTTGGCAAACACCAATTAAATATTTAATTGATGATGTGATCATCAATTAAATTAAATATTTACACACGATTTAGAAAATGGGTTTTCTAAATAAGTTGCATGTGAGTGGGAACAACTTATTAGGATAATTTGTTCAAACATATTATTTGAAGTGTTGTTTAAATTAGTTAGATGACATCAAATAATAGTGGGAATTACAACTTATAAATTAAATGGTTAATTGTATAAGTATGTAAATACATATATATATAAATTGTACATACAATTTATTATATGTCTAGTTCACAAGACATATTAATGTGTGATAAACAAATTGAGAGGGAAAGGGTTTTGAAACCCAAAATTTCGGCCTCCCTCCTTTAATCCCATTGGACCAAACTTGCTTTGGAGACCAACACACATTTACTCTTGTCTTGAACACTCCACAAGCATTGAACCACTATTATTACATGCAAAAGGCTCCAATATCTCTCTCTCTCTCTCAACCTCACGGTTCTAGCAAGAAAAGAAGAGTTTTTGAAGCTTATTTTGGGTGATTCTACCTAACAAGAAAGGGTGTTGCCATCAAGCTTGGGGTATACTAACTTGAGGAGTCCTCCATTGGAGTCTTGGCCAAAAGAACAAGCATCAAACCCCTTTTTCTTTGGTCGATTTTCTGCAGAAAGGTAGATGTATTCACAGCTCTATGTAGCTGTGATTTTATGTACGTTTTGTAGGTTCATAGCTTGTTCCATTCATATATTTAAGATCCTATTGATTTGGGTTTTGTTTTCCATCTTAAAACCACACTTAGAACACGAAAATTTCAGATTATAATTGTTTATAATCCTATACCTCCGCTGCGTTTTCTGAAAAGTTTAAAAGGTTAAACTATGTATTTGTGGTTTCTAACAAACCTTCAATGGCATCAAGAGCCGGTTATATGGATGGCTTGCTTGATTCATCTTTTGAAATTGGTTTTAAAAGATGATATTAGACATGTTATAGGCTTGTTTTGGGCTGAAATATTATGTCTTATTGAAATCCCCAACTTTCAAGGTTACATCACACATGCTTGTGATTAAACCTTGAAAGATATGTATGTTGATATGTTGATTGTTTGGACAATATTTAAAACCAAAATTTCAGTTTATGTTGGCTGAAATTTGAAGGTTTTAAGTGGGGATTAATGATATATTTTGATGATTTAATCATTGGTTGTTAAGTGCATAACCTAGCTTGTGGCCTTGTGTTGTTTGGATGATTCAAGTGGTTGTTTTATTCATTCAATTTGGTTGTAATATTTGTGTTTATTCATTTGGGTTGTAATTATTCATTCATTTGGTTATGTAATAATAGATTAGGTTCATTTCCTTTACTAGAAAAATGTATTAGGATACAATTTTGTAAAAGGAAGATGTACAAGATCAAGACCCAAAGATGGACACAAAGACACAAGAAACATGGAGCATTTGGATGCGGTTTCTAGTGGGAGGTTCTTGGAACTTTTATGATATGTTTGACCCTTAGAAAGACCATAGACAACACTTGTGATGGCAAACAAGTGTTGTCAACATAAGGGCTATGGTTATGCACATATGATTGTTAATGTTTATGCTTGGTTGATTGTTTGTTGTCTTGATTGTTTGGTTGATATTTGGATATTCAAAGCAAACTAATTAACAAACTTAACAAGCTGAAAATTGATGGTTCTTAAAGGTTAATAAAAGGTTATTAAAATTATTTAATGATTTTAAGGATTAAAATAGGTTTAATCAAAGAACCATAAGGTACCTTGTATTTGAAAGCATGCAAATACAAGTACATAGAGTTTTCTAAACTTGTATTTTGAAACCTCTAAAACTTTTTTTTCCAAACAAGATCAACACCGTCCTTTTACACAACACTTGAGTCACTTGGGAACTCTTAATGGGATAAAGGTCACCTAACCATTTTGAGGGAATTGTGACTTGAGGTGAGAATGCCTTATTTGTGGGATAAAGGTCACCTAACCACTTGTTTTGGCAAACTCACACGTGGGTGTAAGTAGGGTGTCTTGATTTGCAAATCATGTCAAATGGATCACCTACGATGTGGTTTCCAAATGGTGTTGATGGGATTAACATGCCGACTTTACATATGATGTTTTAAGTCGATCCCATATTTCTAGAAGTTGCAAATGGTTGCAATCGTCAAACGTTGACCACCTTATTAATTTAATACGTGGGATAAAGGTCACCTAACCACGATTTAAATGTAATGTTGGGTTCTAGATTTTAATATAAAAAGACCTTAAAAGGCATTAAATATTAAAATTAGCAATATCGAAAATACTAAAATTGATCTTTGTTAAATTTTGTAGATGGCCACCAATAATGAAAATCACGATAACTCGTCCGCGTTAAACCAATCACTACGAGCGATCCTCCAAAAGGAATGTCTAAATCATAACAACTTTATTGATTGGTATCGAAACTTGAGAATTGTTCTCAAGCAAGAGAGAAGATCATATGTTTTAGACGACCCTATCCCCGATCAACCTAACGAGGATGATGAGGAGGCCTTTAACGATTGGCTGAAATACACTGAGGACTCCGTCCAAGTGTCTTGTCTCATGCTAGCGAGCATGACTCCGGATCTCCAAAAGGAGTATGAACATCACGGAGCTTACGACATGATAACCCAGCTGAAGGAAACGTTCCAACAGCAAGCAAGGGTTGAGCGGTTCGAAACGGTTCGAGCGCTCCATGCATGTCGTATGGACGACAACCAATCTGTTTCATCTTATGTACTTAAGATGAAAAGTCATATTGACCGCCTCGAGAGGCTAAACTGCCCCGTCTCGAAGGAGTTGGCCACGGATTTGATCCTAAATGGCCTAACCAAGAAGTTCGAGACATTCGTGTTGAACTACAACATGAATGCATGGGACAAAAGCATTGGTGAACTTCACTCAATGCTCAAAACGGCCGAGGCGGCCATGGGTAAAAGGGTTTTACCCGTTCTCACCATCAATGAAGGTGGGAACAACAAAAGGCCTCATCCCGCACCCAAGGCAAAGGTTGCCAAGGGTAAGGGACATGTGTGGGGAAAGGGGAAAGGGGTGGTAAGGGTACCACCCAAACCACAAGAGAAGAAGCAAAAGGTTGCTACAAATGACCCATGCTTCAAGTGTGGGGAGATAGGACATTGGGCAAGGAATTGTCCTGTCCATCTCCAAGAGTTGAAAGCAAAGAGGATGCCGGGCAGACCTCAGGTACAATATACATGATACATATTGATCTTAATGTTACATCTTCAAACACATGGGTATTGGATACCGGATGTGGAACTCATATTTGCAATTTGTTGGGGGTTCACAAGAAGTAGGGACTTCAAGAAAGGGGATGTAAGCCTCTTCATGGGCAATGGAACTAAAGTATTAGTTGAAGCTCGTGGGGACTACATCCTAAGACTTCCAAGTGGCTTGGAAGTTGTTTTGAAGAATGTTTTGTATGCTCCTAGTTTGACTAGGAACATTATTTCTGTATCTCAATTAAGACATTATGATTATGTATTATCCTTTATTGAAAATGATATTCATGTTTCTTTAAATGGTATGTTCTATTTTAAAGCTATACCAATTAATGGTATTTATGAATTGGTTCATGAAAATACTTTAAATAGTCATTGTACCAAACAAGCACCAAGAAACTCAAGTTGGACTTGAGTGATACCTATCTTTGGCATTGTCGTCTTGGTCATATAAACAAAAACGTTTACAAACACTTCAAAAGAATGGTCTTTTAAAAACAAATGAATGTGATTCATTTGATGTTTGTGAATCTTGTTTACAAGGTAAGATGACTAAGGCACCCTTTAGTGGAACTACCGAAAGGGCAAAAGATTTATTAGGAATCATACATTCGGATGTATGTGGTCCTTTAAGCCAATGACTAGGAATGGTGAAAGATACTTCATTACCTTTACCGACGATTATAGTCGCTATGGGTATGTGTACTTATTAAGGCACAAAGATGAAGCTTTTGAAGTGTTCAAAATCTTCAAGAATGAAGTTGAAAATCAACTCAACAAGTCAATTAAAGTTCTCCGTACCGATAGAGGAGGTGAATACCTAAGTGATGTTTTTCAAGATCATCTTAGGAGTTGTGGTTGTCTCACAACTCACTCCACCTGGAACACCACAACATAATGGTGTGTCTGAGAGGAGGAATCGAACCTTATTGGATATGGTCCGATCTATGATGGCTAGAAGCACATTACCTCTATCATTTTGGGGTTTCGCTTTGCTCTCCGCGGCCCGTATTTTAAATATGGCCCCAACCAAAAAGGTGGAAAGGACACCTTTTGAGATATGGCATGGAAGAGTTCCATCCCTATCATACTTAAGGGTTTGGGGATGTGAGGCTTATGTTAGACTCCCACCCCAAACAAATTGGAAGTCCGATCCACCAAGTGTATCTTTATTGGATATCCTAGAGATTCTATTATGGGATATTATTTCTATGATCCACTGGAACAAAAGGTGTTTGTTGCCAGAAAGGGTGAGTTCTTAGAAGCAAAGTTCCTTATGGAAGGAGCTAGCAGTAGAACAGTGGATCTTGAGGAAGATCAAGAACCACAACCCGATGCACGTTTGGTTGAAACTAGCACTCAACATGAGGATGTTGAAGATGATCAAATGGTTGATCAATACACACAAAACGTTCGCAGAAGTGGTAGAACTAGTAATCCACCTGAAAGATACGGATTTTTCATGGATGGATGCTATATGGTAGATTCAGATGAACCAACCACATACCATGATGCAGTGTCCAATTTGGATTGTGACAAATGGCTTGAGGCCATGAACGTTGAGATGCAATCCATGTATGACAATCAAGTTTGGGAACTTGTTGTACCCACCTCTTAATTCCAAGTAGTTGGAAGTAAGTGGGTTTTCAAGAAGAAAACCGATATGCATGGAAACTTGGATACTTATAAGCTAGACTTTTAGCAAAGGGTTTCACTCAAACTCAAGGGGTTGATTATGATGAAACCTTCTCTCACCTGTAGCGATGCTAAAGTCTATAAGGATATTGTTTGCCATAGCTGCTCATTATGATTATGAGATTTGGCAAATGGATGTCAAACTGCTTTCCTAAATGGATATCTTGAGGAAGATGTCTATATGGTTCAGCCTGAAGGTTTTGTCGATCCAAAACATCCTAATAAAGTATGCAAGTTAAAGAAATCAATCTATGGATTGAAACAAGCATCGAGAAGCTGGAATCACCGTTTTGATGAGGAAGTAAAGAAATTTGGCTTCATCAAAAACGCTGATGAGGCTTGTGTGTATAAAGGCTAGTGGGAGCACAGTAACTTTCCTAGTATTGTATGTTGATGACATACTACTATTTGGAAGAAAATTCCAACCTTGGAAGGTGTAAAAACCTGGCTTGGAAGTTGTTTTTTCCATCAAGGATCTTGGTGAAGCCGCCTATATTCTAGGAATAAAGATCTATAGGGATAGATCAAGGCGGTTGATTGGTTTGAATCAAAGTGCATACATTGATAAGATCTTGAAAAGGTTCAAGATGGAGAACTCTAAGAAAGGTACCGTACCTATTCAAAGAGGAACGATATTGAGTACGACTCAATGTCCAAGCTCAAGGATGAGCAGATAAAATGAAAGCAATCCCATATGCATCTGCTATGGATCCATCATGTATGCAATGATATGCCTCGACCGACTCGACCGGACGTGTCATGCGCTTTGAGCATGACAAGCCGTTACCAGCAAAATCCTGGAACCAGTCATTGGATGGCTGTTAAGAACATACTTAAGTACCTAAGGAGGACAAGGGATATGTTCCTAATCTATGGATCTGGTGACGAGGAACTCGTTGTAAAAGGTTACACGATGCGAGTTTCCAAACCGATCGTGATGATTCTCGGTCACAATCGGGATACATTTTCATTCTAAATGGAGGAGCTGTCTCTTGGAAGAGCTCCAAGCAGGATGTGGTGGCTCTACTATCGACTACAGAATCAGAATACGTTGCCGCCTCATTGGCAGCTCAAGAAGCTGCATGGTTGAAGAAATTCATTGCCGATCTAGGGGTAGTCCCTTCCATTCAGGACCCCCTAGAGATCTTTTGTGATAACGAGGGTGCGATTGCACAAATCAAGGAACCCCGTGCTCATCAAAAGACTAGGCACATTGAGCGGAGATTCAACTACATACGAGATGAAGTTGAAAAGGGAAAGATAGTATTCGCAAAGTTCACACACGGATCAAAACATTGCGGATCCTCTCACGAAGCTCCTTGAAAAGGCAAAGCATGAATGTCATACTTGTGCCATGGGACTTCGATATTCTAGTGATTGGATTTGATCTGTACATTTTGTATTTGGATATGTGGAACTCTTTATTATTTGAATAAAATTATTTGGTTATAATGTTCAATTAATGTTCCAATTTAGCATGTTTAAATCCATGAGTAAATTGTTTACTCTAAAATGTCCGTAGTCGCTCATACTTGTGGGAACAAGTGTGAAAGTAAGATTATTATGAACTTGGATTGGTTGATATTTATAAGGATGAATATAGAGCAATGGGTTGCTACCAAGGTTCATAGATATTTGTGGGATACAAATATTGGACTAACCCGCATCTCAAATTTTACTACATGGAATCTTATTGATTGATCATAAGTAAATTTGAGTAAAGGCGAATCATCATTGGTATCCTCAGACCTGAGACACATCTTGGGTTTTGATATTCACCAGTTTTATACCTTGAGCCTATCTTCACTGTCCCTGAAATAGTGGACAGTACACAAGGATATGTTCGGTATAACACGAGTGGTTTGTGAGAGACGTATTGTAGTCAAGATGGAATTTTGTTCCTCTTATCGTTGAAGAGATTAGATGTCTAAGGCCTGATTAAGTTAAATCAACAAGGAATGATCATTCTGTGTCCTTGGATTTAACATGACATCTGTAACAAAAGGATAGATGATTGATTCACCTAAATCATTTCAAGTAGGGCACTTGAAAGGGATGATGTTATTGAATGGCTATAAGTCATGCGTATTAAGGGTAGTAAACCGTTGTTAGGCGGTATTTACTGCTTGCATCAATCTTCTATGAATCTTGGGCAAGTGGGAGATTGTTGGATTCTGTGTGCCCAAGACACTTAGAATATTGATGTGGTTAGTACGTTATGATCCAAGTCGGGTTATACCCAATAACAAGTTTGGCAAACACCAATTAAATATTTAATTGATGATGTGATCATGCAATTAAATATTTACACCGATTTAGAAAATGGGTTTTCTAAATAAGTTGCATGTGAGTGGGAACAACTTATTAGGATAATTTGTTCAAACAATATTATTTGAAGTGTTGTTTAAATTAGTTAGATGACATCAAATAATAGTGGGAATTACAACTTATAAATTAAATGGTTAATTGTATAAGTATGTAAATACATATATATATAAATTGTACATACAATTTATTATATGTCTAGTTCACAAGACATATTAATGTGTGATAAACAAATTGAGAGGGAAAGGGTTTTGAAACCCAAAATTTCGGCCTCCCTCCTTTAATCCCATTGGACCAAACTTGCTTTGGAGACCAACACACATTTACTCTTGTCTTGAACACTCCACAAGCATTGAACCACTATTATTACATGCAAAAGGCTCCAATATCTCTCTCTCTCTCAACCTCACGGTTCTAGCAAGAAAAGAAGAGTTTTTGAAGCTTATTTTGGGTGATTCTACCTAACAAGAAAGGGTGTTGCCATCAAGCTTGGGGTATACTAACTTGAGGAGTCCTCCATTGGAGTCTTGGCCAAAAGAACAAGCATCAAACCCCTTTTTCTTTGGTCGATTTTCTGCAGAAAGGTAGATGTATTCACAGCTCTATGTAGCTGTGATTTTATGTACGTTTTGTAGGTTCATAGCTTGTTCCATTCATATATTTAAGATCCTATTGATTTGGGTTTTGTTTTCCATCTTAAAACCACACTTAGAACACGAAAATTTCAGATTATAAACTTGTTATAATCCTATACCTCCGCTGCGTTTTCTGAAAAGTTTAAAAGGTTAAACTATGTATTTGTGTTCTAACAAACCCTTCAGTTGTAACACTTGGCCTTGATTCTGTCAAACCTGAATTTGCTGTTGATTGGGTTCTGAGGGAACTACCTTCCAGATCTTTTAAAGAACTTCTTTGCTCTGTAAGTCAACATAGCCATTTGTTGGAAAATGTCCATGTATTCAACATCATCTAGGCTAAAGCATTCTAGATCATCAAAGCAAAACTAAAAATCACTAGAATGCCCATTTCCTGAAACAAAGACACAATTTTCTTGGAAGGGACTTGATTGAGCCTGTTGAGACCTTGGTGTCTCAGAAAAGATGATGTATGGCCCCGGAAGAACATGATGGTTGCTGGGAGTAAGTCATGTATTGCTAGGTCTGGGGGGTCTTGAGCCTTCATTAACAACTAAAGCGTTGCTAGCAGGAGGACAAGAGGTTCTGCTCATCTGGTGGCCTCTCTGAGTCTCCATCTCTACACGGCATCCATCAAGGATGCCATATAGTTCAGTCATTGTGAGAATATTCAAATCTCGGTCCTCTTGATGGAGACACAATAGAAAGTCCACTCTTGAGGAAGTGCACTCATGAATTTCCTTGATAGATCTTTCTTCTCAAGAGTCACTCCCACAGACTGAAGTGATGAAATAAGGTCCATATACCTGAAGTATTGCTGACTGAGGGTCTTTCCAGCAATATAGGTGAAGGTTTCACATTGCTGCTTCAGGGAATCTTTCTTAGACTCATTGGAACCAAAATACATCAATGTCAAAGCATCAAAGAGTTCTTTGGTTGACTGACAGTGCTCAAAGCCTACCATTATGGAGTTTGGTATGGATGTAAGCAGTACAGTCATGGCTTTGCTATCGATGTCCATTTTCTTGAAGTCTTCATCTGAGTAGTCTTCAACGGCCTTCTCTATCATGGCACCATTACCAACCGAAGCTGCCACCTTTGGCATGTAAGCACCATCGGTGATAGATCTCCACATTTTGCCATCTTGATATCTAGTGAAGCCTTCAATACGATTGCACCAAGATCAAAAGTTATTAGGGGTGATGGTAGGAGCTTTAGTCATCGTTCCCATTTCAGATTCAGATGATTTCTGGTTGAGGGCCATTTTGAGTGAAGTGAGTGTATGAATGATGAAACAAGGTGATTTGGGATGTTAAGATCTCACAATTAGTAGCCTAAGAAGCTCTGATACCAATTGCAGGATCAGGTATGGTCACTCAACACAAGTATTCTCTCTTAAATTCCCTAAGTCACACTCGAATGATGAAGCATAATCCTTTAAGAATTGATGATAATATACTAAGTAATCAAGACACAAGAAATGGTTTTCAAGATACTTGTATATATTACTTCTCAACTCAAAATTTACAAGACTCTACAAGCATAATAAATGAGTTTATAATAAGAACTATATATACTACTATCTATAGCCGGTTATACGTAGATTACTAGCTGGGAATTACTACTAAACAAATACTACATTACTAGTAGTAAGGTATCTAAGATAAAATATTATCCTAGATAAGATAGTCATGACAGGTCCATGACTTACCTTTTTGTCAACAACTAAAGTTGGTAACTGTAATAACTGATAAAAAATGAATAGTAAATAAAGTATGGGCAACTATATGGGCGTGGGAAAACGTCATACCGTATATCAGAGATTGCAGCGGCTTGTCAGATGGACCATACTAATATCCACTGGTTCATAGTAGGTTCTTCCGAAGGTTAACTGGCTTCGGAAGAACAATGTTATTCCAAAGCCAGTTAACCTTCGAAAGAGTCTACTTCTTCCGAGACTTCTGCTGATCTTCAAGTCTTTATACTTCGGAAGACTTTGTCTTGAAGTCTTCTAAGTGTTTGTCTTCAGAAGAGGAATTTACTTTATCTTCAGAAGACAGAGTACCTTCTTCGGAAGTTCTTCTACTTTAACCTTCAGAAGTGCAGCTTTGTCTTTGGAAGTCTTTGTCAGTGGCACAAAAAATTATTCTAAGTATTGTTTTGGTTGCACCAGGCTTATCTGACCCAATAATCAATTGGTTACAAACTTAAACCGGTACAAGTTAATATAACTTAATGTGCACTCATTCAAACATTCATAAACCCAATCAATTCAATCACAACTCATTAATGAAAGATTAAACATTACAATTAACAACCAATTCATATCATTTCATTAATCAATTATTATGTGTCAATCATACGACTGATCCAGTCTCCTGGTTCAGTCGTGCGATTGAGTCAATCATATGAAGTTATTCATGCGTGTGGTCCATTCGCATGGGCCATTCGCATGAGAACTTCATTAAGTTAAGTTTGAATGTTCTATTTAATATAACTTAATGTGCACTCATTCAAACATTCATAAACCCAATCAATTCAATCACAACTCATTAATGAAAGATTAAACATTACAATTAACAACCAATTCATATCATTTCATTAATCAATTACAATTACATCAAAATCAGACAGACAAGTTCATTACATTACAAATCATGATCTAGGGACATACATGTATCAACAAACTCCCCCTTGGACCTAGATCTATCTATTCTCTTGTCTTCTGCATCACCTCCTTAAACTTCTTGTACTTCTCCTCTTTAGTGACTCCTGCGTGTATCTCAAAAGCAAAGCAGAGTCTTATGACATTTTGGAATTGGAGGGCTTGTACAATATCTTGCGTGTCATAGAACAGTGGCCACTTATATAATGTGTAAACATCATTAGCAGATAAGTTGGTTAGCCACATTGGGTCGAATACCCTGATAGTATCCATTTGGCCCTCTCTGTTTAGGACTATGACCGCTTCAGCTGTTCTCCAATCGTAGTACCACCATTTGAAGTGGGGAGTGAAGTCCTGTGGCATTTCCCTTAGAGGGATTCTTGACATGGTTCGCGGGGGACTCCACTTTAGCACTATCTTTGGCTTACCAGTTATGGGATCAACTTCAGAACGTCTGATATACCTCGTAGGTTGTTGAGGTTTGAAGTTGACCCACCTGGTGTGGTACTCTTTCCTCAGGGCAGCCTCAAACCAGCCTGACATCTTCCTCGAGTCAGCATACAGCAGCTTTAGTTTAGCCAGCTGGTTGAGCTCAAAACCAGGTAGAGTCTTCAGATCATGTGGGAACCTGAAGTACTCTATGCCCTGCTCCCTCTTAACAGCATACGCGTTAAGGTCTTCAAAATATGCCCAAGAGATAATCCTGCCCGACACCTTATGGTGTTTCTTGACTTTGTAGAGCTTGGTGTAGGCATCTCTCTTTGGTGCAGCCCGCTGGGCTCTCACTTCCTCAAAACAGGCAGCCCATTCAGCCTTACGAATATCTACATCTGCATTGGAGGCTTGGACTGTTTCTTCAGTCTTTTCTGCTTCTTGCTCCATCTTGTTGAGTACCTCAAAAGTATCACTGACTAGGGATTCACCCAAATTGGGGACCACATTTCCCTCGGCGTCAGCATACTGAGGATACTCTTCTGCAGTGATGTCTTCAATCTCAACCTCATCAATGTCGTTCAGTTCCTCATCACTGGTTGAGTCCACTGTTGGAGCATCCTTCACGATTTCATCGGGATTGAGTTTGAACATTTCAGCTATTTGCTCATCAGACAGGTCATGAATTATCTCCCCTTCTTCAGGGGTATAACTCACAGACCGTCTAACTATCCCTTGTAGGTCAAGAATCATAGTTAACTGAGTCTTGACCATTTGAAGGGGAGTAAAGTCAAACTCATCCCTTTGAAAGTTTGGATCTGTTTGATATAAACATTCAACACATAAATCATTAGTAATTAATCAAACAGACATATATTAACTTAATATATATAAACATTTAATACATTTGTTTTTCATTACATGATTCAAGTACAAAGTAAATAAATACATAAAACGTCTAATCAGTACTTTGGTCCTGAATCTGTGGTGTGTCGCTCGGAGGAGCAGAAGTAGTGGATGACTGGTCTTGTCGACGTTTGGATCTGCGCTCCTGACCTGAGGCAGAGGCCGATGCAGCCGCATCCCCTCCTTCTGCCTCGTCATCATCATCATGTCCTTCTGTCCTCTCTTCTTCTGTCTCCTCATCATCATCATCTTCCTCATCATCATCCTCATCTTCATCATCATCATCTCCGTCATCCCCGTCTCCCTCCTTTAGCTTCAGGGGCTCATCCTTCGACCCCTTCAGCCTCAGCATGATAGTCTTGTTGGTCGACTCCAACTCCTCAATACGTTTGGCGGACTGAGCCTGAGTATCTTGGAGTTGGGACACCTCAACTCTCTGCTGGTCTATGACCCGAGCTTGCTCTGCCAATTGCTGAGATTGGGCAGCAGCCAAGTCGGTCAGTCGGAGGATCTGTGCCGCCTTCTCCTCGTCAGCAGCAAGCAGACGCATAACCATCCGGTTAAGCGCTGAGAGCTGCTCCTCTACCCCAATGTGAGGTAGAGTGAATCCATGTACCTGTGAGGGCTGGGCTGACGGTCCAGCCTGATGTGTGGTGGTGGTGGCAGTGGCTGTGGTGAATATGGGTCGGTGAGCTGATGGTGGTGAAGTAGGGGTGAATGGTCTGGTGATGGATGGGATAGAGGTGGTAGGTAGAGTGGTGGATGTGGTAGTAGGGGTAGTGGCTGTGGTAGTAGAAGTGGTAGTCACGAAGGTCAAACGACGCTTCTTCTTCTTCAGCCCATGTGGTTGAGCCATCCGCTTCCTCCTAGTCCCGGAGGAAGTAGATGCTCCCCCTGCAACTCTGCTACCTGACCCCGGAATGTAGTTAGGGTCAGTATCTCTCTCCGAGGAGTCCCTTGGGTGCTCACCAACCACCTTTAGCCCGTGGTCTGTGGGAACGACTTTACTTCCCACAGTCCTGGTGAGGGGCTCCTCGTCTGACTCCTCCTCCTAGTCACCAGCGACAAACTCCTGATGGAAGCCGGCCATCTCTGCGACCTCTCCGGCAGTGGCTGACCCCGGGGGAATAATCTCTGTATCTGTGCCTCTTGATGGTGCAGGCATGTCATCCCCGGCGTCGCCGCTATCATCATCATCAGAGTCTGTCTCTGGGATAGCTATATGCTCCACGTCTGAGTCACTGTCCTCGTGGCGCCACTTCCTCTTCGCTGGCGCCACGTAATCAGCCCGGGCCAGATGCCCAAATAACCTCCTGACAGGGGGCTTCACCTGCTTCCCCCTGTAAACCTTCATCCGTCCAAGAGTCGTGTCGTCCATGACCTCGAGGATAACAGCATCCTCCTTCTCCTTCGGTAGGGAAGGAAGCTTCTGATCAATGATCATCTGTAGGAATCTAGGGTACATACAGAAGCCTTCCTTCCCCTTCCCCTCGAGGTTCTCCACCAAGTAACTGAAAATCATCCTGGAGAAGCTGAACGGATGGTTCAGCACCAACGCTGCATAAGCGTTCTGGATCTGGTCCGAGAGCTCATCAAATCCACCCTTCCGTGATGCTATACACTTCAGCAGCACGTGCGCCAAGTACTTAAACTGGGGACAGAGGTTACTCTTGTTGAGTACCCCGGCATTAATGTCCCCAGAGTACTTGGCTCTCATGAAGCATCCACGGACAGTGAGGGGGTGTAAACGTGTAGGACACTCAGCATCGTCTCCAAACTGAAGAACTATCCTCAGATCCTCCTCAGAAATAGTGATAGCCTCACCAAAAATCGAGCTCCTGATGCAGTGAGGCTCGGTGGATCTGTCTACCGATGCGCCATCCCAAAAGGCCTGCTGCACTGATCTGTACGGTGTGCAGGGAGTAGATATAGCATACGCAATCCTGGATCTCTGAAGGAAAGTAATAATGCCAGCAAAGTCGGCTGCATTCCTGGAAGTCAAGTCCAGGTGAGCACAAATGTTGTGCTTAGTGCTCATATTCCACCTACTCGCCATCTGTAACACATAATAACATAAACGTTAGTTTCATTGGCTAAGAGTATAAAGCAACACTTAAACTTTGAATTAAAAGTATCTGTCATGCGACTGAGGTTGTACGACTGAAGACAGTCGTGCGACTGAATCATGCGATTGAGGTTCAGACGTGCGATTTACCTCATGCGCACGACTGAGTGTGCGACTGGACTCATGCGCATGTACTCTTGTGCGGTTACACCAGTCGTGCGACTGAGTCTCATTCGCATGGTTCAGTCGTGCGATTAAGTGATTCGCACCCTTCAGTCGTGCGACTGAAGTTCATCCGGACGACCAGTCGTCTGTCTAATTTGTTCAGTCGTCCCAAGATCAAATCTACGCAGAATAAGTTTTATCATTCAATTAACCGGTTCTTTAGTGTCGCCTACTCTTCCCTAACAACCTATTTTAACCAATTTTCCTTTAGTCTCTTTTATATTAATTAAATTAACGTTATGACCTTTTGATCATCTCAGACATGATCCTTTTATCTTTAAAACACTTTGATCACCTCAGACGTGATCCTTTTATCTTTAAAACACTTTGATCACCTCAGACGTGATCCTTTTATCTTTAAAACACTTTGATCACCTCAGACGTGATCCTTTTAAAAACACTTTGTCACCTCAGACGTGACTAATTTAACCTTTCAAAGCACATATGGTCATCTCAGACATGAACCGTTTTAGTGAGTTTATTCCTTCTGATTTTCCTGATGTAGTCCGACACTGACTCAAGTTAAAACTTAAAACAAACGAACTAATTTAAGAAGTTAAACTAATTACATAATCAGACATATTTTTGGCTTTTTGTGAGAGATAAATCCAGAGATTGATATCTACGGGATTTGGATCGGGAGTAGATAGCTTCAACTTAGGTTGATCACATCTGGACCAATTCAATTTTTGGAATCATACAGGCAATTCAAATCATTTGGGATTCGTTATAAAACCTTTTGATGCTCAAGTTCTCGATGTTCATCCAGAGTCATTAGCAACATAAGGAAATCATACTGAAACTCTTAGGTTTTCACATTGATTTGAACCTTTGAGAATGTAGCCACAATGATTGTCAGTATGTTTGTCCACTTAAATCCATACACAGACTTTTGACACAGACTGGTGACTTATTTAGGTGTAATTATTTCAACTAACACTTGTGGATCCCACACTTATATGGTAATCAACATCCCTCAGGAGCTTTTGAGCGGTCTACGGGTATTATTACAAGAAGAGACTATTCTTAGAGCTTTCAAAGAGAAGCCTGTCCTCAGGTCAGTGCCATCGCACAGCAGAGAGGCGGCAAACAACAATGAATTCTAGAATATCTAGGTTATGCTTATCCTCAGGTCAGTGCCATCGCACAGCAGAGAGGCACATAACCTATCTCCTTGTTAGAGCAGCTTATTTTATTTTGCACAAAATGCACCAACAACATAAGTCATTAGCTTTATTGCATTTGTCTTTCATTTTTTTCTTTGCTTTGCTCTAGTTATGGTCATCCGCACACATTTGTGGCGTTTACTTGCTCATTACCCCTTATTGGAATATTGTTGATTGTGTTAACCAGTGATAAGATGGACGCCCACAGTCAGTTGAACACTTTAGTTTTATCTTGTAATCACCAATCCAGTCTAGTTGTCTATTGTGTTGAATCTACCAACATATCATATATGGTCTAGCAGCCTCTAAGTCTACTTTCTTTGTGTCACCTTAGGAGTTGCCAGTTTTCTATCATCTTTCCTTTTGGTATTGCTTAGACTACACAGATTTATTACTTTGAACTTTTGCATATTACTAAAACTTAAATTTTAAAGTCCCTCTTGATTTGTTCCTGTGTACTATCATTTTCCAAAGGTATTGAATCGGTATCACAGATACAATCTACCTTATTTCAGCTTGCTACTCCTTCTCCCTCATTTTTTTTTATTTTATTTTTTATTTTTTATTTTTTTTTTAATGTTAACTTGCTGACATATTCTCCCCCTAAAATACTAAAATCATTTCTGGTTTAATTATTTTAGGATTTTAATAACCAGCAAGAGAACATGAGTTTAAATAAAATTGAAATCAAATAGACAAATCAAAATAAATAAAATAAAATTTAAGTACATGACATCGGACTACACATTTTCATCATCAGAAATTACCGCACTTTTCTTTTTAACACCGTTGACCTCTAATAAATATTGAAAACGTGGTTTATCAAAAGCTTTAGTATAGAGGTCAGCGCGTTGAAAATCAGTATTAATTTTAACCACATCAATTAAGTTCTTTTCAAAACAATCATGAATGTAACCTTTCTCCATAACCGAGGCGTAATCAGCTGAGTACAACTGATTTCGGGTTTGTACTCCTGATCTGACATCTCCAATGACATTGTCAAGGGGATGATAAACATTTAGTCGTGATCCTGGAGTAGTAGGAACAGCTACCTCAGAGCCAAGATTATGAACATTTGGTTCTGCAGCTGAGGTAGTTGGAGTTTGAGGTTCTGAAGTCGAAGGTGCATCACTCGTAGATGCTTGTGGACTTGCTGGAACGGGAACCTGTTCCTCCTGACTGTTCTAATCACCTTCTTCAGCTTCATCTTCAGAGGAGGAGTCACTGTTGTCGACTACTCCCCCTGACTGAGTAGATGATTCTCCCTGTGTGCTAGATGGTGTATTCAGAATATCATACATCATCCTAGTTGCTAGCTCATCGTCCGAGGGAGAGAGAGGTATGTTGAAGGATTTGAAGAATCCATCATAATCGAAGAAGTAGGCAGGTCCTTTTCCTGTAGGTGGTGTGGTATATCTCTGAACGTCGACATTACACCACACTTCTACAAGACCCGTTGAGTTATTGTAAACTCGCTTATTCGGTATGTTGTATCCTAGAAAGATTCCTTCATCTGCCTTCTCGCTGAATTTTCCTTCCTGCGTCTTCTTCAGAAGTGTACATGGCGCGCCAAAAGGTTCAAGATACTCCAAATTCGGTTTGCGTCTTTGTAGTAGCTCATAACATGTCTTTCCGTGGCGCTTGACTATTAAGACTCGATTTAGTGTATAACATGCATTTGCTACTGCCTCATTCCAGAATTGGATAGGCAGTTTCGAGTCTGCCAGCATAGTTCGTGCAGTCTCTATCAAGCTTCTATTTTTCCTCTCAGCAACACCATTCATCTGAGGCGTGTAAGCTGAAGTGAATTGATGAACAATCCCCTTTTCCTTGCAGTATGCCTCCATCCATTGATTCTTGAATTCAGTCCCGTTGTCTGAGCGTACTTGTCTAACCTTTAGCTTGTAGAGAGATTCCAGAGTGGTGACTAATTCCTTGAATGACTCAAATGTTTCTGATTTGGATTTCAGAAACATTACCCAAGTGAACCTTGAGTAGTCATCAGTGACCACAAAACAGTACAGATCGCCTGCAATGCTCCTTGTACTGACTGGACCAAACAGATCCATGTGAAGAAGTTCAAGAGGAAGTTCTATTGAATGAACTTTCTTTTCCTTATGAGACTTCTTTGTCTGTTTGCCTTTCTTGCAAGCTACACAAAAATCAGGAAGTTGGAAGTTCTTGACATTTACTCCTCTCACTAAATCCTTCTGAATCAAGTGATTCATCTTCCTTTGACTAATGTGTCCCATTCTCCTATGCCAGGAGATTGAGTCCTTCTCAGTAGCTTTAGATAGAAAGCACTTTACTTCTTGATCCGTTGGAGCAGCTGTTGACAGATCCAAGACATATAGGTCCTTATATCTTGAAGCAGTCATTAGTACTTGATCCTCTGGAATCATGTAGTCTTTCTTCAGCACGTAACACTTGTTGTTGTCGAAGATGACTTTAAATCCTTTATCGCAGATTTGGGAAACAGAAAGCAAGTTATTTTGAAGTTGTTGAACGTAGTTCACCTTATCAAACTTAACTTTCTGATTTCCCACTTCTCCCTGTGCTGTGATGTATCCTCCCTTGTTTCCTGCAAAGGAAACATGCCCTCCTTTTATTTGTTTGACATTTGATAAAAGGGCTCTATTTCCTGTCATGTGCCTGGATGCTCCGCTGTCTATAATCCACGTGTTAGTCTCAGCGCTATACCGAACACCCTGCACATATCAAGTAAATGTATTAGTTTAGGTTAGGAACCCAAGCCTTTACTGTCTTGGGTTTCCCAGAGGCATCACACATCATAAACTCTACCCATTGACCTCTAGAAGGTGAGGGTAACTCAGATTCCTTCTTGTCATCAGTGTCAGTCACACAGGTAGTCTTCTCTTTCCATAAGCCAGATTTGTGCAATGCCTGTTTATGATAAACAGTCGTCTGGCTTACAGGTTGAACTTTAGGTTCACTAGATCTCCTAGGTGGAGTTAGAGAACTCCTCTTAGAAGACCTAGGTCTAGAGTCCTGAAGATCAATTTTCTTCCTAGGTGTCTGATAGAAAGGACAAAAGGAAGCAATATGTCCACATTCTCCACAGTTGTAGCACAATCTGCTATCAACCTTATAATTTGACTTTCTTTGTGGAGAAATGCGTGACACTTTAGTAACATCAATCACTTTAGGTTTTGACTCTTGCATGTTTGATGTTTTATCTGGTTTAACAAATTTAACTATTTTGACCTGTTTAACTTGTTCAACCTTTTGGTTAACTGGTTTTAGACTTGTTGCATGTGAAAAATTAACGTTTGAAGTCCTTTTGGGTTCTGATTTGACTCTGTTTGACCCTGACTTTAAGTTAACTTTTTCAAATTCATTTTCCAGATTAACACAAGGCAATTTACCCTTTGCCTTTGATGTGGCCTCCTTTTGTTTCTGTCCAGATGCAGTAGATGAACATGATGTGTCTGGATCAGTAACAAGAGGAGTGGTCACCACATGATCCTTGATTGGGTTGTTGTTTACTGGTTTAGACTTGGTGTTCATCAAGGTCTCAGGTGGTGGTGGAACCACTTTGTAGCCTAAACCCTCCCCATTATTTCTTTCTCTCACTAAGTGTTGAACTATGTGTGAAGAACTAGTCCAACTATGCAGTTTCTGTTTTAAGGAATTAACTTCTACTTCTAAAACTGCCTTTTGTTTCTTAGTGTCCTCTAGGGAGTTTAGATAGTACCTAATGTCATTTGATTGATTAAAGGCAACTACTTCGGTTTCCCTAAGTTGCTTAGTCAATAGGTCTATCTTTTCTTTATAACTATGCTCATTTTGTTTTAGTACTCTATTGGCCTCAGTGCATAGTTGTAAGTCCTTTACTAAGTTATCATTGTGATCTAATAACCTAGCAAATTTTTCATCAATGCTATTCCTAAATATATCACAGTTAGAACAAGCATGATTATTAAACAATTGGTCAGTTGTACTTACCTGTGTTGTTTCAGAGGAGTTAGCCATCAACGCAGCATCAGACGTCTCTGGTTCTGGTGATTCTGACTTTTCTGAATCTGACTTGGAAGTTTCCTCCTTTGGTGTGTAACTGACTTCAGCTGCAGTTGTTTCTTCACTGTGTGACATTGCTATATCAACTGCTAAATCACCTTCACTCGCAGAATCATCATCAATATCTTCAACACTGGCAATGTTAGATTCTGGGTTGACAAATCTAAAACTCCAATCCTGTCCTTCATCATCATGAGCGGTCAAGGCTTTTGGGTCCTTGTTTGATGAAGTAGAACTAGAGGCTTGCTTGTCTTGGTGAGTAAAGGATGAGAACGGGTTCCCATTACCCGTCTTCTTTGGTTTGACACATTCCCTCTTGAAGTGCCCTTTCTCTCCACAGTTGAAGCAAGTCACCTTGCTCTTGTCAAAACCAAATGTAGTATCCTTAGTAGCTATCAAGTTCTGTCCAGTCTTCTTAACAAACTTCTTCGCCCTTCGGACAGCGCTAGCTAAGGCCCACATTATATCCATTCGTTCAAGCTCCATTTCATCTACCTGCTCGTAGTCTTCATCCGCCAAATGACAGTTTCCAATCTTCCCAGCCACAAGTCCATCATATGAATGAACCACAGCAGCGAGAAGATCCATATGCTCTCGTGCTACTTCTACGGTCACATTACCGAGGTTCTCGGTCTTCAATTTGGTAGCACTTGCTTCTGATCCAATATAATGGGTACATGATGACCCTGACGTGTCTGATCCAGAAGTAGAAGCATGTGAAGGACCCGACGAGCTGGACACAAATGCTGTCTGGAGAGGTGCTCCAGATGTCTTAGCTTGAGGCGTGGCATTGTATAAAGCTGGGTTTTGTGTATATGATGACTTATGTGCTCTATACTTCATCCTTAGAGCTTCTTCACGCAGTCTAAGAATAAAGTCATTTATATCCAGCTTTATAAGTATGCCATTCTGTCTAAGATTAGACACGAATGAGGCCCACTTATCAGGCAATCCATCTGCGAAGTTGCTTACTTTTTCTTCCATAGTTGTTTCCACTCCATGTGTATGGAACTCGCTCATCAAATGGTAGAATCTGTCTATGACTTCATCTAAACCCTCGTTACCAATTGATGAGAAGTTATCGAATTCCTTCTTTAACTCCTTTGCTTTGATTGCCTTTAACGATGCATTCCCATCATACCTTTTCTCTAGCTCATCCCACAGTTTCTTGGACTGCTTGTTCTCTGAGTACTGGTGGAATATATCTTTGGGGATCGACTGAGTTATCATCGCATAAACTCTTTTCTCAGCATTATACTTTACTTTTTGAGCGTCAGTCATCCCACTTAACGTTAATTTCACTCCATCTGCTCCCACCGGTGTACTATACCCTACTTCAATAGCTTCCCACAGATTGGGATCTACTCCATTGAGGTAGATCTCAAAACGTTGCTTCCAGTGAGGAAACTCATCTAAAGTTAAAAGCTTTGGTGGTTTATTGTGAATACCCACCTCACTCTCTAGCAGCAGCAGGTTCTGAATTCTTGAGTCCTTCCCCGCAGTAAAGGCTGACATCTGATCTTCCATGGTTACTAAACTTAGAGTCTAATCAAATCAACTTTAACTGATGCGACTGAAGGATGCGAATGGTCCTCTCGTGCGAATGAACTCTGCGATTGGTTCAACCGTGCGACTGAACAGGGCGAATGGTTCAGTCGTGCGAATGAATCTGGTGCGTGTGAGCTATGCGAACGAAACGGTTCAGTCGGCCGAATGAAGGTGCGACTAGGTCCAGTCGTGCGAATGAACAATGCGAATGAGTCTAGTCGTGCGAATGAGTCACTCGTGCGACTGAAGCTGCTGTTTTGCGAAAATTTCTAGGTTTGACGGGTTTCAGCCGTAAAAATTCGAAATTTTGCAAGTCCAAATCGTCTAAGTCCGTAGAAACTGAACTTCAATGAGCAGGGAACGTCCAAGATCACTTTTGATGCAAAAGATTGCGTTTTTCGTGCAAAAACACAAACTTTTATGCAATCTTGATTGAATCAACACGAAATCAAGAGCCAAAGCTCTGATACCACTTGTTAGGACCTGGTATTTGAACGAAATACCGAGTGATTGCGTGTTAAACCAACACAAATAGTGCGGAATCCTATTTGATTGGCGATCCAATCAGTGAGAACACACGATGAATCAATCAAGAATTGATATCAACGTCAGAAATCGATTAGGAACCGATCTGATGTGTTCTATGAACTTGGAGAACGATTTGGGAGGCTTCTGGACGGCTAGGGTACGTCTGGAGTCGTAATGGGATGAATGCTTACGTTTTCCCACGAATTGGGTCTATTTATAGGTTAGTATTGGTCAATCGTGCGACTGGGCCATAAGTATGGTTCAGTCGTGCGATTGAACCATGCGGTTGATTCATCTGCACGACTGAGTGTTCAGTCGTGCGATTGAGTCAATCTTATGTGTCAATCATACGACTGATCCAGTCTCCTGGTTCAGTCGTGCGATTGAGTCAATCATATGAAGTTATTCATGCGTGTGGTCCATTCGCATGGGCCATTCGCATGAGAACTTCATTAAGTTAAGTTTGAATGTTCTATTTAATATAACTTAATGTGCACTCATTCAAACATTCATAAACCCAATCAATTCAATCACAACTCATTAATGAAAGATTAAACATTACAATTAACAACCAATTCATATCATTTCATTAATCAATTACAATTACATCAAAATCAGACAGACAAGTTCATTACATTACAAATCATGATCTAGGGACATACATGTATCAACATAAGATAGGAACCATTTTCATTAAAATATGAGTAAAATATTACAAAAGAGAGAATGGTAAAACATTATAAGAAAAAAAACATTACACTTTTTTCCCAGACACATAATTAAATCATAAAAAAAGATAAACAAATTTGAAACTTATGAACCCTAATGCTAAAAACAAGAAGATTAACATTATGTTCTTTTAGCAAATTTTAGCTTCCAAACTCTTCACTTCATTTTTAGGCTTGTCTTTTAACTTCAAAAAAATGGAATAATGTCCATTGGTCGAAGGAAATAGGTGGGTCATCCCTTCATGTAATCGAGACCTCGAGATCTATAACAGTTCGATAATTAAATATGTATAATGAGAAGAATGTGAAAGATAGTTGTACTTACTAGCTTATGACATGAATAGAAGCGTTAACCTGGTTTATAATCTTTCCAAGATATGATAGGAGAGAGGGTGGGAAGGCTTTCTTTGAGTTATAATAAAGAAAATAGGATTTGAAATGGCATAATACCTTCACATATGGGGTAAGTGCACTAACTTAACATCAGGATATTACATCAATCCAAGTTGCGGGCTGTTAATATGCAAAACATGAAGAGAATAAATATAGACATGTATTTTCTCAAAATTAAAGATTAGAAGTGGAATGCGTGCATACGTCAAGGATTATCTGTGTAATAAACTCTATAACAACATGATTCTAATTACAAACATTTTTAATGTTTTCAACTATTTTATTTGTCTATATTCATATATGCTCCATTGACTAAGGGGGTGTTTGTTTTTTCTGAGAAACACTTCCTGACCTCTTTTGTTTACGCCGCGCAAATCACGCACAGACGTTGGGCTCTGCATATTGTTTGTTTTTTGGAAGACATTTCGTTAAACAACATCTTCCTGACGTCTTGTGGAGAAGACATGGACCTACCACTTCTTAAATCTTCTAACCTCTTCTCAACTTTTAACACAATACATTCCCCTCCAAACCCATCTACCTGCATCTCATCTCTATCCTCCCACCACGTGAACTTCCTCCCCATCCTCCTTCTTACCACCGCCGCCCCACCTCCCCCTACCGGCCGGACCTGCGCTGCCGCCGATAGTCCCACCGCCTGAAGCCATCCTCCACATCCTTCCCTCTCACCACCGCCGGCCCCCTCCCCCCACCTGCGCCCGCCTCCCTCCGTTGGTCCCTCCTTCCGCCGCCACTCCCTCCGTCGCTGGCCCCTCCCTCCGCCGCCACTCTCAGTTAATTGTAGGTCTATTATTTTTTTGCAATGGGATATATTGACACATTGGAATAATTTTGCCACCATTTCAAATTCAATTTCTTTGCTTGTTTCGTGAGTTGGACTATGTTACTCATAAGTGGGCTGTTTTGAACATCTAAACCTAAACCAAACGGCAAACTGTACCTAAATTAATTGATTTTATGAATTGAAATATTGAATTTAATTGAATAGTTATGAAGTCAGATCAAAGAAAAGTGAGTTTTCTTAACTGATATGGTAGATGTGTACGACTTTATGGATTAATGATGGAGACGAACTAGATAGGGTGGCAAAAAACTTCAGAAGAAGATAGCAATGGTAGACAGTTTTTGGTTTCTTTATCTTTACCTTGTGTTGTTTATGTAGAATGATTTGTGATTTGGTTAATATGATTTGTTATTTGGTTTAGGGTTTTGTTTGATTTATGATATTAGATGGTATGATTTGTGATTTAGGTTAGGGTTTTGTTTGACCTGTGATATTAGATTCTATGATTTGTGATTTAAGTTAGGGTTTTGTTTGATTTGTGATATTAGATGGTATGATTAGTGATTTAGTTTAGGGTTTTGTTTAATTTGTGATATTAGTAGTATGATTTGTGATTTACTTTCATTACAAGATATTTTAGCAGTCTGCATATATTAAAAAACAAACAGTCTTTTTCTTACATACTGAAGACATTTGATCCAGCTCTTCTGCTGCAGATGTGGTCCTCAGACTGCAGACATTTTCCTGCAGAAAAAAAACAAACAACACCTAACTTAGTTTTCAAAAATTCCAACATGTATAAGCATACTTTATAAGATTTGAAAACCCACCGAATGTTGACTGATTTTAGAGGGCTAAAAAAACCGGATGAATTTAATGCAACATTTAAGAAACTTGATTACTATATTTTTAAATAGTAGTTACAAATTTGACCAATGCTTTAGATGTCATTAGTAAGAGACTTTTAGCGGTGTGACCTAATTGATTTTGAGATAACTTTTGTAATCCACTTATGTTAGGACCTGGTATTTGAACGAAATACCTAGTGATTAGCGTGTTAAACCAACTCAAATAGTGCGGAAACCTATTTGATTGGCGATCCAATCAGTGAGAACACACGAAGAATCAATCAAGAATTGAATCTAACGTTAGAAGTCGATTAGGAATCGATCTAATGTGTTCTGTGAACTTGGAGAACGATTTGGGAGGTCTCTGGACGGCTAGGGTACGTCTGGAATCGTAATGGTATGAATGCTTACGTTTTTCCACGAATTAGGTCTATTTATAGGTTAGTATTGTTCAATCGTGCGACTTGGCCATAAGTATGGTTCAGTCGTGCGATTGAACCATGCTGTTGATTCATCCGCACGACTGAGTGTTTAGTCGTGCGACTGAGCCAATCTTATGTGTCAATCATACAACTGATCCAGTCTCCTGGTTCAGTCGTGCGATTGAGTCAATCGTATGAAGTTATTCATGCGTGTGGTCCATTCGCATGGGCCATTCGCATGAGAACTTCATTAAGTTAAGTTTGAATGTTTTAATTAATATAACATTATGTGTAACCATTCAAACAATCATAAACCCAATCAATTCAATCACGACTCATTAATGAAATATTAAACATTACAAATAACAAACAATCCATGTCATTTCATTAATCAATTCAAATTACATCATAATCAGACAGACAAGATCTATTACATTACAAATCATGATCTAGGGACATACATGCATCAACAAACTCCCCCTTGGACCTAGATCTATCTAATCTCTTGTCTTCTGCATAACCTCCTTGTACTTCTTGTACTTCTCCTCTTTGGTGACTCCCGCGTGAATCTCAAACGCGAAGCAGAGTCGTATAACATTTAGGAACTGGAGGGCTTGTACAATATCTTGCGTGTCATAGAACAGTGGCCACTTGTATAATGTATAGACATCATTAGCAGACAAGTTAGTTAGCCACATCGGGTCGAATACCCTGATTGTATCCATTTGTCCCTCTTTATTTAGGACTATGACCGCTTCAGCTGTTCTCCAATCATAGTACCACCATTTGAAGTGTGGAGTGAAGTCCTGTGGCATTTCCCTGAGAGGGATTCTCGACATAGTGCGCGGAGGACTCCACTTCAACACAATCTTGGGCTTGCTAGTAATGGCATCAACCTCAGACCTTCTTATGTACCTAGTAGGCTGTTGGGGTCTGAAGTTAACCCATCTGGTGTGGTACTCCTTCTTAAGGGCAGCCTCGAACCAGCCTGACATTTTCCTTAGGTCAGCATACAAAAGCTTTAGCTTAGCCAGCTGGTTGAGCTCAAAACAAGGTAGAGTCTTCAGATCATGTGGAAATCTGAAGTACTCTATGCCATGTTTCCTCTTAACTGCATACGCGTTAAGATCATCAAAATAAGCCCATGCTATAATCCTGCCTGACACCTTGTGGTGTTTCTTGACTCTGTAGAGCTTGGTGTAGGCATCTTTCTTTGGTGCAGCACGTTGGGCTCTCACTTCTTCAAAACAGGCAGCCCACTCAGCCTTTCGAATGTCTACGTCATCATTTGAGGCTTGGGCTGTTCCTTCTGCCTTTTCAGTTTCCTGCTCCATCTTGTTCAGTACCTCAAACGTATCACTGACTAGGGACTCACCCAGATTGGGAACCACATTACCCTCGTTGTCAGCATACTGAGGGTACTCTTCTGCAGTGATATCTTCGACTTCGACTTCATCAACATCATTTAGCTCTTCATCACTAGTCGGATCAACTGTTGGAGCATCTTTGACTATTTCATCCGGATTGAGTCTGAACATCTCTGCCAGTTGCTCGTTAGATAGGTCATGAATTATTTCCCCTTCTTCAGGGGTATAACTCACAGACCTTCTTACAATCCCTTGCAGATCAAGAATCATGGTTAGTTGAGTCTTGACCTGTTGAAGGGGAGCAATATCAAACTCATCTCTTTGAAAATTTGGATCTGTTTGATTTAAACATTCAACACATAAATCATTAGTAAGTTATCAAACAGAAGTACAATAACTTAATATATAAACATTCAAAACATTGTTTTCAATACATGATTCAAACACAAAAAAATAAATAAATACATAAAACATCTAGTCTGTACTTTTGTCTTGAATCATGGTCTCATCGCTCAGAGGAGCAGAGGTGGTAGCTGACTGGTCCTGTCGATTCTTCGATCGTCTTTCTTGACCTGAAGCAGAGGCCGATGCAGCCGCATCCCCTCCTTCTGCTTCGTCATCATCATCTTTTCCCTCTGTCCTTTCTTCATCTGTTTCCTCCTCATCCTCAGTATCCTCCTCATCCTCATCATCATCTTCATCATCATCATCACCATCTCCATCATCTCCATCTCCTTCCTTTATCTTTAAGGGCTCATCCTTTGATCCCTTTAACCTCAGCATGATGGTCTTGTTGGTAGTCTCCAACTCCTCTATACGTTTGGCTGATTGGGCATGCTGCTCCTGGAGTTGGGACATCTCTACTCTCTGTGCATCCATCAGCTGGGTCTGCTGCTCTATTACCCGAGCCTGCTCTGCCATCTGTTGAGACTGGGCAGCAGTCAGGTCGGTTAGCTGACGTATCTGTGCAGCTTTCTCCTCGTCGGCAGCTAGTAAGCGCATCACCATACGGTTTAGCGCCGACAGCTGTTCCTCTACCCCGATTGGAGGTAGAGGTGATCCATACATGTGTGAGGACTAGGCTGACGGTCCTGCATGATGTGAGGTGGTGGTGGTAGTGGCTGTGGTGAATATGGGTCGGTAAAATGGTGAAGGTGATGTAGGTGTAAATGGTATGGTGGTGGATGGGAAATGTACAGTGGTGGTAGGTAAGGTGGTGGCTGTGGTAGCAGTGGTGGATGTGGTGGCTGTGGTGGTGGGTGGTATATCAGTGGAGGTGGTAGTGGTGGCTGTGGTGGTGGAAGTAGAGGCTACAGTGGTAACAAAGGTCAGTCGATGCTTCTTCTTCTTCTGTCCATGGGGCTGAGCCATCCTCTTCCTCCTAGTCCCAGTGGAAGTGGATGCTCCCCCTGCAGCTCTGCCTGCTGAACCTGGAGCATAGCTCGGGTCAGTCTCTGTCTCTCTGGAGTCTCGAGGGTGTTCACCAACCACCCTTAGCCCGTGTTCTGTGGGAACAACCTTGCTTCCCACAGTTCTCGTGAGGGGCTCCTCATCAGACTCCTCCTCCTCCTCAGCACCAACAACGAACTCCTGATGAAAACCGGCCGTCTCAGCAACATCTCCGGCAGAGGCAGACCCCGGGGGAATAACCTCAGACTCAGTGCCTCTAGGTGGAGCAGGCATATCATCCCCGGCGTCACCGCTATCATCATCATCTGAATCATGAGCTGGTAGAGCAATCTGCTCTACATCGGAATCACTATCATCGTGGCGCCAGTTTCTCTTGGCTGGCACCACGTAGTCAGCACGGGCCAGATGCCCAAACAACCTCCTGACAGGGGGTTTCACCTGCTTCCCCCTGTACACCTTCATCCTGCCCAACGTAGTGTCATCCATGACCTCGAGCACTACAACATCCTCCTTCTCCTTCGGCAGGGAGGGAAGCTTCTGATCTATAATCATCTGCATAAACCTCGGATACATGCAGAAGCCTTCCTTCCCTTTCCCCTCAATGTTCTCCACCAGGTAGGTGAAGATCATTTTGGAGAAGCTGAACGGGTGGTTCAGCACCAACGCAGCATAAGCGTTCTGGATCTGATCCGACAACTATCAAATCCTCCCTTCCTCGACGCTATGCACTTCAGTAGAACATGCGCAAGATACTTGAACTGGGGACAGAGGTTACTCTTGTTGAGTACCCCAGCATTGATGTCCCCAGAGTACTTGGCTCTTAGAAAACATCCTCTGACCGTGAGGGGGTGTAGACGAGTAGGACAATCAGCATCATCCCCTAACTGTAGAACAATCCTCAGATCCTCCTCTGAGATGGTAATAGCCTCACCAAAGATCGTACTCCTGATGCAATGAGGCTCAGAGGATCTATAAACGGTCGCGCCTTCCCAGAAGGCCTGCTGCACTGATCTATAAGGTGTACACGGTGTAGAGATATCATGAGCAATCCTAGATCTCAGCAGAAAAGTGATGATGCCTGAGAAGTCAGCCGCGTTCCTGGATGTCAAATCCAGATGAGCACATATGTTATGCTTTGTGCTCATGGTCCATCGACTCGCCATCTGTAACACATAACAATATAAACATTAGTACCTTTGGCTAAGAACATCATGAAACACTTAAAGTTGAATAGAATGTTTCTGTCATGCGATTGAGGTTGTGCGACTGAGATCAGTCGTGCGACTGAACAGTGCGATTGAGGTTCAGACGTGCGAATCGTCGTCGTCGTCGTCGTCGTCGTCGTCGTCGTCGTCGTCGTCGTCGTCGTCGTCGTCGTCGTCGTCGTCGTCGTCGTCGTCGTCGTCGTCCTCGTCCTCGTCCTCGTCCTCGTCCTCGTCCTCGTCCTCGTCGTCGTCGTCGTCGTCGTCGTCGTCGTCGTCGTCGTCGTCGTCGTCGTCGTCGTCGTCGTCGTCGTCGTCGTCGTCGTCGTCGTCGTCGTCGTCGTCGTCGTCATCGTCATCATCATCATCGTCATCATCATCATCATCATCATCATCATCATCATCATCATCATCATCATCATCATCATCATCATCATCATCATCATCATCATCATCATCATCATCATCATCACCACCACCACCATCATCATCATCATCATCATGGGAACCACCTTATTCTTTAGCCTCTTCAACTTCCCAAGTGGACTCTGATCCCTTCCTATGCTTCCACTGTACACGCACCAAGGGAACCACCTTATTCTTTAGTCTCTTCTCTTTGCGATCGATGATTGCCACAGGTTGCTCCACATAATTGAGCCGTCCATCCACTTCAATATCCTCCAGTGGCACCACCATATCCTCCTCAGCTAAGCACTTTCTTAAGTGAGATACATGGAATGTCGGATGAATTCCATTTAACTCACTGGGGAACTCCAACCTATAGGCCACCTCTCTCCTACTCGAGCAATGATTCGAAAAGGCTCTATGTATCTCAGGCTCAACTTGCCACGCTTCTTAAACCAAATGATACCTTTCCAAGGTGAGACTTTCAACATAACCTTGTCGCCCACCTGGAACTCAATCGGTCTACATCGTTTGTCGGCATACGACTTTTGCCTATCCTTAGCTGCCTGCATAAAGGCTTTGATCCTTTCCCGCTTCTCAGTCGTAGCCTCGACCACTTTGACGCTCCCTAACTCTTTATGGCCAATATCACCCCAACAAGCGGGTGTTCTACATCTCCTACCGTATAGCATCTCATAAGGGGGCATGGCAATGCTGGCATGGTAGCTATTGTTATATGAGATCTCGGCTAACGGTAAGTGGTCATCCCAACTTCCTCCAAAATCGATGATGCATGCCCGAAGCATATCTTCTAGCGTCTGAATGGTCCTTTCTGACTGACCATCTGTCTGGGGATGATAAGTTGTGCTGATATGTAACCTCGTCCCCATCGTATCGTGAAATCTCTTCTAAAACTTGGATGTAAACCGGGTGTCACGATCCGACACGATAGACACCGGTACACCATGGCGACTTACATTCTTGTTGATGAATAGATCTGCGAGTCTCTCAGAGGAATACGTCTCACGGATCGGTAGGAAGTGAGCACTCTTCGTCAAACGATCAACTATCACCCATATGGCATCATACCCTTTCACGGTACGCGGTAACTTCGTGATAAAGTCCATGGTGATATGCTCCCACTTCCACTCGGGTATATCCAAAGGTTGGATCTTCCCGTATGGCTTCTGATACTCCACCTTCACTTGCAAGCAAGTAAGGCACTTACTCACGTACTCCACTATGTCACGCTTCATATCCGGCCACCAATAATCTTTCTTCATATCGTGATACATTTTCGTGGCACCAGGATGAATGGAGTATCGAGTCTTATGAGCCTCATCCATGATCGTTTCGCGTAGATCCCCATAACGAAGAATCCACATCCGGCCCGAATCGGGTTCTAACACCGAGTGTGTTTCACCCAACTCCGCGACTAGACCTCTCATCCTTTCGGAGTTAAGACGATCTTCCTTCAAGGCCTCATCTTGAAACTCCTTAACCTGCGTCATCACATCAGAGGTCATGATCAACTGATAAGCCTTCACATGAATCGGCTCAGGTCTCTCCTTTCGGCTAAGGGCATCTGCCACTACGTTTGCCTTTCCCGGATGGTAATAGATCTCGCAATCATAATCCTTTATGAGCTCCAACCATCGCCTCTGCCTCATATTCAAATCCTTCTGCTCGAAGAAGTACTTCAAGCTCTTGTGGTCGGTGAAGATGGTGCACTTCGTCTCGTATAGGTAGTGCCTCCCTATCTTCAATGCAAAGACCACAACCGCTAACTCCAAGTCATGCGTAGGGTAATTAAGTTCATGAACCTTCAGTTGTCGGGATGCGTAGGCTATAACCTTTCCTCTCTGCATCAACACGCAACCCAACCCCGAGTAAGAAGCATCTGAATAGACCACCAAGTCCTCGCTTCCTTCGGGTAATGACAAGACAGGATCTTAAGTCAGCCTTGCCTTTAGCTCCTCAAAAGCCTTATCTTGATCTTGACCCCATACAAACTTCACATCCTTACGGGTCAACTTAGTCAATGGGAAAGCATCTTAGAGAAGTCTTTGATGAATATTCTATAATAGCCTACCAACCCCAAGAAACTATGGATTTCAGATGGCGTCTTTGGAGACTTATTGCATCACCGCCTCCACCTTTGCCGGGTCTACCATGATCCCCTCGGGATTCACCACATGACCCAAGAACTGAACTTCGCGCAACCAGAACGTGCACTTGGAGAATTTAGCATAGAGTTTATCCCTTCTAAGCGTCACTAACACTTCCCGAATATGACCGGCATGCTCCTCTTCGCTCCTCGAGTAAATCAGGATATCATCAATAAACACAATCACTGATTTATCCAACATCGGCCGGCACACTCGATTCATCAAGTCCATAAAAGCAGCTGGTGCGTTAGTTAAACCAAAAGACATAACGAGAAACTCGTAGTGTCCATAATGCGTGCGAAAAGCTGTTTTAGGAATATCTTGCTCCTTCACCTTCAACTGATGGTAACCAGATTGGAGATCTATCCTTGAGAACCAACTGGCACCTTGGAGTTGATTAAACAAGTCATCAATCCTCGGCAATGGATACCGATTCTTCACCGTCAACTTGTTCAACTCACGGTAGTCAATGCACATCCTCATACTATCGTCCTTCTTCTTCACGAATAAGACCAGAGCACCCAAAGGAGAGATACTCGGTCTAATGAACCCCTTATCAAGCAACCCATACAATTGCTCCATCAGTGCCTTCATCTCGATCGGAGCCAACCGATACGGTGCCTTAACTACCGGTTGGGCACCGGGCAACAAGTCAATATAAAATTCGATTTCGCGGTCTGGTGGCACACCTGGTAAATCATCTGGAAACACTTCTGGAAAGTCACACACAACCGGTACATCGAACAATTGTGGTGTTGACGTATCCACATCCTTCACGTAGGCCAAGTAGGCACTACATCCACGCTCATGCACTTTCCCGCCACCGCCATCGAAATCACCTTTGGAATCGTAGTGACTCGGTCACCGTAGATTGTCACTGAACTCCCGTCAGGCGCTGTCAATTGGATCATCTTCTTGCGACACACAATGTTCGCCTCGTGGTCCGCCAACCAGTCCATTCCCAGGACTACATCGAACCCGTCTAAAGTCATCATGAACGGTCTAACAGGAAACTTATGACCTTCTAGTTCTATGTCACACCCTTCTATCATATCAGAAATCCTGGTAGACTTACCTATGGCAGTTTTTACATTGAAGGGCTCATCAATAATTCTACTCCTAATGGGAACTTAGCACAAAAGGCAGCAGAAATGAAACTCCTACTAGCACCAGAATCAAATAACACAGATGATTTTACTGGAAACGTACCTGGCACCACATCAGGGTCTGTCCTAGCCTCCTCCTGGGTAATCATGAAGGCTCTGGCGCTTGCCTTTTGCCCTTCACCTCCAGCCTTCTTCACTGCCCCCGAACTTTCAGCCCTCGGCTTCTTACAGTCCCTGCTCATGTGGCCCTCCCTGCCACAGTTAAAACACCTCGCCACCTTGCACTCTCTTGGCATGTGGCCAGGCTTCCCACACTTGAAGCACACGTTCAATCCCCACCTACACTCTCCGGTGTGCTCCTTTACACACTTGCCACACCTCTTTATCCCCGCACCGGATGTGGCCACACGTCGGTCATCCACCCGCGCACTCTTGTTGTTTACCGGTGCACCGCCCCGTCTAGATCTCTTCTCGTTCCAATTCCGGTCTCCACTACATTTCTTACTCACCTCAGCCACCATCACTTCCCGTTCATCATACAGCCTCCTTACCAGATCAACCACCGACTTGAACATACCTGTTAGGGCGGCGATCATGTGCCTGCGGATATCCGCCGGCAAGCCCTGGATGTATCTCTTGATCTTCCGTGACACATGCGTCACCTGATCCGGCACCAGCCGTGCCATCTCGCTGAATTTGGTGGTGTATTGCTGATGCGTCATGGTTCCCGCCTCTAACTGCAGGAACTCCCTTTCCACCTTGTTGAGCTCCCTGTGTGGACAGAACTCCTCAATTACCAACTTCTTCAGCTCGTTCCACCTCATCCTCCCGATTTCCTTGCTGCCCTCAGCCTGGACAATATTTTCCCACCAGCACAAGGCCGAGTCCACGAATGAGTGGGTAGCGAACTTCACCTTCTGGTCTTCTCGGCACTCGCTGATATCAAGTACCGCCTCCATATCTCTCACCCATCGGTGAGCAGCAGCAGCAGTGCCATTGCCATCGAAAGTAGGGGCTTGCATCTTTGAAATGCCCCGTATTTACATCCTTGTGTAGTTTCTTGCACAGGCTCCTCTTCCTCTTCCTCCCCGTCGCTAGAAACAACCGTCTCGGTCTCCGATCGTTCCCTTTCCCCCCGTGGGTCTCCTCCTTTCCTTCCTCTCTGCTTCCCTCACAGCCTTGAACACCTCGGTCACCACAGATGGCTGGATCGTCTGCATGACCTGGTGAACTTCCTCTACCACAACCTCCTTCACTAAGACCCTTAGGTTAGCACTCTCGTCACCACCCTCCGGATGAGGGGTCTCGGGCTCCTCATGGGCCATCTCTTCAGCCCTAGCCCTTCCTCTTGTGACCCGTGGCCCAACACCACGTCCACCTTGGCCTCCACCTCGAGAAGCCTTCGAAGATCTACCTCCAGCCATCCTCTACGCATGCTATAAGATCCAAACACCAACACAATCATTCAAGGTAATAGCTCTGTTTATGTCAAGTATAGTAAGTCCCTAATTACAGTGGCCAGTTGTGATTAGCCACTTACTTTACTCTTTATACCCCAAGCATTTCCTATACTAAATACATCAGTATCTAAATCCACTACAGGCACATAAATCGCATAACATGCGCACGTAATACCGGTTATCATTAAAGAAAATACCTGATGACACGTAGCTACCCGGACTGGCATCCCTTCCTTTTTGTCCCACTCTTAGTTTAAGTTTAGGTTTTTTTGAAAATTTACCCATTTTACTTAAACTTTGGCTCTGATACCAACTTGTAAGGCCCCGATCCCGGGACGCTCAAAGTTGGACAATCATCGCACATAAAACATAAAATATACATTTACATCTATGAAAAACATCGAAGCGGAATAATTTAAAACCATTTTGTATATTAATGACTGATTTTGCAAAATAATACATCATTGTTAACAGTTACAAAATATTATCGTTTGCATTACATCACAAAAACATCATAGTTATAAAAATGCAATCCCAAATATGCCGAGTAGCTGCCCCGTGCCATCCTCAGCAACAATTACCTGCCAACAGAAAATACATAAAAGTCAGCGTTGCGAGTGAGTTATAGTTTTAAAATAAAATATGCTTTACTTTCATTTAAAACCTTCCTTTACATTCGGACGTGATCAAGCATCATACGTACACATAGATAATAGCATTATTATCTTTCATCATTCATTCGTTAACTTTCGTTCATTCATCATCGTACGTCATTGTTATCATTCACTTTCATTCATAGTCTTCTTTACTTATCTTTCGTACATTCGTTAACTTCCAATGACATGTACTGTACCCCGAACATTGTGCATGAAGCTGACCTTAGGGCCTGGGGCAAGTACACTCATTATTATCATTCATCTTTCATTCTGGACCAATGCCATGTGCTATACCCCGAACATTATGCACGAAGCTGGTTACTGGGCCTGAGGTCTATCATAGACCTCGAACATTATGCACGAAGCTGACTCCAGTACCTAGTGCAAGCGACAAGGATCCCATATGTATGGTCAATCACAAAGATTAGAACCCAGTGTGCATCCTTCCGGGGTAGCTAACCCGCACAAAGTTAAGCTAACACCCTTCATTGGGTGTGAACCTCCATACATTGCTTGCAAGACTTTCTTACTTTCATTCATTCATTAATGCATGCATTCACTCTTACTTACATTCCACTTATCATTATCATGAACTTCTGCTTTACGTAACATAATACTTTTCGTTCATTTCATAATAATAACACGTAAGTCACGGAAATAATACACAATAGCAACGCAAGAAAACACAACATGAACATACATAGCATCACATAAACATCACATACCCCATCACACATCATCATAAACATCATGCATCATCAATTCACATTCACATACATATGCACAACAAGTACAAATCATCATAGAACATAACGACACTCCGCAGGATAGCGGGGTTCGGGGGCGGCAGCCCCTGACAGCGGGGTCCTAGGGGCAGCAGCCCCTAGTGGGGTCCAAGGGGCAACGCCCCTGGCTGGGGTCACGCTGCCAGGTTTAAAACCGGTCTTCCTGTATATCACATTTTGTTAACACTTTGTATATCACATTTTGTTATAGAAAAATCGATCTTCCTGTTAAAACCTCTTAAAATCTTGGTAATCTAAAAAGTATATTTTGTATGCATTTCCAGCCCCAAACAAGTTTAAAACCTTTAAAATAGGAGATCTAGAACTCACCTGAACCAATGAGTAGCTTCTCAATCAAGCTTTCTAAGCAAGGGTCACACTATGCAGCCTGTAGATAAGTTAACACTCAAAGGAGTTAATTTCTGCCTAATTTCGCTGCTAAATTCGCTGCAAGATCAGCAGTTCCGCTGCTATTTCGCCAGCAGTTACGCTGCTAGTTTCACCAGCAGTTTCGCTGGCATCTTCGCTGCCAGTTTCGCCCAACTTTCGTGGGAAAACCATGTCTACAAAACTACCTGCAAAACTATAGTTTCGCAGGAAGATCCATAGTTTCACTGGATGACTACATAATTTCGCTGGATGAACACCCAGTTTCGCAGAACGGGCTGAAATTACGAACCAACCCATTTTTGACCCAAAATTCAATCTTTTACACCCAAATCCTTGGTTTATTACCCAATAAGCTATATCTAAGCTTCTTACATGTTTTCTTACACAAAAACGTGAGTTTTAGGCGATTCTTAGCCACTTTCAAAAACCCCAAGCCCTAGAATCTGGGTTTACATTAAAAGGAACGATTAAATGATGTTTCTTACCTTGATTCTTGGTCTTTTCTTGTTATTTGGATGCCCACGAATACCGATCTTCAATCTCTTGATAACCGAGCCTTGAATTACCACTTTCTCTCCACTTTCTCTCTCTACACACTCTCTCTCTAGAAGTTGGGTGTTGAGTTGCAAATGAGAGTGGCTCAAGTTGATTTGCTTATATATATCGGGTATTCCCGGGACCTTGAACTCGCCGAACACATATCCCGCGAGGTCCACTCGGTCCATACCACATTTCTTGCTTATTTTCTTCAAATAATCCCGGCTAAGCCCATTATTATTAATTGGCTCGTTACGACTTTATTTCGGGTGTTACATGAAGGAGCTTCAAATGTAGGAGATCATGGTGGTGGTGAAAGTGATCAGGAGTTTCTTGATGGTGACAACCACTCCATTGAAGACAACATTAATGATATCACACACTCATTGGATCAAGTTACACTTGATAAGTGTGCTGATGTGGTGGGAGAAACCTCAATGCCTGATCTAAATTTCTCTAAATTTGATCTCTTCAAACAACTTGCTGTGATCCCTCAACTAAGGATTCACAAGTCTCACCCCACCATAAACATCATTGGAAATGTTAACACAAGGGTGAGAACAAGAGGACAAACCCATGATGCAAATGTTTATCTTCACTCTTGTTTCTTATCCCAGATAGAGCCAAAGAAAGTTGTTGAGGCTTTAAAGGATGGAAGTTGGGTTGACGCTATGCAAGAGGAGCTGCTTCAATTTAAAAGACAAAAGGTTTGGAACATATGTCCTCTTCCTCAAGGGAAGACTACCTTAGGAACCAAATGGGTGTTTAGGAATAAGAATGATGATAGAGGACTTGTCATCAAGAATAAGACAAGACTAGTTGTTCAAGGATACATACAAGAAGAAGGAATTGACTATACAGATGCCTTTGCTCCTGTGGCAAGACTTGAAACTATCAGAATATTTCTTGCTTTTGTTGCATCCAAGGATTTCAAGGTTTATATGCTTGATGTCAAGTGTGCTTTTCTCTATGGGGTGATTGATGAAGAGGTGTATGTCAAACAACCACTTGGCTTTGTGAACCTTGATTATGCTGATTATGACTGCAGGCTTGATAAAGCTCTATATGGGCTTCACCAAGCTCCAAGGAAGTGGTATGAGACTTTATCTCAGTATCTCTGTCAACATGGCTACAAAAAGGGGTATCATAGATGGAACTCTATTCATCAAAGGAATAGGGAATGACTTAATGCTAGTTCATGTATATGTAGATGATATTATCTTTGGGTCAACTAATCCAAAGCTCTGTAAAGACTTTGAGAAAATGATGAACAATAGATTTGAAATGAGTGCCATTGGGGAACTCAATTTCTTTCTAGGAATTCAAGTGAAGAAACTTGATAGTGCATCTTCATAAGTCAGTCAAAGTATGTACAAGACATACTTACAAGATTCAACATGACTGATTGTAAGGTTGCTAAGACACCTATAGTCAGAAATCACTCCCTTGAACCTGATCTTGAGGGGGAGTGTGTGGATGAACATCTTTACCGGGCCATGATTGGGTCTCTTATGTACCTCGCTGCTAGCAGGCCTGATATCATGTTTGCCACATGTATTTGGGCAAGATATCAAGACAACCCAAGGATGTCACACCCATTTACTGTCAAAAAGATTCTAAGATATCTCAAAGGTGCTCCAACACTTGGCCTTTGTTATCCAAAGAATTCTGATTTCAATTTGTATGCATATACAGATAGTGACTATGGTGGCTGCAACATGACTGCAAAGTCTACATCAGGGGGTTGTTAATTCCTTGGTGGAAGGATAGTCTCTTGGCAATGCAACAAACAATCCTGTGTGTCTGCATCAACTACTGAAGCTGAATAAATGGGGTTCGATATAGGGAGTCTTTGCTGTTCATTGTTGCTGCAAGCTGCTGTGCTCAAGTGCTTTGGATTCAGAATCAGATGTTGGACTATGGATTCAACTTCAAGGAGTCTCCCATCCACATAGATAATAACAGTGCTATCTCTATCACAAAGAATCCTATGCAGCACTCAAGGACAAAACACATCAATATCAGGTAACATTTGATTAGAGATAACTTTGAAAATAGACTAATCAAACTAGTCAAAGTTAACACAAATGAACAATATGCTGATCAGTTCACCAAAGCTTTTGATGAATAGATATTTAAGTATCTTGTATCAGCTATTGGGATGATTAACTTTGAGTAGCTTTTCTTAAAACTTAATCATGTTATTTCTAAAAACCTGTTTGTCCTAAGTTGTCTATTTTATCACCTTCATAAGCCCTTGTTTACTCCGGAAGAAAAATCTTTTTAAAAGAAATTCCTTAGATTTTTAAAAATTTTGATCTTTTTATCATTTTGAAGATATGTATTTACCTTCGGAAGAAACTTATGTCTTAGAAAACAAATAACTACTTCAGTAGATTTACATTTGGAAGAAGTTTTAAATATCTTCCGAAGCTTAAAATTTTACTTGAGTACTTGTATGTATTTGAAGAACAATTTTCTTCCGAAAGCAACATAGTCTCAGAAGTTTTATTCTTCTTAGAATAAAATTCTCTGAGTATAAATATTTTCAGTTGTAAACTCTTTGGAATATCTTCCGAAGCCATTTTGGCTTCGGAAGCTTTTCATCAAAACTTCCGAAGCAAATTTACCTTCGGAAGATTTTAGACTTCCAAGAAAACTACCTTTTTGGGCACTTTTTTAGAGGTGAGACCTACATCCTGATTTCAAAGTTTTACCTCTTTCATTAACTTTGTCTCATATCCATTTCATATATATACACCTAACGGCTCCCCCCTCTTTTACTCTCTTCTTCATCTGAACTATTCCCAAAACCTAAATTCACCCACAAACCATGTTTGTTCTTATCTTCCTTCACCATTAAGCTTTCTAAATGGCCAACCTCAACCTCAGAAGCAGCCTTGATTTTTCCATACAACTCCACAGGTAACATAATCAGGTTGCTCTGTTGGACTCTGAGAAAGATCCAAGTTTCTCAGAGGTCTGTCGTTTCCTTTCTTTGTCAAACTATCTCACCTCCCTTACCATTGATCCTCCACTCTATGAGGATCAGTTGTTAGAATTCTAGAAGACCTGCCAAGAGGTCATTATGGATGGGGAGAAGGCACTGTCTGCCACAGTGCAGGGGAGGATAATCTTCATCACTCCAGCCATCATCAACACTTATCTTTAGCTGGATGATGAAGAAGGTGAGTTGTCCTTTCCAAAGGAAGCTGTAAATCATTCCTTTGAGCAGATGGGATATGAGGGGGATTTCTTTGTAAAGACCTTCAGGAAAGGGAAGGTCTCATCCAAGTGGAAGTACCTAATTCACGTGGTCATCCATAGCTTATCCAACAAGCATGGGGGATGGGACCAGATTCCTGAAGATCTCTCCTTCATAGTCCATGAAATGGTCCAGGGGATCAGATTCAGGTACTCTCAATTTGTTTATACAAATTTACTTGCTAAGTTGGACTCCTTAAAGTATTATATGTTCCCTAGATATGTTCAACACACTCTTAACTGTGAATTGGGCTCACAGTTGAGGGGGACATGTAATATTCTTAAATTAGGACTGATGAAGCCTGACATCTTTAAAACTATAAAGAAGCCAACTGTAGGCTTCTCTGGGGTAGAAACAACCATTGTCCAAAAAATGTTAGAGCTTATTACTCAAGGTGACAACCTAGCAATACAAGCTAGTGTTGAACCCACACCTTCTATTTCTCAACCACCTAAACAGCCCCAAATCATCCTCACCTACCAAAGAAAATCCAAAAGAATCCCTGCTCAAGCTATTGAGCTTGTGTAGGCCCCCATATCATCACCCATATAGGAAGAAGTGGACAATAGAGCTCCCACTTCTCCTGAGAAGCAAACAACTCCCATTTCATCAAGAATCAGTGCTGAGGTTCCTCATGCTCAGCCATTAGCCCATTAGATTTAAGCCTTCACTCTGAGTCTCAACACTCAAGTGAACAACCTTCAAGGGAAAGTTACCATCCCCAACCTCTAGATTTAAACCAACCTATTCCCAACCTAGAATTCTAATGATGATGAAGACATGGGATTCAGTGAGTACCATAAGTCTCTCTACTCCTCCCCTACTAAAGAGAGACGAGTGCTCCTGCCTCTCCTATGTCTAGCCCGTATCATTCACCCATCACTGAGGTGGATCTCCCTGAACCTGTTTAGGAGGTTCATATGAAAGAGGCTCTCACTTTTGAAAGTGATTACATCTTAAAGACCTCAACCATGGCAACTCAGCCCATTGACACTTCAATTGAAGTTGTTAGTGAGCAGAGGAAATCCAGCAGCCAAGAACATCATGTTGGTGGTGAGAGATAGAAGACTCTGGTCCAGTTCTCTCATCCCCCAATGATTCTTCTGATGAAGATAAGGGGAACATGAGACTAAAGGTGCAAAAACTGTCACAAACATGCTCCTATTTAGTCTCTAAGGTTAGTCACCTTGAATCTCAGGTGACTACCTTACAAAACATGGTCAATGATCAGCAACTTGAGATATCTTAAGGAGAAACTAGCTGGGGACCTTTAAGAGGAGCTCATCCAGGAACACAAGAACCTGTGGATGTGATTGACCTAACTCCTAGCTCACCTATGCAAGAGGGCGATGCTACCAAAAAGGGGGAGAAAGTCATAGCAATCATAGAACTTGGGAGTTCTTCACAGAGTATGAACATTGAGGACACACCATCCTTACTTGCAGTTGTCCATGCTCAGCAACCTTCTCAAGTTCACGTTGATGTGGACTCACTAGACTCACTCATTCAGAGTCTCTTTGAGAAGGGAATTCCAAGGGTTAGGTCATCTTCACCTTAAGGATCATCAAATTACATTATTGGGTGGAGGTATGATACTGATAGAAGAGCCCTTTAAAGAGTTCAACGATAGAAAGAAGTCTTTAATTTTCAGACCTTAAATTACTATGAAGGTCTTGATCTAGTCAGCATACCACTTGCCAACCCAAGTTAATTCAGGCAAGCTAGCAGGATGGCTCAAAGGATTCAAGACTGGATTGCTGATGTGTTTAAAGTAAGAAGACAAATGCAAGCATGCAATGTCATTGGTCAACTGGATGTTGAGGTGGACCCTAAGATTAGCTTCAAAGGGAAAACCTTGACTGAAGGCCCAGTGACAGAACCTGTAAGCTCTGTCTCACAACCAACAACTTCAACAATCCATCTCCTCAGTGAAACACCTGCTGGTTAAGGTGTATCACAGCCTCTCTCTGGCCTTAGTCTGAATGCTACTCCAAGCAATGAAGGCCAAAGCTCACTCCACCCTGAGTCACAAAGGTCTGTGGGTGACAAAGAGTAAAGGAAAATGACTCCTGAGGAGATTGAGGAGGAGGAGAGAGAGAGGAAGAGGAAGCTAAGGGGAGAAAGTTCCACTGGGTCTTCAGGCTTCATACAAGCTGCAATCAAGGCTACCCCCAGATCAAACACTCAAGATGATGAGTTAAGGACAGTTAGTATTACTTACCTGCAGACCAGGTATGACATTGATGAGATCATTTCTCTCCCCTTAGAAGAACATAATGAACTGGCAGACATAGAAATGTCTAAAGAGAGGAAGTAAGAAGAGGATGCAAGGTTGCTCCTCCAAATCAAAGAAGAAAGAAGACAGAAAAGACTGTACAAACATGTTCCTACCCTCTCTCTCCAGTTCAAGAAAGTCCTGTGCAAGAGACTATGGCAACTCCACAACCTCAGGTAGATAAAGAAGCTGACAGGCAAAATATGATCAGCTACCTGATTGCCACATGACTCTACCAGGCAGCTGCACTTCTTCCCCTGTCCTTTGAGTATATTAAATTTGAGTATCTCAAACAACTTGAACTTCAAGTACTTAAAGAACAAAAGGCAACAAAGAGAAAGATGAGGGAAGAAGCAGCTAACTCAAGAGCCATCATCCAAAAGAGTCAAAAGAAGTCTGCTGACAGGTAGAGGATGATGAGCTTCTTAAAGCTATATGGATTCTCCGGAAGGAGACTTGACCCAATGTCTCTATCCACCATGGATAAGCACATAAGGGTGATCAAGCAAAAGATCAAAAGAGGAGAGTTTAATGACTTACACTCTCCACCAAGTCAAGACCCTCAAGAAGTGGAGGTTAAGGTTGAACATTTTGAGACAACACAACCTGGACCTCCTGTTGAACCTCAGCAAGCTTCGTCTTATGATCTACAGCAGGGTCAAACTCCCTCTCCTTCTGAACCAGTGAGGGAGGTAGACCCAACTGAGAAAGACAAAACTGAACAACAAGGTGCTGAAGGCCAGTCTTCTCAATTGAAGTATCCAAAGTGGAGGAAAAGGATGGCCTCTAGACCCAAATCAAAGAAGAAGTCAGAGTCATCCACCTCCAAACCTCAGGATGAATCAGATCATCCTGAGAGAGTGTGTGAAGAGGCAGCTCAATCAACTCCAATTCAAGCAGCTCCTCTTGCATCTGGAAGACCCATCTTATCCTGGACCTTCATTACTAATCCAGAAAGATGGCATGTAATCAGAGATCAAGGTGGTGAAGATGTCTACACATGGCAGGAATGTTCAGCCTACCTCTGCATGATCTCTTTGAGATGAGAAGACACTTTGAAAGTCTGAGTGATCCTGACCATCTAATGAAGAAGGGTATGGTCATCATCATGATAAGGACTGTCAACATCTAATGTCTTCAAATGTTTTGATAGCATCAACCTAGGGGGAGTTTGTAAGGTTTCATGAAGGCTGATGCACCTAAAAACATTCTAAGTCTTTCCTGCATGCATGCACTTAAGTGCAGAGTAGAAATGCTACAGAAGTTTTTACAACCTGCATCAGAATTATTCTAAGTGTAAAATTTTTCGAAGCCAAGACCTACATCTTCTAAAGTCAAAAGTAAAGTCTTCCAAAACTTCAAAGACAAAGTCTTCCGAAGCCAAGAAGTGAACCTGATTTCTTCCGAAGACTTTTGATACATGCTTTATCTGATGTACTTTTCCATAAAGCTGGACCACTTTCCATCGCAACTCTGAAGACTCGCCAACTTAGGGGTTGTTTGGCAACTTCTAAATGATTAAGTGCTGAACCAATAAGAGCTCTGAACCATTAAGTGCTAAACCATTAAGAGCTAGTATATCGTTGAACTATTCAAATGCAAATTCTGATCAATTCAAATAAGAGGTCTTAACCATTCAGCATTAGACCTCTTAACCATTCAACACTAGTATAATGCTTAACCATTCAGCGGCAAATGTTTGAACCATTCAGACATTTGCTTGCGAAACAAAGAGTCGGAACCATTAAGTGCAAAACCATTCAGACATCTAAACCATTAAGAGGCTGATTAAGAGGCTGCCAAACAGCCCCTTACACAAGTTGGTGAAAAGGTCCATGCTTTTGGTAACTGTACATTGAGGTCTTGAGTTTGTTGCTTTCTACTTTATATATACTTTTATTCTTTTTATAATATATTAGGATGTGAGTTATGGCATGTCATAATCACTTGTCAAAAGGCAATCTGCCTTTTGACTCTACATTTGATTTTGTTGTTGTCTAGATCAAATGTTTCCAGCTGGCTTTCTAAGCATGGCTTGGTGTAGGATGTAGTATAAAGTATCTCAGGTCCTTGTATCTTTTCTTCATGCTTTTAACACTTGTAAAGAACTTGAGAGCAATATACAACATTCTTGAAAACCAATATACTTGTGTTGTTTGCTCTTGTTCTGTCTCATATTTACTTGTGTTCTAAGTATCATACCATATTGTTTCTAGTTCCCTATTTGATCTGTTAAGTGTTCTTAACTATACTCTCCTCATTGTATGTTGTGTTGTATGTGACTATCCCTTAAACGGTCCTACACATATAACAAATGATGTAAAATATATGAAACAATAAACTGATATTTGACACGATAAACGTATAAGACACAATGAGATAATGTATTTGACACAATAACCAAAATACCCTACTCTTTAAAACAACAAAAGTACACGTGTCAAACTCACAATTCTTTTTAAGCTTTTTTGATTATACAGCCTTTATGGTATAAACATTCTTTTGTAATTATATGTTTGATTTAATTGAAGATGACATGATTAAAAACTCATCAGAGTACAAATAAAAAATAATACAATTTAGAATTTGATTGGAAATTAGTATTAGCTTTTTGAAATAAGATCCATTATTTGTTTATGTAAACTATGACCGCAGCATGGTGACTTTTTATTTGTTTAAGATTGATATTCATGGCTTTTGTTTAATAAGTTTTAGATGGTGTTGCCTACTAGGAAAATAAAAAAACTACTTTAATATAATTTATTTGGAAAATTTAAAGTTTTAATTAATAAGAGTAAATAAACCATTACATAATTTACTTTTAATAAAATAACTTAAAGTGGGTAAATTTAAAAATTCTATTATTAAGAGAGGGGATATTGCAAGATCGGCTTTTGTCACTTAAACACTTAGTTTTCTCTCAAACTCACTTGTAACACACTCGGATCAGATGAAGTAGAATCTCTTCTAAGAGTTGATAATAATATATTAAGTAGCAAAGAACACAAAGAAATAATTTTTCAAGGTACTTGTATATATTACTTCTCAACTCAAAGTATTACAAGACTCTTACAAGCATAAACAAGAGTTACAAAGAGAAACTATATATACTAGATTCTACAGCCGGATAAACTTTGATACCAGCTGGAAACGTACGACTAAAGCATATACTACAATGCTAAAGTTAAGGTACCTTAGATAAAGTATTATCTAAGATATGGCAGTCATGACATGTCCATGACTTACCTTTTGTAACCAACTAAAGTTGGCAACTGTACTAACTGATAAAGGTGAACAGTGGAATAAAGTATGGTCAACTACATGGCTTTTGAGAAAACGCCATGCAGTATATCAGAAGTCTGTAGCGGAGTTTTAGAGAGACCATACTTATGTCCACTGGTTCATAGTAGTGTCTTCCGAAGGATAGTTGGCTTCGGAAGAACAAGTTCTTCCAAAGCAACTTATACTTCGGAAGAGGCTACTTCTTCCGAGGCTTGAGAACTTCTTCATGTCTGCATACTTCGAAAGTTGACTTCATTTCTTTTCTTCTAAGTCTTGAACTTCGGAAGTGAATACTTTGTCTTCGGAAGTTGGATTTTTCCTTCGGAAGATAATCTTGCACTTTGTCTTCGGAAGAACTCCATTTCCTTCGGAAGTTCCACACTTAGCTTCGGAAGTTCTTTATTAGATGCACCAAAATAATCTAAGTGATCTGGTTTTGATTGCACCAGCCTTTCTAGATCCAAGAAACTCCCCTAGGCTGATGCTACCAAAACCTCACTTATTTCTACTTCTCAAAACCTTTAGCACCAGTGATAGAAGATGCTTGTCTGTTTCCTTGTTCTTCCCTAAAGTGGTGCTGAGAAGTTTGTACAAGTCATTAGTGAATAGGAGATCCAGTCTATCACTCTGAATGACATGTACCCTTTGTTGCGCTCTCCTGAAGAGAGTTAGTTGACGGGAGTTATAGTCATACTCCCATCTAACTATGGATTCAAGTTCACGACCTTCAACCATTTGAAGAAAGACTTTGCCTTTGGTTGCTGACCCTTTCCTTTCCTCCTCCTCCCTCAGTTTCAACTCTTCTTCAATCTTGGTCCTAGCAATTAGCTCGGCCAGATGAAGACTGCTCAGGTGATTTCTGATATGAGCAGCTAGGGGTTGGAGAGTGGCTTCTCTGCTAACTCAGCAATGTCAGATCTGCTTAAGTGTAGCAGAGATGAGGCATTTAGCCTGTTTAGCTCTCCACTCTCTCTCTCAACAACAAAGTGTGAGAAGAGTCTTCGAACCTCCCCTGAATAATCCTCTTTCTGGGCATAAGGGGTTGACTGGGCACCTTGTCCCCTTTCTTCATATTCAGCAAAGTCACCAGCCTTCTCCTTAGCTTCTTTTCTTCTTCATTCAGAGAATCTGAGTTGAGGCCAAAGAGCTTTGCGGCTTGGTCCAATGTTCCTCTGGGCAAATCAAGAAATTGATCTCTAGTGAAGGAACATGAGGAGCCATAAACATAGGTCAGTTTGACATACTCCTCCTTACAAGAGATGTCGCTCAGAGTTGTACAGTTGATAAGCTTTGTCTTGATCGACTTCAGGGTTGTACAGTTGATGAGCTTTGTCTTGATCGCCTTGAAGTCCTCTAAGGAGATATGTTTGGAAGGCTAAGGAGATGGTTTGGGAGGTTGTTGGATAGGTTGTGGTGTTTGGGTTCTGGGGAGTGTTTTGGGTTTGAGGATGGGTAGTTTAGGTGGTTGACGTGAGGAACTAGGTATGGATGATGGTTTAGGTTCAGGGGTGTAAGGCTCAGAGGTTGGTTCAGTCTTAATGGGGAATGGAAAAGGAATTGGTTCAGGTTGTGGTTGGGTTTGAGGTTGGGGTTGAGTGGTTGGTTTGAAGATCATCCCCTGTCTCCTTCTATACACCTCCTTCCTCTTCCCTAAGCGAATGTCAGCATTTATATCACTGACATGTCGCTGGAGAGTCTTTTCAGACATTGGACCCACCTGCCTGCCAGAGAAGCCATGAGCCCAGAGATAGTCCTTCATCCAGGCTTTATCACCTATGTTTCTGGCAGCAGCGAGTCCTGCTTCTTCTTCCTTCTTCTTCATCATCCTCAGCTTCTCCTTAGCAGCTTTCTTTCTCTCCTTCTCCATTTGATCTTGCTCTTTGTTGAAGATCCATAAGATCGTATCGTTATAATGTGGAGATAGTTCTTCTAGAGAGAAACCCCTGGAGGTTAGGAAAGTTATCCTTTCCCTCCTAAGCTGTTGATCAGCTTCTCTTTTCTTCTTCTCTCTCTCTTCCTCCAAGGCCAACCTTGTTGCTTCTTCCTTTTGCTGAATTTGCAACAAAGTTGCCTTTTCTAACTCTACTAACTCCTCTAATGGTAGCAGGAGTACATCTTCATTAACAGCTCCCAATTTGACAAGCCTGTCAATGATTTCCACTCTACTTCTATTGTTGATAGCCTTCTGGTTGGCTGCAGCTGCTTTGCTACTTGTAGCTAGCAACTTCCCAGTTGGGAGTCTACCTTTCCTTTTAAGTTTTTCTAACCTTGCTTCCTCCTGAAGCTCTTCCTCAGTCATCTTCCTTTTTCCTTTGGCATCTTCAGAAGTGCTAGACTTTGGGGGTTCTTGGATGGAAGTTTCAGGTTGAGTGGTGGTAATGGGAAGTGGAGTCAATAATGATGTTTGAGCTAGGGGTTGGGTGAGAAAATCCTCCCTTGTTGAAGAACCTATTGAGATCTTTGAGCATCCTTTGGTCCACTTGAATTACAACTAGAGGAGGCTCAGGAAAAACTAAAGCTTGTTGGCTGGGGTATCTTGAACTTAAGGAAGTAAGAGCCTGACTCTATGGTTCCTCTTGTCTTTGTCCCTGAACACTCTCCCCCTTTTTGGTAGCATCATCTTGAGAGCTTGATGAGCTAGAGGAAGGAGTTAATGAGACCTGAATTGGTACATGCCTAACAGACCTCTCAATATGTTTCTCAGCTAGTTTGGCCTTGAGATTTTCAATCTCAAGTTGCTGAGTGGCAGACCTATCCTCTAAAGTCCTAACCTTAGATTCAAGGTTTGAGACTTTAGAAAGTAAGTCTTGAATGGTGAGTTGTAGTCTTCCCTCATCTTCATTTGAAGAATCATGGGGAGACGTTGTAGTCTTCCCTCATCTTCTTTTGAAGAATCATGGGGAGATGAGATAACATACCTAGTATGTTCATCCTCACCACAAGATGTGGTTTCTTGGCACCCTAGTTTTCCTTGCCCATTGATGTCTCTTTCAGAGTCATCAAATGGCATGGTTGCCGTAGATTCGGTATTAGTGATGTTACCACTGTCCTGAAGGTCCAATGAGGCTCCTTCAGTAGTGGCAGCTGAATCTACATGAGTCCCCTCCACATCAGTGGGACTCACCTCAGTAAAGGCTTGCTGATGGGGGCTGGAGATAAGAGGTCTCTCTAGGCTCTGTTGATCCTTGAAAGAGTGTTGTGGATCAACTTCATTGCCCTGAAGAGACATAATCTCCTCATCAGTTCCTATTAATAGGTCAGTAAAGGATATAGAGGTTAAGCCTAATGACCCGGGACCTTGGTCAATGTCTATTGGCATTGAGCCTATGGTGGGGCTGTCCCTTTTTGGCTGCTCAGGGGAGTATAAAAACTCACCCTGAGGGTTTATAGCTTGGGTTTCGGGCTCATGGGTTTGAGACTGAGGAGACTCAATACTCATATTGAGGTCAATTGTGAAGGATGGTGAGACCTCATACTGAGTGGGAGCCCATTGTTCCACTCTAGTCTTTTTGGATTGAACAGGAGGAGCTTGTTCAATCAGAGTAGATTGAACAAGGGTTCGTTTGGGGCGTCTTTGGTATGTGATAGTGATGGGGTGAGAAGGTAGATTTGGCAATGTGAGGGTAGTTGCTAGTGTGGGTTCATCACCTGTGGGATTAACAGGGATGTCACAAAGAGCCATTGGCTCAATCATACTTGGAAGAAGGGCAGTTTGTCTTCTAGTGAAATTGGTGGACACTCTCTTCAAAATCTTGAAGATGGTCAGCCTCATTTAAGGGACAGTCAGAGCAGCTGCACAGACAAGCTGACTCTGGTCCAACTCATAGTTGATGATGTGCTGAAGGAACCTGGGATACATGAAGAATATGTCCCGTTGGAGGTTCCCCATAAGATTAGTCAGCACAAACCTTGAGTAATTAAAGTGGAGGCTTTTCACCAATCCATGAACTAGGCACCCTAGTTCATATGGGATTTGATCCCATCCCCCAGACTTGTTTGACAAGCAATGGAGAACAACATGCAGCAGGAACTTACAGTTGTAAGCGAAGTTAAACTTGTAGACTGTCGACCTGCTTACATCTTCACCATATCCCATTTGGATATAGGTGTTGTCTAAGTTTGTCTTGGGAAACTCTGTAGGAGCGCCTTCATCGTGAAGCTCCAGATGCTCACTGATGAGTTGTTTGGAAATGACCAACTCCTGGCCACAAATGCTCGACCTTATTACCCGAACACCATTTAGGGTTTCAATCTGACCATTGGCCCAAAATTCAGCCATGTGATTTGAGTAAACGGCAGGGTTAACAGTCAGAGCGGTGTAATAAGATGATTGGGTAAGAAAGGAAATGATATCAGAGAAGTCAGCATCCCTTGAAGAATCAAGGAGTGTGACTTGGTTGTGCTGAGGGTTCAGTGTCATTGAGAAAGTTGCAGGGAGATGAGTGTGGAATTAGGTGAATTGGAGACGAAGGAAGCTTTTAGGGCAGTAAATTTGGTAAAAAGATGAAAGTGATTAGTCGGGGTTATTTAAATGGGTGAAATGGCGGTTTTGGGGGTTTGGATAAGGTGACAGGATGTTTTGGTGGATGATGTGACAGGGGCGGTAAGGTTTAGTCCATTTAAAAATTCCGACATCATTAACAAAATCTTTACTTTTTACAGAGTGGGGCCCAAAAGATTTCCGTTACACAGTAAAGTCTTTCTTCTGAGTATAAAGCATTTCCGAAGGTAATCTTCTTCTAATGGCAATTTTAATTCCGAAGGTAAAGTTTTTACTTTAAAGAGTAAAAATTGTTTTCCTAATGGAGAGTTTTTTAATCTTCGGAAGTAGATCAGATATGTAATCAATCGCTTCTTTCTAGACTAAAAACTCTTCCGAGAAGAAGATTTTCTGGGAAGAATTTTGCTTCGGAAGATATGTAAAACATCTTCCGAGGGTTAATTCCTCTTCGGAAGAATTTATACTTAGTGAAATTTCTAAGAAGGACTTTTTGTAACAGGGCTTAGATTGTTTTGACACAAGACTTTATGCATTAAAAAGGTTTTCAAATGAGATAGACTAATGAATGTTTATCATCCCAATAGCTGTAATGAGATACTTGAGTCTTTATTCATCAAAAGCTTTGGTGAACAAGTATCATCAATTTGAGTCAACTTTGATTAGTTCAATCAGATTTTTCTCATGAATATCTCTAATGAAATAATACCTGATATCAATGTGCTTTGTCTTGTAATGCTTCACCGGATTTTCAGTAATAGAGATAGCACTATTGTTGTCAATGTCGATAAGAGTGCTCATTAAGTTGAATCCGTAATCAATCATCTGGTTCTGAATCCATAGTACTTGAGCACAGCAACTAGCAGCAACATTGTATTCAGCTTCAGCAGTAGATGTTGAAACACAGGATTGCTTCTTGCATTGCCATAAGATGATCCTTCCACCAAGAAATTTTCATCCACCTGATGTTGATTTCTTGTTGATATTGCAGCCACCATAGTCACTGACAGAGTAGCCATAGAGATTGAAATTGTTGTTCCTTGGATACCAGAGACCTAATTTAGGTGCTCCTTTGAGGTATCTCAGGATTCTCTTGGCAGAAACTAGGTGAGACACCTTTAGAGCAGCCTGATATCTTGCACAAATGCAACTTGCAAACATGATATCAGGTCTACTTGCTGTGTGATACATCAGAGAACCAATAATTTGCCTATACTGATGTTGTTCAGTATCCTCCCCCTCAGAGTCAGGACAAAGATTATGGTTTCTAGGTATCGGTGTTTTGGCTGGCTTACAATCTTTCATATCAAATCTTTCTAAGATGTCACTAACATACTTAGATTGATTGATGAAAAACCTTTCCTTCATTTGCTTCACCTGAATTCTAAGGAAAAAGTCCATTTTTCCCATGGAACTCATCTCAAACTTCTTCTTCATAATGCTCTCAAAGTCCTTACACATTTGGTCATTTGAAGAACCAAATATGATATCATCAACATAGACTTGAACGAGCAAGATGTCCTTTCCAGACTTCCTTATGAAAAGGTTCTTGTCAATGGTACCTCTAGTGTAACCATTCTTTAGGAGAAACTGAGACAATGTCTCATACCACAGCCTAGGTGCTTGGTGCAGCTCATATAGAGCTTTATCTAATTTGCACACATAGTTGGGGTGTTGTGGGTCTTCAAATCCTGGAGGCTGGCACGCATAGACTTCCCTATCTATATCCCCATATAGAAAGGCACACTTGACATCAAGCTGGTAGACAGTAAAATTCTTGGATGCAGCATAAGCAAGGAAGATCCTAACTGTCTCAAGTCTTGCAACAGGTGCAAAGACATCAGTGTAATCGATTCCCTCCTCTTGAGTATATCCTTGAACCACCAGGCTTTCCTTATTCTTGATTATCAAGCCTCTATCATCTCTCTTGTTTCTGAAAACCCATTTGGTGCCTATATGTACTTGACCAGATGGAAGCAGACATAGGTTCCAAACTTTTGTCTCTTGAATTGAAGCAGCTCCTCTTGCATTGATTCAACCCAGCTACTATCTTTCAAGGCATCTTCTACCTTCTTGGGTTCCATCTGGGATAAAAAGCATGAGACAAGTAGACATTCCTATTGTGAGTTTGTCCTCTTGTTCTCACACCTTCAAAGACATCCCCTATGATGTTTTCAGCTGGATGAGTGTTGTGAATCCTAAGTCTAGGAATTACCTCCAATTGCAAAGATTGATCCAGATTGGACATATTTTGCTCAGGAGCTTGAACGTTGGGTCTAGCTGTTGTTTCAAACTCATTCAATGAGGACTGATTGAATGAATGAGAAACATCATCATCATTTGTTGGCTGTGAAGCAGCATTAACAGTTGCCTGTTCCTTCAAGATGCTACTTCCATCTGTTTTCTTTAGCAGTACAGGCCAGCTGGTTGGGCTTGGTGTTGTGCAGTGTCACCTGATGAGGTTTGAGGGTCAACAGGTGAATCACTGGTTGAAGCTCCACTATCCCTTGAGATAGTCATACTATCAGATCTGCCAATAGTGGGAGCTTGATTTGTAGCAGCTCTTGGAGAACTTGGAATAGGCCTGGGAAGCTCAAACAGTTGGTCTTCATCAGAATCACTTTGAGCACGTGTTCCAGCTGAAACATTCTCACAAGAGGGTTTAGAATAGTTTGGAAACAATTCTAAATCAAAGATATGATCAGAGCCATTCCACCTAACACAATGAGTGTGCTCATTGACTACAATGTTGAAAGATTCCTCAAATTGTTGATTTTTGATGTTATAAACTCTATAAGCTTTAGAGTTAGAGGAATATCCAACAAAGATAGCATCATCCGACTTTTCAGCAAATTTTGCGTAATTGTCCTTTGTGTTAAGTATGGTACACCTGCTGCCAAAGGACCTTAGAAAGCCAATGAACTGTGGCCTCTTGTTCCATAGCTCATAAGGGGTTTTTCCATGTGGCTTAACTACAAGAACCTTGTTCTGCACATAGCATGCAGTGCTGACTGCCTCTGCCCATGAAGTTAGAGGCATCTTTGAATCAGCTAACATGGTCCGAGCAGCCTCAATAAGTGTCCTGTTCCTCCTCTCAGCAATACCATTTCGTTGAGGAGTTCTAGGTGCACTATATTGTCTGGCAATCCCTTTTGAGTTGCAGAATGAGTCAAGAACTTGATTCTTAAACTCAGTCCCTTGATCACTTCTAATTATTTTAACCTTGTGATCAATTTGATTTTCTATTTTAAGAATAAAAGATTTTAAAGTTTCAGCAGTTTCATCTTTAGTTCTTAAAAAGAATACCCATGTAAATCTTGTAAAATCATCAACAATCACAAGGCAATATAATTTCCTTCCAATGCTCGTTATACTTGTGGGACCAAATAGATCCATGTGCAATAAATGTAAAGGAGTGGTGATAGAGTTAACAACTTTGGATTTATGAGATGTCCTGTGTTGCTTCCCTTTCAGGCATGCAACACAGTTATCTTTGCAGAAAAATTCCTTTTTAGGCAAACCATGTACCAAGTTATTTTTAGCCAATTTATTCATTGTTTTAAAATTTACATAACACATTCGTTTATGTCATAGTGTTGACTCATCACCATCAGCTTTGGAAAGAAAGCATGACACTTCATCCATTGGGGAAGCATTGTTCATATCAAGCTTGTACATATTCCCTTTCCTGGGAGATCTAAGAAGCACCAATTCCTGAGGAATTGTCATCTCGGGTTTGAGAATAATGCACTCATGTTCTGTGAAGAGCATTTGATGCTTTTGATCACAAAACTGAGAAACACTTAACAGGTTGTGTTCAAGCTGTTGGACAAAGTGAACTTTGTAAACTTTTAACTTTCTGTTGGATATACTCCCTCTGCCAGAAATATATCCTCCGGTCTCACCTCCAAACTGGACAGGACCTCCATCAAAATGTTAGAATTGTTGAAGGAGATATATGTTCCCTATCATGTGCCTGGAGCATCCACTATCCACAATCCATACATTGTTATTCTTGTCAAATAGATGTCCCTGCACATAAGATGAGATGATTAGTTTTGATTGGAAACCCAAGCCTTGTTGGTCTTGGTTCTTCCAATGATAGTGACATAACTGAACCAAAGTTTATGCATGGGGGTTCAACAGATGTCTTTGAAGAAGAGGTTTGGGCAGCAGCATCTTCTTTGATCTTCTATTTCATCCCTTGGTTGATCATAAAGGATGAGCTTGTTGAAGCTTTTGCAGCTTGGCATTCTTCCAAAGCTTCTTTCTTTTCGGAAGAGACCTTCACCACCTTTTCTTCTGAAGTAGTCTTCTTCTAGGATGGTTTCAAGGGGACTCTTTTGTTCTTTTAAGTGTTGACATTTAACTTCCGAAGCCATTTTCCCTTCGGAAGAAGGACTTTCTTTCGAAACCAACCTTGCTTCGGAAACAAGCTTTCCCTTTTTCATCACTTGAACCATCTGATAAGGTACAAATGAGAAACCTTCCCTAACTCCTTCTCTTTTAACATTGTTTGCATAATGTGTGCTAGCAGGATTGTAGTAACAATCTTTAGTCATGTGGTTTTGCAGACCACACATTATGAATGCAATGTTAGTCTTCTGGAAACTTGAGGATTGCTGTTTCTTGTTCTTCTTCTCTTCATCAACAATCTTTCCCTTTAACTTCTGATCCTTTGGTAGGACAGGGGTACTGGTACTACACCCCTTTCCTGAATCAAAGTTACCTACCACCTAGAATCCAGCTGAAATGAATACACCCTTTTGCTTTGGGTCTATTTTCAGCTTTGACTCAACCACTTTCTTGGCAGTTTTTCTGGTTGCCTTAGCTCTGCTTCTTCTGGCTTTGGTGGTCAGGGGTTGATCATCACCGGTAGGAGTGGGTAAAATTACCTGGTTCTTCCTTGTGATGGTCTCCATAGTTGCATCACTCTTTGACTCATGAGAAGGTGGGTCAGTAGCTGGAACCTCTTGCTCTTCACTACCACACCTTGGTTGTCTAATAGACTCATAAGAATGTGGTGGAGCAATTTCATTAGATCCCAACCCACCTTTGTTTTGGTAACAAAATTCTGAGTGTGAGGATGATGCAAGAATGGCTTGGAAGTTTTGCTCAGAAATAACATGCTTCCTGGCTTGAGCCTCAACTGTGACAAGCTGGGCTTGAGCCTTAGTTGTGACAACCTGGGCTTGAGCCTCAGACAATTTGGATATTAAATCCTTGATTTGAGTCTTATAGTTTGTGTGTTCATGTTTTAATAAGGACACAGTTTTCTCTAACTTCTCAAATTTACTTTGATAGTCACATTCTGCCCTTTTAAAATCAGATTTTAAAACATTTAAAGATTCAATATCGGATTTAATCTCCATATTATAGTCCTGATATAACTTAACCTTAGCAATACAAGCTGGAGTACAGAGATGTTCATATACCTTATTGTCATATGTTCCAGCCATGAGTGCTTGAGCAGGAGTCACATCCTGTACCATAAAGCTCCAGTCAAATTCTTGAGCCATAGCAGCTGTCTCAGTTGACTTTCCAGTAGCCTTTGGTGTAGAGGGATGTGTGGAGGCCTGTGGGGTTCCGGATTTGACTTGGGAGCCTCGTATTCCCTTGCAAAGTGACCAAGTTGGTTACAGTTGTAACATTTGGCCTTGGTCTTGTCAAACCCAAATTTGCTGTTGGTTGGGTTCTAGGGAAATTGTCTTCCCGTTCTCTTGAAGAACTTCTTTTCTCTATAGGTTAACAGAGCCATTTGTTGGACTATGTTCACATATTCCACATCATCTGGGCTGAAACACTCTAGATCATCAAAGCAGTACTGATAGTCACTAGAGTGCCCATTTCCTGAGACAAAGGCACAACTATCCTAAAAAGAACTTTGCTGAGCTTGTTGAGACCTTGGAGTATCAGGAAATGTAATGTATGGCCCAGAAGAACAAGATGGCTACTGGGTGTATGTCAGGTACTATTGAGGTTGGGGGGTCTTGAGCTTTCAGCAACCATTAAAGCATTGCTAGCAGGAAGACTCAAGGGTCTGCTTGTCTGATGGCCTCTCTTGCTCTCCATCTCTAAACGGTATCCATCAAGGATGCCATAAAGTTCAGTCATGGTGAGGGTGTTCAGATTTTCTGTCCTCTTGATAGAGACACAAAGAACGTCCACTCATTAGGGAGTGCACTCACGAACTTTCTTGTGAGATCTCTTAGTTCAAGGGCAATTCCCACAGACTGAACGGAGGAAATAAGATCCATATACCTGAAGTATTACTGGCTGAGGGTCTCTCCAGCAATATAAGTGAAGTTCTTGAACTGTTGTTCAGGGAATCCTTCTTAGAGTCATTAGAGCTAGAGTACATATGAGCAAGTGCATCAAACAGCTCTTTGGCTGACATGCAATGCTCAAACCCCACCATGATAGAGTTGGGTTTGTAATCATTAGAACCTTCATGGCATTGCTGTCAATATCCAGCTTCTTCCGGTCCTAATCAGAGTAGTCTTCAACGGCTTACTCTATCATGGCACCGTTTACACCTGGTGCTTCCACCTTTGGTTTGTACGGACCATTGACAATAGATTGCCACATCTTGCTGTCTTGATACCTGATGAAGCCTTCCATGCGTCTGCTCCATGATCTAAAGTTTTTAGGGGTGATGATGGGTGCTTTAGTCATCGTCCCCATCTCTACTTCAGACTTTTTGAGGGCCATTTTGAGTGTGGTGTAAGGAGGAGTGAAAAATAGGTTGATTTGGATGGTAAGATCTCACAATCAAGAGCCTAAAAAGCTCTGATACCAATTGCAGGATCGGTTTTTGTCACTTAAACACTTAGTTTTCTCTCAAACTCACTTGTAACACACTCGGATCAGATGAAGTAGAATCTCTTCTAAGAGTTTATAATAATATATTAAGTAGCAAAAAACACAAAAAAATAATTTTTCAAGGTACTTGTATATATTACTTCTCAACTCAAAGTATTACAAGACTCTTACAAGCATAAAACAAGAGTTACAATGAGAAACTATATATACTAGATCCTACAGCCGGATATACTTTGATACCAGCTGGAAACCTACGACTAAAGCATATACTACAATGCTAAAGTTAAGGTATCTTTGATAAAGTATTATCTAAGATATGGTAGTCATGACATGTCCATGACTTACCTTTTGTCACTAACTAAAGTTGGCAGCTGTACTAACTGATAAAGGTGAACAATGGAATAAAGTATGGTCAACTACATGGCTTTTGAGAAAACGCCATGCAGTATATCAGAGGTCTGCAGCGGAGTTTTAGAGAGACCATACTTATGTCCACTGGTTCATAGTAGTGTCTTCCGAAGGATAGTTGGCTTCGGAAGAACAAGTTCTTCCAAAGCCAATTATACTTCGGAAGAGGCTACTTCTTCTGAGGCTTGAGAACTTCTTCATGTCTTCATACTTCGGAATTTGACTTCTTATCTTTTCTTCTAAGTCTTGAACTTCGGAAGTGAATACTTTGTCTTCGGAAGTTGGAGTTTTCCTTCCGAAGATAATCTTGCACTTTGTCTTCAGAAGAACTCCATATCCTTCGGAAGTTCCACACTTAGCTTCAGAAGTCTTTTATTAAATGCATCAAAATAATCTAAGTGATATGGTTTTGGTTGCACCAACCTTTCTAGATCAATAGATATGCAATATAATTCCCGGGTTCGATGAATATGCAATTATTAAGATTTGAAAGGATATATGCAATTGTTTGTTCAGATAATAAGAAATGACTAAAGATGATGAAATGAAAATTTGCTAACCTAAAAATTACTATAAAAAAGGGTCGCCTCGATATAGTTCTTGCAGTCAAATATTTTTCCATTATAGATCGAGAAAGTTCTTGGGTTAGAGAGAGAAAGCAATTAAAGATTCAAGCAAAAAGGTACGGATTTGTTATGTGTTTAATGAAAAAGTTGATGCCTTTCATGTGTGCATATAGATCTCGGGTTTTAACCTTCTTGGTTCTAAGGTTCTTACGAGATTTATCAAAAAGATGTGACTTAGACCCTAAATTTATATATTTTTCGTATTTTGGGCTAGTATGCATTTCATTACTACTTTGATAAAACTTAAAGGGATTATATTGATTAAGTATATGTTTTTATAGGTTTGCATATGTACAACTGTTTTAATGCAAGAACCTTTAAACGAGGGTATTTGATCGTGTTAACATGTATAAAGTGTTGGAATTAATCTTTGTTAATTCACATAAAGAAAGTCAAAGTCAGATCCTATATGGGTGGAGATTTAGTTTTAAGAGTCCTTCATTTATTATTTAATTAGTATGTTTATCTACTTATTTAGTTGATGTTTATCAGGTTGTTTTAATTCCTAGAAGGTAGGAGTAAGAGTCATAGTAGGATTTGTTTTATTTAGTATAAATAGGGTTGTTTGGTTGATGTTTAAGGTGTCAAATGTTAAGTTTTCTTTAATAAAAGTGTCGATCAATAATGTTTGTGATCAAATAGTATTTGTTCTTCATCCTTTTCAACCTGCGTTTTGCTACGTTTTTGTTCGTTTGGAGATCGTTGGGCCTTCAATTGGTATCAGAGCTATACCAAGCTCTTGATCTGGGTGCAAAAGCAGCAAAAGAAAGGTTGTTAGTGTTCTGTTCTGGCAGAAAACAACAACAAGAAGAAAACATAATGCTTTCTGTTTAAACACAGAAGCAACAAGAAGAAAGTTGGATTCAAATCATTGAATCAATGTGAAACTAACTAAGAAAGAGAAAGAAAGAAAGAAAGAGAGAAATAAGAAAGAAAGAAGAAAGTGAAAGATAGAAATAAAGAAGAAAACAGGAAGAAAGAAAGAGAAAGAAGAAAAAAAGAAAGTAAGAGAAAGAAGAAAGATAGAAAAAAGAAAGAGAAAGAAGAAAAGAAGAAAGTAAGAGAAAGAAGAAAGATAGAAAAACATAACGAGAAAGAAAGAAGCAAGTAAAAGAAAAAAAGTAGGAGGGAGAGAAAGGAAGAAAGTCAAGCAAGAAAGAAAGCAATTTAGAAGAAAAGTAAGCAAGTAAGAAAAGAATGACAAACCAACCAATTGTACCGGTAAGAGAGCAAGGCAACATTCCATTGCAGTGTCCCGAATTGACTTCCAGCGATTATACAAGTTGGTCAATCATGGTGAAGTCAATTTTGCAAGCGTATGAGTTATGGGAGACGATTGATCCAGTAACAGGGGCGACAGTTGAAAGTAGAAAGAATCTGATGGCTAAAGTTTCTATTTTGCAAACGTTGCCTGAGGATGTTCTACTTCAAGTTTCAAAACATAAGGATACAAAGGATGTTAGGAAATCAATTAGGGTTCAACATCTAGGAGCAAAGAGAGTGCAGAAAGCTTGCTTACAAAGCCTAAGGAACGAGATGGAGATGTTGAAGATGAAAGAAAGTGAAACGCTGGATTATTTTCCAAGTAAGTTAACTCGCATAACGGCTAAGTTTAAAATCCTTGGTTAAAGCCTTGAAGATGAACTAATTGTACGTAAGTCGCTCAACTCGGTTCCAAAGAAGTTCCTACCTATCGTGGCATCTATGGAGCAATACTCAAAACTTGAAGATATGTCTTTTGAGGAAGCAGTAGGAAGAATAAAAGCTTATGAAGAACACCTCAAAAGTCACAATGAACCAGAAGAGAATGATCAAAGTAAACTTCTACTAGCAAGTTCAAATAATCAAAAGGTTGGAGACTTAGAAAGTTTGCATCATGAAAGGGACGAGGTGATGGTAATCAAAGCCGTGGTAGGGGTCAAGGAATTGGCTTTGGTAGAGGATAAAAAGAACGTGGAAAAGGTCGAGGAAACAGAGATAAGAGCGAATTTAGGTGTTTTGAATGTGGTGAATTTGGTCACTTTACATATGAGTGTACCAAGTGAAAGGATAAAGAGGATATTGAGAAAGATATAGCTCATCTTGTTCAATATGAGGAGAGACCAGTATTATTGTGAAAAAACAACGATTAAGAGGGTGATTGTTGGAATTAATCTTTGTTAATTCACATAAAAAAGGTAAAGTCAGATCCTATATGGGTGGAGTTTTAGTTTTAAGAGTTTTTTATTTATTATTTAATTAGTATGTTTATCTAGTTATTAAGTTTGATGTTTATCAAGTTGTTTTAATTCCTAGAAGGTAGGAGTATGAGTCATAGTAGGATTTGTTTTATTTAGTATAAATAGGGTTGTTTGGTTGATGTTTAAGGTGTCAAATAATAAGTTTTCTTTAATAAAAGGTCGATCAATAATGTCTGTGATCAAATAGTTTTTGTTCTTCATCCTTTTCAACCTGCGTTTGCTATGTATTTGTTCATTTGGAGATCGTTGGGCCTTCAAAAAGTATAGAATGTTAGAGTATGAGAAGTAAGTTTACTCACCCGCATATGGTATAGTTCATCCGAATGCAACTCTGTTGATCAGTGTTTTCAGAACCGGATCGGACGTCGAACCGGACGTCTTACTAGTTTGGTGGTCGGACCGGTCGGATTGGATTTAAGAACCGGATGACGTCATAATTATATATATAGTATATTATATTTATAGTTATATATATAATTAAATATAAGTAATTTATATTTGATTTATACATGTATTTTATAATTATATCTAAAGCTTAACTATATTTGTATATCCAACACACTAATTTATGGTTCAACACCCCGTTTTACCCATTAAAATAAAAAAAATCGAAATACGGTTGGAAACTGTCCGGTTTCCCGGTCCGACCACGGTTCGGGACGAACCGGCCGGTTCGACCACCACAAACCGAATCATAGCGAACCGGACCGGCTAGGGGGCCGATACCTGGTCGGACTGGCCGGTCCGATCCGGTCTCGAAAAAAGTGTTGTTGATTACTTCCAGGTGATTGCACACATCATATGTGGTAAACCACTCGTATGTAACCATCACTTAGAAAATATTCGAACTGTCGGTCGCATGCATTTGATAGTTGCCCGAACTTGATTCTTAACACTTCATCATCTGATCCCTATGTGAAACTACCCTCAAGTGTTGATCATATATGCTCAATAGTTCACTCGAACTTGACTTTTATTCTCCCCTAGTGATCTGATCCAGAAGCTTCAAACCGGAACAAGATTTTAAATTTTGGTAACAAAAACTGCCCGATTTCTTTATCACAAGCCGAAATGTGACCGTCAATAAAGTCGGATTTGGAACCTACTTCTTTACTAATGACTGAAGGTCGTTTTCGACATTAAGGGAACTTGAACTTTGGTGTCGTCGAGAAGGTGGAAGTCTTATTCTTTTGTCTTTGATGGGTTGAAGTACTTGTGACCCCATGATCCCTTGAAGTAGACTACATCTGCAAAGATGAGCGAGGTGAGGTTAGCATCTTCATCACTAGAAATGAGTTCGGTGATAAGCCCATTTGTTTTCTTTTGTACCCATAAATTCACTTCATTGGTCACCTCATCTACCTTCGTTGATCAATAAATAAAATGTTAGATGAGGTTTTAAGTTTACGGAGAATTTAAAGTTTCTAAGTTGGTTTCAAGTTTTAATATTGTTTTAGATTGGTTCACGGAGAGTGTGCTATTTTAACGAGCTGATATTGGCTCTTTTTGATTGGGGTAGTGGACTTTAGACATGATATGCTTCCTAGGCTACTAGGATGCAACAAATGCTATTAAAAAATCAACGTTCGTTGGTTCTGATAACAGACTCTCCATAAATAGGTGTGTAAACAAGCTGATCGGAGCCGGCTCGATTGTCTTAAAAAGCCAAAAATGTGAATATAAAAAGAGTTATTTTATTAGTTTTTAATAAATATTTAATTTTATAAAAATAAAATGTAATATTTATATATATGTTTATTGACTCTGATCGTCCTATATATCTTTATGCATTTATTAAAATATATTAGATTGATTTTTTATCTATAATCTATTTAAATAATATGTCATAAATTTGGTTTATAATTTTTATAAATGTTATAAATTAACATTTAATTTAAACGAGTACAAGAGCCAACTGAGCTAGCTAACAATCAAGCAAGACTTCGGCTCGGACTCGACTCGTTTACAAACCGGGCCAATTTCAAACGAGCTACTTTCGTGCAAACTTCAAACGAAATACGAGGCGTGAGTTGTTTAACACCGATAACCCACAATGAAACCAAAAGTTTTGATAGAGGAACAATATGAAAAAAAAACTTATTAAACAACTGAACTTATTCTGAAAATCAACTCGTTTAGACTTGGCTTTATAAACGGTTTTTGCAACCTCTTTGAAAGAAGGTTTAAGAGAAAGGGTTTTCTCAACCCAAAGCCCGTTTTCAAAACACAATTTAGGTCCCCATTTCGGGCAACCGTCGGCTACCTTGAATCGACTGAAAAGAATAACACATGGATTCTAACCGAGCTACCGCGCACAAACCCATTGGGTTGAAGTGGGTATTAAAATTAAAGAAGGATGCAGCCGGAAATGTCATTAAGCACAAGGCCCGTTTAGTTGCCAAGGGATATGTGCAACAAAGAGGAGTGGACTTTGATGAAGTCTTCGCACCGGTGGCTCGTTTAGAGACGATTAGATTACTATTGGCTTTGGCATAAGGATAGGATGGTGTGTCCATCACCTCGACGTTAAATTAGCTTTTCTTAATGGCGATTTACGTGAGGAAGTTTATGTATTACAACCTGATGGCTATGTTATTGCAGGAAAAGAACATATGGTGTACCAGTTACATAAAGCGCTCTACGGGTTAAGGCAGGCACCAAGAGCGTGGAACACACGACTAGATAAAGTTTTGAAAGATATGGGGTTTCAAAAATGCACCCATGAACAAGCAGTTTACAGGTTGCAAAGTGGCACAAAGACTCTAATTGTTGGTGTATACGTCGATGATTTAATAGTGACCAGCACAAACGAAGAGCAGGTGATGGAGTTTAAAAGGAACATGACAAAGGTGTTTGACATGAGTGACTTGGGTCAATTGACTTACTACCTTGGAATTGAGGTGGAGCAAACTACTCATTACATCAGACTTAGTCAAGAAGGCTACGCGAGAAGGATCCTTAAAGCAGCAGGACTGGGGGAGTGTAACCATTCAGCGTGGCTAATGGAACCCAAGGCCGGTCTAACTAAAGACGAAGCAGGTGAGCCCGTAAACGCAACAGAATATCGAAGCCTAGTAGGTAGTCTAAGGTATCTTTTGCACACTAGACCGGACCTTGGATATTTTGTTGGTGTAGTTAGTAGATACATGGAGGCACCAAAAGTAAGTCATTACAAAGCAGAGAAATAGATTTTGAGATACTTGAAGGGAACAATCAATTTTGGGCTGAAGTATACAAAAGGAAGCAATGATAATCTGGTGGGTTTTAGTGACAGTAGTCACGGTACCGATTTGGATGATCGGAGAGGCACAACAGAAACCGTGTTTTACTTTGCATGGAACCCTATTACTTGGCTATCTCAAAAGCAACGAACCGTGGCTCTTTCTTCTTGTGAGGCTGAATTTATGGCCGCGACCTCAGCGGCGTGTCAAGAGTTGTGGTTAAGGAACTTGCTTAAATATCTCACTGGTTTGGAAGTGAATTGCGTTAAGTTACTTGTGGATAATGAGGTGGCAATAGCATTGATGAAGAACCTGTTTTCCATGGACGTAGTAAGCACATCAACACTAAATTTCACTTCATAAGGGAGTGTGTGGAGAGTGGGAAGATCTGTATTGAACATGTTAGTGGGAATTTACAAAGAGCTGACATATTAACAAAGGCACTACCACGGGTTAAATTCAAGGAGATGAGGAGTCTGTTGGGTATTGAAGACTTTAGTGATGCAAGCTAAGCATAAAGGAGTGAATGAAGTGGTTAAGCTTGTCTGAAGCTAATCAGTTGAAGTTTTCTGCATGATGGGTTCTTTGTGAGCACATGCAAGATCATGGCAATGTGATGGATTTCTTCTATTTAATTGTTTTAGTGGAGTTAAACTTATTATTAATTAATTCTGAGTTAGTGGGTCGTAATAGTAGGAGTAGTTTCCCATTCAGTTTCTGCAAGTTTTTCTTTTGTTTAAGTATTGTAGGTTTGAAGTCTTTGAAAGTAAGAGTGAGAAACCTTGAGTCTAGTTATTGTTATCTTGAGTTATTCGTTGTTCTTTGCAAACCCAGATTATATGTTAGCAATAGCAAAAAGTAGCTTCATGAGAAGATAAATGTTAAGAACTTAAAGATTGTGAACAAACTACAAAGTAATCAAGATTTTCATCAATTTAACTCTATTGTAATCATAAAGCATGTTCCATACATAAAACTAATTATAAATACAGAACGACCTAAGCACTTGTAACATCATATGTTCAATGAGAAAAAAAAAGTCATTTACGCATTTACAAACTTGTATGATAAATCAAAGCTAAAATTCTCGAATTGGTTAAGTATTGAATAAAACTTGTAAGATAAACTAGCATGATATATCATACATGATCATTGAAGATAAACTAGCAGATAATATGATCCATAACATGCATCATAAAACTTGTATCACACAATAAACTTTAGCACCAGTAGCTATTAAGCTTAGGACAACATGAATGGAAAGAGGAGAGAAAATAACGTTGGTTTTGGGGAACTTGTTGGAGAGAAGATGTGTTGCGAGTGTTGCTGAGACGTGGGTTTAGTTTTTGATGGATTTTCGAAGGGGCATTGATGTTTTTGGCCGGAGAAACAGCCGAGGAAGATGATGTGGTGATCGGAAATGGAGAAAAAAAAAGGAAATGGAAGGAAAATTAAGGCTAAATCAATCCTTCCAAAATGAAAGGAAATGGAGAGAAAAAAAAGAAAGAAAGAAAAGAAAAGAAGAGAAGAGAAAGAAAAAGTAAGGAAAAGAAAACGTTTCATTTATTTTCTCTCGTTAAGTAAACTCGGGAACACAGCGTTGGTGTCATCTATATATATATCCAAGTAATGTTTATACATATCACATAAAACCGATTCAAAGATTAATATGTGGTCAAATTGGATAGTCAAAATTTTATAAAACTCTACCCGAAATCAAATATTAAAAAATATAATAAGATAAAAGACTTGATAATTAATATCATGTATAGATAAGTTTAAGAGAGTATGAATTTTGGCTAAATTATAGAATTCGAATATGAGCTCTATATAATTGTCTATGAAACAAAACAGTTATGTTAATTCTAATGAGTTAAGCTAGATGAGTCAAAGGCCATAGATCACGCCAACACTAGGTTCTTTTACCATAGACGTGCATAAAAAACCAGCTTCAAAACCAAACCAAACTGTTTTGTTTTTTATCAGTTTTTATTTATAACTTATTCAAAACCGATTGCAACCGCTAGTTCGTACCCCCCGCACCCACTTTTACCCTAAACTTGTTTGGAGTCACGTTCCCTTGAATCAGTTCGAGCCCATCAAATTAGAAACCAGTTATAGACAAATGATAATACAGTCATTTTAATGTACGTTAAATTCAGTTTTTAGACCATTTTGCTCTCATATATTAGTATAATAAGTTTTGGATGTGTAGGCTTATTCACAGCACTCAAAAATGCAAAAAAGATCTCGATACAAAAAAAAACAAAAAAAAAACAAAAACCGCTCACAAAATGCTATGCCTTCCGGTTCATATGTTTTGACTAACGTATCTAGGGGCGTACCTACCTTATGAGTTGGGGAGGTAGCCGCCCACACTAAAAAAAATTAGTGTTATGTGTATACGAAAAGGTCGACCGCCCCCCATAAAATCTTGATATCGGCCCCTTTAAACTTCTAAAAATAAAGAAAGAAAAAAATTTTCCCAAATAGACCACACTCAAACAAACCATATTTTCTCACTAACCGAGGTTTGTAACCGATTATATCTTTAGTATTTTCACCCTCAAATAATCAAGTAGTTAGTAAGAAAAAAAAATTATATCAAGATAAATATTTTCTACTAATATAAAAGTTAAATTTATATTAATTTGAAGATATAAGAGATTAAATATTATATTTATAGGTTGATAATGACATAATGTTCTCAAACATGTTAAACTTTATCGGCTTTAAAGGGTTAACCATTTTGATGATTAGTATAATTGCTTGAAACATATTACATATCATCATTTTTACAAGTATAATTGCTTTAAACATCAGATGTAATCATTTTTATGAGTATAATTACTTTATTTAGGTTATTGATACATATATATATAACTAGTGGGGAACCCGCGCGATGCGACGGTGACGATAATTTACAACATGATCCTCATTTATAGTTAGTTAATGAATACTTGCGTTGCGATGAGATCATATTTTTGTCATAAGCTTTACATTGCTCAATGCCTAGGAGTTTGACATTGCACGTTGTTCTAGGAGTCATCACTTTTCTCTTTTTTAACTTATATTCAGATCAAGTGTGATTTAAACCTTAAAACTACATAAGCTAGATGCTATAGAAAATAATGATTCAACCTCCAATACCTCCGTGGTAAAGCAACTGGTTGTAAGTACCTAAATTACAAACACATCATCTTTGATTTTCATTTTTTGCATCTACAGCCATGTTAAAAACAGAAAGCCACAAATGCTCTATCCAACTTCTTTGGATTAACTCCACTAACAAATAACAGAACTAAATTTGAAAAAATATAGCTTAGTCCTTACAAACGTCCTATCCAAGTTAGTTTCAATGCAATTATCGATCAATGTAATAAACCTATAATTCTCCCCTTACCAACAAAACAAAAGTCTAAATGTTTTTTTTTACTTTGAATTCAAGTAAAGCTGAACAACCAACTTCATAAAGAATATAATAAACATTTGTTGTAGATAGACACTTACATACACCATATTTAAAACCAACCGGTATCATCTGATAAACTTTCATTCAAAACCAACCAGTAAAAGAGTTACAATTATCATTAAGAGCTCCATTCCATCTACCAATTCTATAACTTCGTTCCTTGAAAGAAACTACATTAATTGATATTAATTATGTATGCATAATCATCACCAACAAAGTTGAGTTTGAAAAAAAAACTGTTGGAAATTTCATTACTTAAGTATTGATAACTTTGATAACTCAAAAAACACCCAATTGTAATTACCCTGAATTCATGAACACCATTGTTTAATTGCAACAATTACATAATGTTTGAAAGGGCTGGCTTGCAATGAGTTAATTTAAAAATAAGGATGTATCAGCCTCCATCAGCCAACATGTTTTCTGCCTATTCAACCGTTTTATCTTGGTGTGACAATAAATTCAAGCAAAGATCTTTGGCAAAATTACGTACTAAATTCCATTTCATTAAGTTATCTCTGGTTTTCACGGAAGCTTGTGTGTTAGCAAATGGTGAGGTAAGAAAGTAACCCGACCTGAGAACTCCATCAACTTCAATCAAATGTATACCATCTACAACATTTATTAATTTAGGAAAAGAACCATTGTAGAATCCCATTAAAATAGATAACATAAGTAAAAGAGTAAAAAATGTCACATGTAAAACTTCTACCTTCAAAATGGTGATATGTAATCCCATCAACAATATAATTGCATGCCTAATAACCACCAGGGAGCTTGTGCATGAGATTTCATCACATAGTTGTTTAGTGTGTTGTGTTAGAATTTAAACATTCATTTAAGAACCATAGTAAACATCATAGAAACAAAATTCAATAACTTAGAATGATCTTAGCTTAAAAGTAAAGCAAAGCAAACAATCCTAGGAGATAATTTATGTTTTATTCCATTAAACTCCCATTAATGTTAAAAATTAAGATTAAGCAGGTGTATTCTAGTCTAAATAAAAAATAAATATGTATCATATTAAACTCACTTCTTTCTGGTGTAACTGTAGTCTTTAATTAATTTTTTACTTGTTAATCTTAATACTAATACTCATTTAGTGAGACTTCAGAGTTGGACAAAAAAAAAAGAACTTGTGACACCTTCCATGTAAGACCTCATCCTACTCTTGCTTTTGTAACGACACAGTCTTTACAAAACGTTGTTATAGGTCACTGCAAATTGAACAAATAAACAAATCTATTCATTGGATGTTAGTATCTATGTAATTCTAGATAACTCATAGATATTAAATCTACAACAATTCCTTCATAAGATATAATTTTGCTTCATTCAGTTGGGAAGCGCATAGGGGTGAGCAAATGTTGGGTATAAACGATTATTATCGAGGACCAAACTTACCTGTAACCAAACCGAGTGTAGAATGGATAGTAGGTACTCGGGACCTGTTTTCTGCAAAAATCAGGATCGGGTCGGTACTCGGGTATCAAACCAAGTAACTTGACATTTTTAGTACCTAACCGAATATGTGAAAACCTAAAAAAATCAGGAATTAACTAAATTAGATAGATATGATCACAGAAACACAATTGGATTACCATTAATCAGCTTATATAATTTTTGTCCATCTACCCTGCTTCTCCAATCTTCAATCGATATAACATAAATATCTTAATATATTAGTATAGTACTTCTTGTAACAGGTACAGTATGGGTACTTATACCCATATTTTGGTGTGATTATGAATTAATTTATATATGCAAGTGCTTTAACACTTAATCATCAAAAAAATAAAATGAGATCTCATTGTGGCATTTCATCAAACAACTTACATGCAACACTTAATCAAACACAATCACAAGCTTAAATGCTTAATCAGATGTTGCAATACCAAAATCGTATTCAGTAGAAGATCATGAAGAAGTAATCAAGACTTAATTCGTATTTTAACAACATAAACATAGATAACACAGCCTAGATCTATTGAAAATGACAAGTTATATGGAGGTTATGGAAATGATGCTAATCATTTCTTTCAGTAAAGTACTAAAGTGTTGCCATCCTTAGTTAACTTGATGTCTCCAGCCCCTCCAACAAGCCTATGAACAAAATCAACATAGAAATAACAGTAGAATAGTAACTAACAACAAATGATGTAGAGAAAAAGCTAACATCTTAATGGTGCCTTCAGGGCCGAGGTTGCTCTTAAGAACATCTTGTAAACCCTTGGCGGCATTGATGTTCATGTGAAGTAACTTGACTTTGGGGTTTGACTGCAGTTGCATCCAAGGCCTATATGTACATGCGGGGCTGGGATGGGAACCGAGCAGGGGGTTTCACTTTCAATGGGGGTGCAGAATCGCCATGGAACCACCGTGTGAAAAAAGGCGGAAGTACTTATTTGTTTTTGATTGATTTTGTGTAATTTTTGTAATAAAAATATAAATTTTATTCTAAAATAAATCTATAATCATTTGTATTCGTTTGTGTTAATGAGCTGCTTTATGTTCGTCGTGTTCATGGACAATTGTTTGTATTCGTTTGCTTTTGTTTGTGTTCATTTGTGTTTGATAAGTATTCGTGAACAGTTCATAAACATGTTCATTTTCTTAACGAACGAACACGAATAAGGAATCCCACTCGGTAAGTGTTCGTGAACACTTCATAAACAAGTTTATTTTTTAACGAACGAACACGAACAGGGCCTTGTTCGTGTTCGTTCGGTTCATTTGCAACATTATATATATTTATGCAAATACAAGAGTTTGAGGACCGTTTTAACGATGTTTTTTCGACAATGAACCGGATGTAATCCGAACTCGACCCAAAAATAAATTATATCGCGATAGCCAATCTTAAAAAATTTCTACCCCCATAAAAAGTTTTCTAGGTCCGTCACTGAATGTATTTTCAAGAGAACCTTCCTTTGTAAGGATTTTAGCAATAATGAGGAACTCAAATATTTGGTTAAAGTTCGATTTATGTGAAATATAAAAAATCAATTATTTGTTTCAATCACATTAAAGTCACTAAAATCGTACTACCTTTAAACGTGATTGTTTAAAATTATGATAAATCCATAAAAAAATAATTATAATTTATGAAAATATACAAATCAGTGTCGATATACAAATTGTACTACACGATTGGCTCCACACCATTTACTAGAATCATATCTTTGTGTTACCACTTATTGTGTAGACATATTATATTAACTTGGTTGTGAAAAAGGACTCGACGTTGAATCCGTTGAAGATTTCAGAACTACTTGTATAAACATCTCATACAACGAGGAGTAAACAAAAAAAAAACGATGATGACAAATAAAAATATTAGTTTTAAGATTGTATTCCAACTTTTAAGAATAAATAAATATAACAAATGATCTTTATTATGTTTGATGATTTTGCATTTGAATTTATTTATTTTTTCTCAAAATATATATTTTTTTAAATAAAAGTTGTTTCAACCGACGCTAATGAACTTGGATAACTTAAGTTTTTTCACTTCAAAAGCCATTCCAAACCGGAATAAATTTTACTAGAAGCAGTTGAAAGTTGTTGATTAAAACAAAACCGGTTTGCACCCAAATCTGTTTCTGAAAAAAAAAAAAACATTAATTTGTCCACCTCTAAACTCGACTACAAATTCGAAATTTGGAATGACAAGAAACCAACAAAAAAAAGGTTTATGACTAAGAAATCTAACAAACAATATGAAGTTGTCTTACAAAACTACTAACCTACATATGAGATCCAAGGAATTGACATAAAGTGACAAATAAACAAATAACAGATAAGATGCATAGACTCAATTTTAACCTATTAAACTTACAAGAAATATAAATTAACAAAAACACAAGTTTTCAATACATTATGTATGATAATTTTCATGTTCTAAAAAAGTATTTAATTTTGTAAGTTTAAAGGGATCATAAATCCCCAACTTACAAGAAGCTTTCTCAAAACCTTAACTGACGAAACTTTTTGAATTAAATATAAATTGGAGCCTTGTAACTCTGCCACCATGGAAACACTCAGAAACACAAGATTTAGCCTATGAAACATTTAGATCAAGCACATATGATTTGGTACGAATATAAAACATATAAACCAACATATAACATATAAACCAACATATGTAACTGATTGCTTGTTTACCATTTCACTTGTAGTACAAGAATATTAGGATACAAGTCCATTCAACACGACAAATCACTAGCTTGAATAATAAACGACCAACATGTAACACTATTAGTCCAAACTCAGTTGGTACAAACATCCCGATATCATGTTCTTACAACTAATAAAGTACAAACACTAAAGCATATATTTATAACCAAAGTACAAACAATAAAACGCACCAAGATTTCAACTACTGTTTCAATCGACACGAGGGTCAATCACCTGTCCCATAAACAACACAACCCCGGTCATATCTTCTCTAATTACAAACAAGAACGGGTGATCCGCCACAAAATCAACCTTATCACTAGTCATTATTGATCTAAGCATCACAACAGCTGCAGAGGCTGCTGCAGCTTCTGTACCTTCTTCATTCACCTCAACAAAAGACTTATGGTGAATGCTCGAAACATAAAGGCTTTGACCAACAGACGAGTCAACCATTTCAGTCAAACCATCTCCTCCGTCAAAAGGCAATACAAGCCCTAATTCCTTCAACATATCAGAAGCTTCAAACCCGAGTGAGATCTTAAATTTAGGTATCAGAAACTGCCCGACTTCTACTTTTTGGCGTGGAATGTGACGGTCAAAGAAGTCAGATGTGGAACCGATTTTCTCTACTAAAGATTGAAGCCCGTCTTTTGCATCGGGGAGGTAAAAGTACATTGTGAACTGACGTTTATCCTGACCTTGTAAATAGGGAAGACCCAGTACTTTGAAATCATTGTATTCACACACAAACTGTTTTTTCTTGCTCGTCATGAAGGGGACTTGAGCTTTGCTGCCATCGAGAAGGTGAAAGTCAGATTCTTTTGTCTTTGACGGGTCAAACTTCTCGCTCCACGCTCCCTTGAAGTAGACTGCATTTGCAAAGATGAGCCTGGTGGAATTGTTAACAGCACCAGCAGGAAGGAGTTCTTTAATAAGGCCATCTGTTTGCTTTTCGGCCCATAAATTCACTTCGTTAGCTACCTCAACCGCCTTCATTAATCAAGAAACAATATATTAGCTATACCAAAACAGAAAATATTATACCTTCAACTAAAATCTGTTGTGAAAACCACATACAGTTATGAACCTGCAGTTAGTGAACTAAATAACCAAATCAGATTGAGATGTATGCTTCAGTGTAAGCATATACTAGGTGGAAAAAGGTAGTAAACCTATAAAATTGTTGGTTATGTCTAGAAAAATAGTAAATAAATGATCTAACTTTAACATATGCTTACTAATTATGAGTCCAACCCAAAAACGAACAAACCCCTAAAATCTACTCTAAAATCAACCTATTGTTCACTTTCTGATACACAAATCCACACGAATTTCGTGGGATAAACACGATGTGACACTAGGGCAAAGAGCAAATAAACATAACATCTAACGAACCATCTGTAAAACCCAACTAACATGATCATTGAAGGTCAATAAGCAGATTGCATCACATAATAAATAAACTATATATGCAACAACTCTACGATTTGCATATTCTGAAACCAAATTCTATATGTGAATCTTAGCAGATCGTGATCATCTGTTCAATCAATCAATCAATCATCTCCACCCCCAATTTCAATTCGAAACAAAATGAAAAGCAATTAGAACTAACCTTAGTCTGGAAATCAACTTGATCACAAGCAGCTTTATAAACATCATCCACCACCTGTTTAAACGAAGGCTTAAGCGAAAGCGTCTTCTCAACCCAAACCCCGTTGGCAAAACTCAACCGAGGTCCACCATTTGGGGTACCGTCGGCAAAGATCAGCGACACGAGCTGCGACGAAAGCGAGTGGAGGTCATCTGCTGTTTTGGCTTTGAGGAAGGTGAGGAGTTGATCGAGGGTTTGACCCTTGGCACCTGCGGCGACCAAGTTGAGGACGATGTGAATGGAAAGGGGGGAGAAGACGACGTTGGTGGTGGGGAATTTGTGGGAGAGGAGGTGGGTTGTGAGTGTGGTGGAGACGTGGGTTTGGTTGATGATTGATTGTTGAAGATCCATTGATGGTGTTACCAGAGATCTGTTGAGAGAAGAAGATGTGGTGGTGAGTGGTGATGGGGTTTTGAAGTGGGTGTTGGGGTAACGCTGTTAAGGAAGGAAGCTGATGCTTTGACTTTGATCACCGCGTACCGACTTTTTGATAAATATGGATTATTTATGTGAGGATTGTGTGATAAATGACACCTTGCATGTATTCGAAAATATAATTGACTGTTTGGCGACTTATAAACGGGGTATGTTATTGGTATATCGAATTTAGTTTATCCTATCTATATCTTTTTATACATACATATATATAGATATATGGAAAAAGATAAAGAAAATATGGTGTCTCAATAACATAAATAAGTGTTTGTATAACCAAACCCGTTATAAATTATTAAGTGTTGAACTAATAAAATATTTGTACAATTTAAATAAAAAGTATAAACCATTTAGTATTAGATATTTTAATCGTTCAGTATTAGTATAATGGTTCACTATTCAGAAGCAAATGTCTGAACCATTCAGACATTTACTTACGAAACAAACAATATAGACCATTAAATGTTGAAACATTCAGACGTATAAACCACTAAGAGGTTGATTCAGATTCTATCAAATAGCCATTTCTACATGAAAAGAAAAATAAGTTGTTTTGATAAAATGGTATTTAACGAAAGAAAAATTTTATTATTAACATATGACATCTTAAGGTTAAAATGTTTTAAATATGAAAATTCAGAAGTTTGAGAAAATAAAGGTAGAATCGTTATATATAAAATGTTTCGAATTAGTTTCTAGACCTCGCGTTGCGAAAGAATACTACAAAAAGAAAAATGAGAATATAAACTATTCGTGATTTTTTTTAACTTCTTTTAAATGGAAATGTTCTTCATATACAACTTTTATATAGTTTTCTAGAATTGTTTTTTTATTTCCTTCAAAATATATTTAAAATGTTTAATCGTTCTATTAGAATATAACTATGCTTGATTTTTTTATCTTCTTTTGAATGGAAATGATAGCATCTTTAGCTTTTTCACGTTGCTAAATCCATTTGAGTATTCTGATTCTTAAATGTTTTAATTATATTTATCACAATAAAGAAAAATGAGTTTTACGTTCTTTGTGTATATATATAGATATATATACATATATATATATATATATATATATATATATATATATATATATATATATATATATATATATATATATATATATATATATATATATATATATATATATATATATATATATATATATATATATATATATATATATATATATATATATATATATATATAAAGAGACAATTAATTGCTCTTTTTATAATTCATATATGTTTAATAGCTAAACTAGTATTAAGCCCCCGCGTTGGGGGAGGGCGTAAAATCATGACAAGTAGCACCAATTTCACACCATCTACGACAACCACCAACACCGGAAAAACTAGTATTAAAATATAAATTAAAACGGAAAAAAAACAAACGGAAAGTAACCATAAAAACATTGAACCCCGCACGTGAAAATTAAAACATCAAAAATAATAACTAAGTCGATCTAAGACTCGTGTGTTGTAAAGGGCCATCAAATGGGAAAAAGGTAGGCGTAAAAACGTTGAACCACATGCGCACGTTGTGAGGTGCTAACTCGTAAAATTTAAACTGAAATGTAAAACAAAAATTTTGTAAAAGATGAAAAGTATATGGAACCAAGTGGAAAGTGAAAATATATAGGGTTAAATTGTAAAAAAATATAAAAGTATTGGGTTAAAACTTAAAAGTAAGAAAATTATAAAAGAAAAGAAAAACCAAAAGTGGGTACAACCAATAATGCTTATGTACAACTCATAATACACAAATAAATTGAGAATTAGCAATATAAATAAATATATAATAAATAAATTATAGGTCAATTAGGGTGAAGTTCTATTGAGAATCCATGGTTATTGTAAAAACCTTTTAACCAAATATGGACCCTTTATTTGTGGTTTACATTTTGATCTAAAGGCTAGGAATATTTTGCAATTTAATTTTAATGTACACACCACCATCAATGATACCTTGAGGTTATACTGGTAATTTCGCGTGAGTAAAAAACCGACAGTACCTTTATGATTCTTCCAAAAAGCAACCGTCCCATAAATCAGAGACAAAAACACATTTTCTAAATTCATCTTCATCTTTCCTTTTGAAATCATTTGAAAAAACTGAACTCCATGTTTGTCAAAAAACTTTGATGTGCCCAGTTTTGGGGCATTCAATCTTCTGCATCTTCATTGAAGCTGATAGCTCTCAAGAAGGCAACGAACATTGCAGAAACAGACTGGTCTAACATTGTCGAAGGGCGTAGATGTTGAAGACAATGGAACAAGTGCAAAATCGGTAAGTTCCTCCCAAATCACCCAAAATATTTCACGAAATTAGCGAAATTAGAGTTCGTTCAAAGTCGAGAAAAATGTCAGAAATTGTGTTTTTGTTTGGGTTGTCTCCATTAATTTCACCCTCTATGAGTATATTAGTATGTGTACATAGTGTCGTGCACTAAAAACCCTAGAGCCCTAATTGTTGTTTTAACTTAGGACTCCGATGAGTATGTTTTGGGTAGATTATGTTGAATAAGGCGTTAGACATGTGATTTAGGGACCAATCTATTTCACAAAACCAAAATATTTTCAAGAACTTTAGTTTCTTTGAAGAAACTAACATTGGTTTATTTGGTTTTAATCATCCAAGTAATGTGAGTTTCTTTGGAATTATGTTGACTGTGAATTTTAGACTGAAAAAACATAAATTTGTTTTTATCATTGAGAATTGTATATTAACAAATGAAAATATTGAACATCACCCTATTTGATTTAAAAACTCTTTTAACTTATATAGTTGTTATTTGGACAGAATTAACAGCCGGCAGAATTATTTACAAGTTAGGGACTCAAAGGAGACACTCAAGACGTAAACAGTTCGATTATAATCAGTATTGATGTGTTTTTATAAAACTGTATTTTAACATTCTATGTGTAAGGATTCTTTTAAGTTTGATGCAAACCAAAACATCCAAAGTCTCTCTGCAAGTAATGCACTAAGTACTGAAGTAGAATTGCTTCGGAAGTTTTACACCATGCACTAGAAATATTCCAAGTGTAAAATCTTCCGAAGCCAAGACCAATATCTTCCGAAGCCAAATATGAAGTCTTCCGAAGCCACAGAGACAAATTCATCCGAAGCTTCATCCTATAAAGACAGATTTCTTCCGAAGACTTTTAGTAACATGCTTTATCTGATGTACTGTTCCATAAAGCTGGACACCTTTTCGCTGCATCTCTGTAAAGTCACCAACTTACATGAGTTGGTGAAAAGGTCCATGCTTTTGGTAACTGTACATTGAGGTCTTGAGTCTGTAACCTTCTACTTTATGTACTTTATCCTTTTTGTAATAGATAAGGATGTGAGCTATGGCATGTCATAGTCACAAGGTCAAAAGGCAGATATGCCTTTTGATTCTATAATTGATTTTGTTTGTGTCTAGTTAATTGTATCCAGCTGGCTTTCAAAGTATAGCCGGTTGTAGGTTGTAGTATAAGTATTCCTTGTTCTAGTATCTTTCTTTATGCTTTGTAACACTTGTAATAGAACTTGAGAAAGCAATATACTGCATCCTTGAAACCCAAATCTCTAGTTCTGTCTCTTTATTATTACTTGTGTTTTTTGTATCATTATCTTGGTTAATCCAGTTTACTGTTTGATCAAGTTTGGTTAATCTCCTCTTTGTGTTGTTGTGTTGTAATTGTTAAGCTCTTAACCGGTCCTGCACTATGATTGTTGGTAACAGGAAGGACTAGCGAAAGATTAGCACGTAAATCACTTAACAGATTTAAAAACACAACGGGAAGCCCTATACAGATTGACATTAATTTACATACGGACTACAGCTAGTTAGTCTTTACATAATTAAATTTTATAGGGGATTATTCTGCTTATACTGTATTTTTACAATAATGTAATCCGTTGTACCATAGGCTCTGCTAAAGAAGCAAAAGTGCCAAACATTTCATTATTATCATCAGAAGGGCCAAGTGTGAGCACAAATTGTACGTAATCTACTATTGTTAAATTATTATAAATTACATGTTCTTAGGTGTTTTGTTGGTATTTTCCCATGACAAAAAATATTGACTGTCTTATTTACATATAAACAGGGGCGTGTGTGAAGCGAACATTGACTGATACAAGAGCTGACAAAAACACTGATAAGGACAGTTTAATAGGTGATTATGCTTACCCCTATTGTTTACAGTAATATAATGCATAGTAACATATGGTCTTTTGGGGAATATAGAATTCTTAATTCTATAAAAACATGATAGACTGACGAAGCAAAGATGGCAATTATTTCATTACTGTCATCAGAAGGACCAAGTGTGCGTAGAAATGTCAAATGTAAGTTGGTATTATTACATTATATTAAATACATGTTCTTTATGTTATTGAGTTAGTTGTACTTTTGATTGAAACATTTAAAATGAATGACTAATTATCATATTAACAAGGTCGTGTGTGAAGGGCAAAATGACGGATACCAAATATGAGGAAAACAAGGTTAAAGATGGTTTTAAAGGTATGTGGACATTTAGCACGACTCGTGCAAAAGAGAATTGTTCAGATAGGCTAATTATAGTTAAATTAAAAAGAAATCAGGTTGTTCGTAGTACATTTGTATGAAACAAATGGGAATCTGCTGCTGTAAAATGGTAGCCTTTAAAAAAAAGGGTTAGAAAAAACAAGTTTATGTTAGAAAAATGTTATGTTGTGCATTAATTGTAATTACTTATAATCTTAATAAGGAAAGAAATTGTGTTGGTGGCTAGTACCAGTGGGCGTAAAAGGAAATGAGGTAGGATTGAAGTGGAAAAGAAAAATTCAACCCCTAAGAAAAAAACATTCGGGGATAAGAAGTCTAAGAAGTATCCGTCAATAATCAATAGATGCTAACCAAAACCACTGTCAAAAGCTATTACATTGATGAACCCACGACAACATAATGTTTTTGAAGAGATGGGAATCGGTAAGCTTTTGGCATTGAAGGTAGATGGAATTCCATAAAAACTAGGTTACTATGTTGTAGATATGTTTAACGAAGATAACATGCAAAAGGGTTGATGAGGAAGCAGTTCACATATTGATGGGTATTCCAAGAGAATGAATCTTTTTAGATAGTTTGGAGGAAGCAGATGTAAGAAGTTCCGAAGTAGACAATCGGAGGAGTTCATACGGTGATTCGTACATATCATCGACAGAAATAGTTGCTTGGCTAACAAACACTGCTCATACCAACATCAACTACTTCAAGCTAGACTTCTTGGCTTTGTTCTTGTAGACTATGGTTGATTGTCATGCACAAGGGAAATGTAAGCTCAATGCAATTTACCGCCTTAACAACAAAGTTGATGTGAGGCAGATTAATTGGTGTGCTTATGTGGTGAGCAAGCTAAAAACTAGTAAAATGATATGGGACAGGACAAACACAAAACTTTTCACAAGCCCATTGACTGTACTTACGATATGTTACAAAAAATTAGCTACTTTCATTACATTACTGTAAGATGTTAGGGGAAAACTTTGATTACATTACTGTAAGTATTTAGGTACTTTAACAATTCTCATTAATTGTAACAAAACTTTACACTGTTCACTTAATGACAGTTGTTGTACGTGCGTGGAATGAGTTGTAGGGGTATGGATGAAGATTATTCGAAACCAACTATTCAAACGTGGAATTTGGACAACTTGAAATTAAGAGAAAAATAGAAATAAAAAATGGTGGTTTTGGTCGAGGTGAATTAGTAGGAATTTTTCCTGATAGTTGGGGGAAAGGAAAAGAACGGAGCACTAGGGTAGATAGAAATGCAGCAGTTGAGGATGTTAAGGAGGTAAGAAAGTTAAATTTCTAGCGGAAATTTGATAAAGTGCTTCAACATATAAAGGAAAATAAAACTATTTATCAATTGTTGACATCTTAGATTGTTGCAAAAATTGCAGGGGAGGTTAGTTCAACTAGAAGAAATTATGAGGAAAACAATGATGTTGAAGACCAAACTTGAATTGGGAATATTAGAAATTGATGCAGTCCAAAACAGAAGGATAAATAATTGAACCTGTTGATTCAACGAGAATACCAAGAACAATTCTTCTAACTATCGTTGATTCGCAAAGAATACCGATAATCAGGAATTCACACTAACACACAATGTGATAGAGAGAAAACAAAGATTTTTTATAAACTTCAATGATTATTCCACCCATCTCTTACATGCATATAAAGAAACAAAACAAAAATAGAATGGGCCACAAAACATAAGTGGGCTAAAACATGGGCTAAAACCTGGGCTAAATGTAAAGTCCAACAAAATCTAAAAATAAGACAAAAATTGAAATAATTCATAAAATAATCCATTTTTGGCCCGAAACGATGACCCAAACCACCTACAGCCATTTGTGAAAACGTGCTCCTCGGTCCAACGATCATTTTGACTGGTCGCAGGCCCAAAACGGAGACTTCTAGCCCAAGTTATGGCCATTTCAGTGAAGCCCTTTTGATAAGCGATCTTGGGCCTCAAAAAGGCTATAGCTTGCTCATCCACACTTGGGCCCACACCAGAAATGCAAGGCAAAATGAGGAAATAGATGGAATTCAGAGATTAATCTCTAAATTTTAATGTGTCTTCAACCATAAACCGAGACCACTCTGTTCGCCGATGAAAGGGGAAAAGGATAACTAGCAGGACAAAGATGAAAACAGACAGGGGTTGGATGATTTGATATTTAAAGTTTGTATGGACGTAAATTAACAGAGACAAGCATTGATAGAAAGTGAAGAAGATGATGTTATGAATGATGAAGAAAACATAAATAATGATGGTAAGTAATGTAACTTTATAAACCAAGTAAGAGTCACTAAATATTGGATGCGAAGTCAAACAATTGGCACTAATAATTGTATTTGAAAAAGCATGTCAAAGGTCAAGCAATGATGTAATTTATCCATGAAATACAAACGTAGAGGCCATAAATGATGACGATCCGTGTGCAGTGGTATACGGAGAAAAAGAGGTGCAATGTTCAGGTATTAACTTCCTGTGTTACCTTATTACTACGTTAGTTGATTTCTTCTAATGATAAAATAAATTTCTGGCATGTCACCGTGTTTCTTTATTTGTGAACTAAAAATGATTTTGTGTTATAAAAATAAGTGACTGCTATAACATTGCAGGAGAGCGCACCGTAGAGAAAGCGGATTCGGTTTCAGTGTTTAGAGACACGACAAGCATTACAAATGAAGGTATGCATGAAAACCCAATTTAACAACATAAAAATATGTAGGGTTAATGATTACAAGTTATGATTACACTGATGTAATTACAGTGACAAAAGTTGTCTCACCCATCATTTAACATAAAAATACATCATGATAAATTTAACGAAGATGGGGATACCTAGGGAGGAAAAAGTGGAAATACGCACGCAAGTAGTAGAAAGAAAGAGGATGTGCAGGGAGTGAATATTAAAAAATGTCAACCGGAAAATGTTTTAAAGGAATGTGGACTGAAATTAACAAATGGTACAAATAAGGGACTTATACTTATGTTGTTTAGAAATTGTGTTTTCATCAAAATCGTACACTTGACAAACGCTAACTTTGTTACAGATTATACCAAAAGTCAAATAATAAATAATCGATACAAGTTCGTGCAAAAAGTAGAAAATACAACATAAAAAATTGGGAGTAAAGATGTGATGGATAGAGATATGATTGAAGAAAAAAAGACCAGTGATAAAGGTTTGTCTAAAAGAAGTAGATAGTAAAGTAGGGATATAGAACTTGTTTCCAATATGAATTGTTAACTATGTTGCAACGTAGGTTTAGATAGCAAAGAAAGTGACCAACAAAATGCTAATGTGAAACAAAAAGTTGTGCTAGCAAGTTCGCCAAAAAGTTGGAAGAAAAAAGAACAAAAGGTAAGCAATTAAATGCGTATTTTTTAGAAGTTTTGTAACATAAAACGCATACTGTAAGTCGTTTTTATTGATTTCAGTGCCGCTGGTCATGCAACTTCGGTGCACCATATTACAGCTTGGGATTGACACAGAAGGATGAAAAGGTGCCTGAAGATAGAGGTAAATTTAATATGTACATTTTCCTGAAAAAACGTGTCACCCGGTAATTAAATGACATTACATTAAAAAAACAAGCGAAAAAGAAACGTGCCTATAAAAGGGGAGGTTATGATTATTTGGGATTGAGTAGACTGTCGTGAAGTATAATAAATAGATACCCAAGTGTGTATATAAATTCATGTAAAATCTGTTGTCTGTGAATAATGTGGCGCTGTTTTATAATAGATAAGCCATGTAACTTGGGTGCCCCATCTTACAGCTTAGGTTTAACACGTGATGATAAAAGTGGGCCGGAAGAAAGAGGTACATATATAATTTACATTAGATTGCAATGTATTACCTGAATTACATTAAAAGGAGGATTATGAAAACTTAGAGGTTTATATTGGTTGGGCTTGAAGAAAGAGGTACATATATAATTTACATTAGACTGCAATGTATTACCTGAATTACATTAAAAGGAGGATTATGAAAACTTAGAGGTTTATGTAGGTTTCTTAATTAATGAAATTAATATTTTGTCTTTAATAGTTGATAGGTCAAGAAGCTTGGCTGCGCGTTCTTGCAGTTTGGGTTGACACAAAAGGGCAAAGAAGTTTTAAACAAATTAGGTAATGTTATAAACATTTAACAACACACGTCACAAACACTTACATTACATAGGAATGTGTCATTTTCATGTAAATGGGTCTGTTGGTGATGCATATTATTCATCTTTCGGTGCCTGAAAATAGAGGTGAATTTAATATTTATATTAGCCTGCAAAAATGTCACCCGGTAACTACATGACATTACATTAAAAAAACAAGCGTGCCTATAAAAGGGGTGGTTTATGATTATTTGGGATTTAATATACCGTCATGCAGTATAATATGCAGCAATTTACATTGCATATGTTTAAACAATAATAAATAGATTCCCAAGTGTGTATGTAAATTCATGTAAAAAATACTGACCGTGAATAATACGGTGTTGTTTTATAGCTGATAAGCAATGCAACTTTGGTGTCCCATCTTACAGCTTGGGTTTAACACAGGATGAACAAAGTGGGCCTAAAGAAAGAGGTACATATATAATTTACCTTACACTACCATGACTTACCTAACATTACATTAAAGGGAGGCTTATGAAAATTTAGAGGTTTATGTAGATTTCTTGATTGACTGAAATTAATATTTTGTCTTTTATAGTTGATAGGTCAAGTAGCTTGGATGCACCTTCTTACAGTTTGGACTTGACACAAAAGGGGAAAGAAGTTTTAAACAAAGCAGGTAATGTTAACACAAGTTACATACACTTACATTACATAGGAATGTGTCATTTTCATGTAAATAGGTCTGTTGGTGATACATCTTATTCATCTTTTTGATGTATAAAGAGATTATATATATACATCTGTTTCTATTTATTAGATGGGGTGGTAAAAGTAACATAAGTGATAAGGAAAAGTTGATCCGGATTGAAGGACCAAGATATAGATTGGGATTAACATAGGAAGGAAAGGATACAAATCATGGTGAAGGTAATTACTGTTAACTACATGTATACAAAATTCTTTCGGTTGATTCAGGTTACACTTGGGGTTAAGACAGAAAAGACTTACCATTCGATTTATATATGTGCTTTATAGTATATGCAGGAGATATGAATGAAGAGAATAAAAGGATTAGAAAAAAATCCAAGAATAACGAGAATGATTTCCTTGCCAGAAAAATCACCATACTTTATGAGGGAGACAACAATAGACCAATTATTCACCAAGGAAGAAGAGGCGATATGTGAATTAATCTTCAATGCAAATTCGAGGTAAGATAATTGATGAGGAAATAAATAAAATTATAAAATGTGAAATTTAAAAGTAAACAAGAAAAACTATTTATTATAGGTCTTTTACTTTATTTTTTATTATAATGATAAAACATGAATGCTACATTATTGCAGCGACCAAGCTTTTTACATACACTTTGGGGTAAGGACAGAGATATTTATTTTAAGGACCCTGTAGCCATGTAGAGAGGTATATGGCAACATCATTGACTGTTGGGTTGCAGTGTTGAATAACGAGGAAAAATTAAGGAGCCAGGAATCACCGCAAAGGCTGTTTGTGTGCTGCCAACCATTCGTAAGTGCAAAAAATAAAAAAAAACTTATCTATAATGGTTACGGAAATCGATCAACGATTCCTAATTTGTTTTTTTAGTTGGAGTGGCTATTTATCATAGAGGAAAAATGTTTGAGAACGTTTACAAATAACATCTTCAAAGCGTTAGGGAGGGAGGAGAGCCAAAGAGATCTAATGGGTGTGATCAGTCTTCTTTCCAATATTGGAAGAGAAACATTTCTCCCTTGTGATCTTTAACATGAATAACACATCAACTTTTCTCATTGACAATATGGAGCCATAGAGAGCATTGTGCAACTGGGGAACCATGACGAGTATCAAAAAAAGATACACCTTACAAAGTGGTGAGTTCATAGAAACTGATTTGCTTGTTAAACACGTGGCAACATTGTTATTTTCTATGTGCATATTTGTTAAAGTTAATAATTGCCTGCCTAATTTTCGATCTTCATAGAAGCATATTTTTACTCAATAACTGCTTAAATGGGGAAATTGTAAAGTGGGCAGAATTGGATCTACAAGCATCAACAGACTGGAGTTAGCATGGGCCACTAAACAAAACTACATCGACTGTGGAATATTTACAATGCGACATATGGAGATGTTCATGGGAAACAAGGGGGCAATGTTTGAGTACGGGTTCAAGAATAATGAAAAAATGTTGAAGTCTCAAATTAACATTCTGAGGAAGATATATGTTGCACGAATTGTACTATCGGATATAAACGTTCACATGAAAAAAGTGTTGGTGACGCTTACAGTATTAAACCTGAAGTGTTGTGTCGTTTCAGAATATGTGATTGTCGAGTTTACTTAAGGTTTGTAAGTAAGTGCTATGTGTTTGTTACTGTACTGTAATTCATATTGGGCATGACTCGTTGACACTATTAAACAAATGTCTAAAATCTAGTTACTATATTTTGGGATGTTTAATATTAATGATATACAATTTACCCAAAAATTATTCATATTTTAATACATATGAATCTGAATAAATCATATAAATATGATTCATTTTAATGTAAGGGGATGAAAACAAAAAGATAGATTAGATGAATGAGCAAATTCAAACGCGGTTGTCTACAATAAAGTTTCAATTCCTGTGCATACTAGTACAACTAAATGTAAAATATGACTTAATGTAGTGTAACTACAAATTGAATCTATGGCTTTCAATAAAATATAAAAATGTAAAATAGAAATGTTAATATATTTTGGGTTTTTTTAATAAAATGGATATTTAGTATACCTAAAATGGTGTAAATAGTATAACATGTCCGCGTTGTAACCTAGTGTAGTTACCTAATCTGAGGCGTGTATTGATGTATGGACTGGCCATGAAATAGTAAAGTCAATCTCATACAAAAGTAAATCTTGGAGATTAGGACTTAGGGGACTTAGGGGTCTCATTGTCAAATGGATTCACATGTTAAAAGCATATTAGGACTTAGGGGATTATAGGCTATATACTATTTACTGTAGTGTAATTAAAAAAAGGGTGTGGAGATAGGCAAATTTGTTAATACTGTGGGTTTCAGAATGGTGTAGGTTGATGTAAGGTTTTAATTTCGGATTATACTAGTGTAACTAAATGTAAATGTGTTACTTACGGTAGTGTAATTCCCAATTGAAACTTCAGCTTTTCAAAGAAGCATAAAAATTAAATATAAATTCATAATATATTTGGTTTTTTTAATATAATGGGTATTTTAATAACATAATATGGTCTTATAGCATATCCTGTCCACATTGTAACCTAATGTAAATATCTAACGCGTGACGTGTTGATGTAAGAAGTAGACATGAAAGAATACACTCCATATCATAGAAAAATAAATCTTGTATTAGTTTACTAACAATGGTATTAGAGTATAAAACATGTAATAACTAACAATGGCATTAAAGTATAAAAACCTTAACTAGTTAAAAGTAACATGCATTAAAGTAAGACAAACAAAACCAACAATGAAAGATTCTTCATACACTTTTACCAAATCATTGTTGTTTCATACACCATATGAATACACGTTACCCATCGGAAAAAAATGGTAACCAAAAAACATATGGATAAGAAACAAAATGATATAACACATCAATCATTGTACTAACGTTACCCACTACTAAGTGGTGACGATAACTCGTTTGACAAGAAACCCAATAACAAAAAAACACACCACTATGCTATACGTTACCCATTAAAAAGTGGTAACAAAAAAAAGGAATTTGTGCAAACTATTGGGGTGGATCGGCGGGACCGACCTTACCCTTCTTAGTGTAGTTCCTAGAATCATGGTGCGTATACTCCTTACATATGTTGCACAATTTTGCCTTCTTCATGCTCTTCTCAACAGCCTTCTCCCCAGGTCCAATTAAACGTCGATTGGTGCCACAACCCTTGTTGCGAATACCTTGAGGGGCCGTTAAATTAACTACAGCTACATCTTCAACACCAACCAGTGTCTTAATAACTTCAGTCCTTCTTTTAGAGGTGGTTTCTTTTGTTTTATGGGTTAGAATTTCTTCCTTGATTTCATTTAACTTGCTAGCTAAACATGATAAGCCATCAATGTTGTCCCTTAGTTGATCAACACAATCATTCACACATTCCAAAACATCATTCCATAAAACAACTTGTTCGCTGGTGTTCGCGGTAAGCCTATTCTGTATACTAAAACCCTGAGTGGGAAGACTTTCTCGAAACCAACGGTGAGATATATAAGCATATGGGATTTCAGTGATTTTGTTTAAACGAAGGACACAAAGACGTGCCTGCAGAAGTAGCCAATACGGGTATATCCCATATACGAACACTCATAAGACTTAGTAACCAAGTGATGAGAAACCTGAAAAATAAAAAATAAAATAGTTTCATAAAAAAAGTATGTTGCAGAAACCTACAATGATGTAACAAATTGTGATTTCACTTTCTTACGTAGAACTCGTTGACAAAATCAGTTCTATTATCCATGTGAGAGATTATGAAGACCTTCGTATGATCCTGAACTTTAACATTAGTTATAAAAGAATACATAAAACCCTTGTATATCTCTTTTTAAACCTCCTTGAATAGGGTTTGCATGTACAAACGTGCAACGTGTTGTTCGATCGGTAAACCAGTGTGTTGTTGAACACGGGTGGTACTGCTTACAAAGTCAACACTACGCTGGTGGTAACGCTGATTATCTATAGTTGTGTCGAAGGCCATGAAAAATTGAACAAGCGTGTTCGCAGGACTGGAAGTAACCTTGAAAGACGCATTGGAGCTCTCGCATCTAAAGGTTGTTTTCATGAGACAACACATTGGGATTTCTCTAAAATACGCTTGCACCCACATATGTCTAATATCATACATCTCGTTCAACCACACATTCTCGGTTAAATTAAAAGAGTTGATTAGATTACGCCAACGCTCCTCAAATGTAGGAGGTGTGATGTAAACATTCCATACCAAATTATGAATCGCCGAACAAATATTAGAGTTCTCATAAATATCAGAGGTAATTTGAAAAAATTAAACAATTACATCAGTTTAAAAATTCATATTAACTTCTACTTTTTTTTACAATTTACTACTATGAAAAAGTAGGAGACACACACATTTGTGTGTTAAATTCCAATAATAATAATAGATATGCATTAACATTATAATAACGTATGATTACTAGTAACATTAAAGCTTATAGTAAACTTATAAACATTAGCAAAAAGTAGAAAAAAAATCACATCCGACTACAGATTATTATATAAATTTACATCAGGGCATGTCATGTTTGAATTTAAAATTACGGTTACATTAAATTTAATTACTGTAAATTACAGCTACATCAGGGCATATTATATTTTAGATTAATTACATTTAGTTAATGCTCCCGCTAGGGTTAACACATACTACTATGGTGGAAAAAGTTAAAATTACTTTTACATTACACTTAGATATAGTTAAATTAAAATTACTTGGTACATTTGAGTAAAAAAACAAAGTTAAATCACATCATATGCGGGGTGAACTAAAAACATTTTACTAAAATATGCCCCCAAAAAAGTGTTAACATTACAAAATTCACATAAATTTACACTTATGATCTATGTTTTACATCATATTACAATGTGCTACTTTTAATTAATCTAAATGTATTACGCTTCACATCAGTTTACACTTATTATCTATGTTTTACATCACATTACATCTGATTATAATATGCTTTAGAACTTACTACTATGAAAAAGTAGGAGACACACACTTATGTGTTAAATCCCATAATAATAATAATAGATTTGCATTAACTATATAAAAACGTATGATTAACAAGAAGCAACATTAAAGCTAATAGTAAGCTTGTAAACATTAACAAAAAGTAGAAAAATAAATCACATCCGACTACTGATAATTACATAAACTTACATCAGGGCATGTCATGTTTGAATTTAAAATTAAACTTTCATTACATTTAATTACTATAAAATTACAGTTAACTTACACCGGGGCACATTATCTTCTAGATTAATTACACTTAGTTAATGCTTCCGCTAGGGTTAACACATACTACTGCTGCAGGAAAAGTTAAAATTACATTTACATTACACTTAATTATAGTAAAATTAAAATAACTTACTACATTTAAGTAAAAAATAAATTAAATCACATCATGTGCAGGGCCGAATTAAAAACATTTAACTAAAATATGCCCCCAAAAAAGTTTTAACGTCATAAAATTCTTATCAGTTTACACTTATGATCTATGTTTTACATCAGATTACATCATATTACAATGTGCAACTTTTAATTACTATAAATGTGTTACGCTTCACAACAGTTTACACTTATTACCTTTGTCTTACATCGCATTACATCAGATTACAATGTGCTACGTTTATTTACTACAAATGTGTTACACTTAATTAGTAAATCAGATTACAATGGAACGTGTGATGTAGTAATGACCATTTTAAGTACATTTTCCAGCTCTAGATTAAAAGACTATTAGACTGAAACTTGCTTACTCTAGACACATGATATGATAAGATTAAGACAAAGGTTAGTTAACACTAAAATATTCGTACGTACTTGGATGGTAATTTCTTCATGATGTGTCACATACACAAATGGTGGTAAGATTTCACAAAAACAGATGAAACAACAACCTTCATGGTGGGATCCTAATAAGTTAAAACTAAAAATGGATGAGTTTTGTGAGTTTTCGAAAAACAACAGAGAAGCCACTTGTACGACTACGAATTTTCATAATACAACTTGCCGACTGCAAAAGTTACACATTTTTTGTGATGATCTACACCAGTAAAAGGCACAAATATCATGTTGTACCTATGTGTAGAAAATGATCAAAAAACAAAGCTTCAGTATAAACACACCAAAAAAATTTTAGTACACTAGTCTATGTGAGATGTAACTAAGTATATGTACTTGTTTGTGGAATATGTGGCATCAAACGCAATAACATCGTCGAATGACCGACAGTTGATTTGAGGTATTTCATCATCCCAGTATATAGCCTTCACAACACCACCGACATGGTGAATGTCATAGGAAAAGTTTTGGTGGTTATTAGCAAACTGCTCCATCTTACTAACTATAAACAACATGTCTCAATCACCGATAAACATCCTAATGCCAAGGCTAACATTCTTGTATGCTGCTTTGGTATCTCTCATGTTATGGTGGCCTCTTTTTAATGCAGAATGCAAATGATATGCAATAGTAGGACCAACTCGATGTAAAAACTCATCGTGTGTATAAACTTTATATCTTGGAAGTCCAAGTGTCGCCCGGTGCGAGTCAAATCCATATTATCAGATGATATAAGATCATTATTATACTTCTCAGAAAAGTCATACAACACATAATATTCAGAGCCCTTGATTACCTTTAACCGAATGAGAGCCTTACAATCAGTTACTTTAAATGAGCAACCACGAGTTGGACAAAGGGTGGAAGGTTCGGTGGTATCAAAACTCTTCCCTTTAGGCTTACCCCATTTGTTACATAATAATGCGTGATGAGTAATGATACCATTCCATCTCTTAAACCCTCCCACACGTACAACAAACCCAGATGACTCCACATAATGTTGGTACATGTTCAACACCTACTCCCATGAAGTAAAATTAGCACCACATAAGGCTTCTGATCAACGGAAATCTTAGGAAACCAATACTTACTGATATTTGGTGTCTAGAATATCTTACTACATTGACTTCCTATGACATAAAAAGATGAAAAATACGGTGGAGCTACTAACTATAGTGTAGGAAAAAAAATAAGACAAGGTAAAAAAATAAAAAAATGGGTTACATCTTAAAAATAAAAGTTTAATATCTTGGCAGTGTAACATAGTGTAACACTCTTGTTACATGTTTCTAAATGTGATATTGGATAGTGAAACCTGGTTAAATTTGTTAGAAAAAGTTGGTTATATTTTAAAAAAAAATGGGTCTGGACAGTGTAACCTGTTGTTAAAACGTTGTCTTAATGTTAATAAAGATGCTAACACTATAAAAAAACACAAGTGACTAGCTACAATAAAAAATAAAACTGTAAAATATTACTAAAGATGATTTATATCTTAAAAATAATAAGTGTGGCTTTGTAAGGATTCCTTAAGTGTGATGCAAACCAAACATCCAATGTCTCTTTGCAACACATGCACTAAGTACTGAAGTAAGAAATGCTTTGGAAGTTTTACACCATTCACTAGAAAATACTCTAAGTGTAAAATCTTCCGAAGCCAAGACCAATATCTTCCGAAGCCAAACATGAAGTCTTACGAAGCCTCAGAGACAAAGTCTTCCGAAGCTTCAACCTATGAAGACAGATTTCTTCCGAAGACTTTTAGTAAACATGCTTTATCTGATGTACTGTTCCATAAAGCTGGACACCTTTTCGCTGCATCTCTGTAAAGTCACCAACTTACATGAGTTGGTGAAAAGGTCTATGCTTTTGGTAACTATACATTGAGGTCTTGAGTCTGTAACTTTCTACTTTATGTACTTTATCCTTTTTGTAATAGATAAGGATGTGAGCTATGGCATGTCATAGTCACAAGGTCAAAAGGCAGATATGCCTTTTGATTCTACAATTGATTTTGTTAGTGTCTAGTCAATTGTATCCAGCTGGCTTTCAAAGTATAGCCGGCTGTAGGTTGTAGTATAAGTATTCCAAGTTCTTGTATCTTTCTTTATGCTTTGTAACACTTGTAAAAGAACTTGAGAAAGCAATATACTGCCTCCTTGAAACCCAACTCTCTTGTTCTGTCTCTTTACTTTACTTGTGTTCTTTGTATCAATATATTGGTTAATCCAGTTCACTGTTTGATCAAGTTTAGTTATTCTCCTCATTGTGTTGTTGTGTTGTAATTTGTTCAAGCCCTTAACCGGTCCTGCAATTGGTATCAGAGCTTTTCAGGCTCTTGATATAAGATCTTATCATCTTAAGATCCCTCACACACACAAAAAAAACTAAACTCTCCAAATGGCATCCATCTCAAAGACTGATATGGAGACTGGAACCATGAACAAATCCCCACTGATCACTCTTGATGACTTTGACACCTGGTGTATGAGAATGGAAGGTTTCATCAGGTCTTTAGACTCAAGAATGTGGGAATCTATTGAGAAAGGACCTTTCATACCCAGCACTCCTTCTGCTACTGGTGCTGGTATGATACCAAAAGATGTGGCCAACTACTCTGATGAAGATAGGAAGAGAGTAGAGATTGATAGGAAGGCCATGACTGCTCTTCAAACTGCTCTTCCAAACTCTATGTACAGAGGTTTTAAGAAGTGCAAAACAGCTAAACAGCTATGGGATGCACTGAAGCTGATGTATGAAGGCTCCTCTAAAGCCAAGGAGAATAAGAAGGATCTCCTGAAGCAGCAGTTTGAAAACTTCACCTTCAAAACAGGTGAAACCATGACTCAACAATACTTCAGGTATGTTGAGATAGTGGATACCCTAGTGGATGGAGGAGTTCCTCTTGAGAACAGGGACATTGTAAGGAAGTTCATGTCCTCACTTCCTAGGCAATGGACACACTACTGTGTGGTGATCAAGAGGACTGAGAATCTTAAAACTCTTACTCTGACAGAGTTATATGGGATTCTCAGTGGCTACCAGATGGAGATGAATATGCAAGGTTCATCTGGCAACTCCAACAATCAAATGGGTTCAGCCCTTCATGTGGTTGAAAGGGATAGCATAAAACCCCAACATCATTTTATATGCTACCTTGACAACTCACCAAAAGGTCCTTTCATCACCTTCCCAGAGACACCCAGGGAGAACTACACTCAAGGAAGCCCATTCCAAGAGACAAGCTCTTCTCAAGCCTTTGTGTCTTCTGATGAAAGCTGTGGGAACTCTCTCTTCACTCTTGAAGACCTGGACTGTATCCATCCAGATGACCTGGAGTACATGGAGATAGTTCAGCAGATGGCTCTCCTCACTCACAGAGCCAAGAAGTTCTACAAGAGAACAGGAAGGAGGTTTCCAAGCAATGCAACCAGTGGAAAGTTTGGGCTGGATAAAAGCAAAGTCAAGTGTTACAAGTGTAACTTGATGGGCCACTTTGCTAGGGAGTGTAAGGCACCTAAAACAAATAGTGGCCAAACACAAATCAGACCAAACTATACTGACAAAGCCCCTCAGAATGAGAAGCCAAAGCAACATGCTGCTGTTGTTGTTGAAGAGGGAGGCTTTGACTGGAGTTTTCAGGTGGAAGATGCTTCTCCAAACCAAGCACTAATGGCAGACCATGATGAAGCCAAGGTATTGGAACATCTCTGTACTCCTGAATGCATTGCTAAGGTAAACAGATACAGGTCCTACAACTTAGAAATGAGATCTGGTCTTGAGTAAACATAACTAAGTTGACTGAGTGCCAGGCTGAGCTTGTGATCAGCAAAGCCAAGGCAGAAAAGAGTGTTCTTGAAGAAGAGACCTTCAAGAACATGATATCCTCATTCCTGCATAACAAAGTGTGCTATCAAAATAGACAGGGACTGGGATCAAGTGAGATAGCTCCTCCACACACAATCTTGTCTGTAAGATCTCCTAGGTGTGGAACTTGTGAAGATGAGCTTCCTCTCATAGATCCTATAAGTGAGGAGGATGAAGAAGAGATAGTGAAGAATTCCTCTAAGAAGAGTGAAGAAGAGGGTTCTACCAAGGTCCACTATCCTTCTGAGGAGAAGAAATCTACTGTGATGACCAAGTCCAAGAGAAAGAACTTGATCAGGAAGAGTAAAAGAAAAGCAAAGAAAGCTCAAGAGATCAAGGCTACTTTTGATTCTAAACAGAAACAAGTTTTTATCTCTGCAGGTTTTAAAGTAGTAAAGACTGAAGACATCAACCAAGACTCCTCAGCTAAGAGTTCTGGTTTTTGTTCAAATCATCTCAGTACAAAGAAGAAGACTGAGCTGCTGTGTACCACTGCTGCACAGCCTGGACCATCAAACTCCAAGAACAGTTCACAGCCCAAAAGAACTGTCTAAGCATCTACAAAGATGAAGGTGGATAAGGGATATGACCAAAGCTAGTTTTTCTCTCATAGGGAGACTCTTTTGAAGAAGAAAATGTTATGTGTCATGTGTGAAAGTACCTCTCACATTGCTAAGGATTGCCCATACAATCCTAAAAGTACTATCCACATGACCAATACAAAGACTTCAAAGAGTTTCAAGAAGATTCAAGCTTCGGAAGGAAAGTCTGTTTCCTTCGGAAGCTCCAAATCAAAGAAGAAGGTAAATGGAAAATTACCTTCGGAAGAAAAATTGGTCTCGGAAGAAAGGAGTTCTTCCGAAGCACTGAAGTCTGCTGCAGTGACTGTAGAATCTTCCGAAGGCTCAGTCATCAAAACTTGTGAAGTCCCAAAAGCTTCTAAGGTTTTGAAGGTCAAGTCCAAGACTCCAAAGGTGGTGTGGAAGTCTAAGAAAGACCAAATGACTGAAGTTTCTCCATCAACAACAGCTGAAGATCCCCCTAGTACAACCATAGGATCTATTACTGTTGCATTACCTCTATAATTAGTGAGCCCAAGACAAGTAAGGCTTGGGTTTCCAAATGTAACTAATCATTTTCTTTGTGCAGGAACAGCTCAAGACAAGCAGGAATGTCTGGATAATTGATAGTGGCTGTTCCAGGCACATGACAGGCAATAGGTCTCTACTCCATAACTTTGAGAGAATTGATGGAGGACCAGTTGCTTTTGGAGGAGATGAAGGTGGTTACATTTCAGGAAGGGGCAAGGTCACAAATGGTAAGCTCAGCATTGAAAAGGTAAACTTTGTAAGGAGCTTGGGTACAATCTTCTGAGTGTATCCCAATTTTGTGATCAGAGTCATAACATGCTCTTTACTGAGCATGAGTGCATTGTTCTCAAGCCTGGAGTGGTCATTCCTCATGAGCATATCCTGCTCAGAGCCCCCAGGAAAGGGAACATGTACAAGATGGATTTGCAAGAAACATCTCCCTCTGGAGAAGTTTCATGCTTTCTATCTAAAGCAAATAGTGATGAGTCTTTCCTATGGCATAAAAGAATGTGCCATGTAAACTTTAAGAACATGAATAAGCTAATTAAACATGATTTGGTAACTGGAATGCCAAAGAAAGAGTTTACAAGTGATGATCATTGTGTTGCATGCCTGAAAGGGAAGCAACATAAGGTATCTCACAAGCCTAAGGAAAGGAACTCCATCACTACTCCCCTACACTTGTTACATATGGATCTCTTTGGCCCCACCAGTGTAATGAGTCTAGGAAGGACCTCTTATTGTTTAGTGATCACAGATGATTTTACAAGATTCACTTGGGTTTTCTTTCTTAGAACTAAGGATGAAACCCCTGAGATTCTGAAGAATTTCATCTTAAAAATTGAGAATCAATGTGATCACAAGGTCAAAACCATAAGATGTGATCAAGGAACTGAATTCAAGAATCAAATCCTTGATACATTTTGTGATGAAAAAGGTATTACAAGACAATATAGTGCTCCCAGGACTCCTCAGCAAAACGGAGTTGCTGAGAGGAGAAACAGGACACTAATTGAAGCTGCAAGAACTATGTTGTCTGACTCTAAACTGCCCATCACCTTTGGGCAGAGGCAGTAAATACTGCTTGCTATGTGCAAAACAGAGTTTTGGTAGTTAAGACACATGGTAAGACTCCTTATGAACTTTGGCACAAGAGAAAACCTTTCATTGGTTTTCTCAGGTCATTTGGATGTCCCTGCACCATCTTGAATACCAAGGATCAAATTGCCAAGTTTGCTGAGAAATCAGATGATGGACACTTCATTGGATACTCTTCCCAAGCTAAGGCTTATAGAGTATACAATCTCAGAACTAGAATTGTTGAGGAGTCAGCCAATGTGACTTTCAATGAACACACACCCTGTGTGGCTGGTTCTGGTCCTGATTGGCTATTTGATCTTGATTTAGTTACCAACTGTTTTAACAAATCTTGTGAGAATGTTTCAGGATCTGCAGAAAATCTAAATACAGGTGATCCTGATCCAAGATTTGAGCTAGGAAGACCCTCAACTCATACATCTTCAGCTCCAGTTGGAACTACTTCAGCAAATGAGGTCTCTATCAGCACTACAATGACAAATTCAGCTGATACATCTGGGATGCCTTCAAATTCCAGCTCAGAGGCTCCTCAACCAGATAAAGATACCTCAATTGTAGAAGACAACAATGGTGATGGTGAAAGTGATCAGGAATTCCTTGATGCTAATAACCACACCATAGATGACAACATCAATGATGTCACACACTCATTGGATCAAGTTAATCTTGATAAGTGTGGTAATGTGGAGGGTGAATCATCTATGCCAGATCTAAATTTCTCAAATTTGGATCTTTCTCAGCAACTTGCTGTGATCCCTCAGCTAAGGATCCACAAGTCTCACCCCACCACAAACATCATTGGAGATGTTGTCACAGGGGTAAGAACAAGAGGACAAACCCATGAAGCAAATGTTTGTCTTCACTCTTGTTTCTTATCTCAGATAGAGCCAAAGAAAGTTGATGAAGCTCTAAAGGATGGAAGTTGGGTTGAAGCTATGCAACAAGAGCTGCTTCAATTCAAAAGGCAGAAAGTTTGGAACCTTTGTCCTCTTCCTCATGGGAAGACTACCATTGGAACCAAATGGGTTTTTAGGAATAAGAAGGATGATAGAGGAATTATCATCAAGAACAAGGCAAGACTAGTTGTTCAAGGATACACACAAGAAGAAGGGATTGACTACACTGATGTCTTTGCTCCTGTAGCAAGATTAGAAGCTGTTAGGATATTCCTGGCATTTGCTGCATCCAAGAACTTCAAGGTCTTTCAACTTGATGTAAAGTGTGCTTTCTTATATGGAGTGATTGATGAAGAGGTTTATGTCAAACAGCCACCTGGTTTTGTAGACCCTGATCATCCTGATTATGTCTGCAAGCTTGACAAAGCTCTTTATGGGCTGCATCAGGCACCCAGGAAGTGGTATGAGACATTGTCTGAGTATCTTTGTAAACATGGATACAGGAGAGGTACTATAGATGGAACTCTCTTCATCAAAGGACAGGGAAATGACTTATTGCTAGTTCAAGTATATGTAGATGACATCATCTTTGGTTCAACTAATCCAAAGCTCTGCAAAGACTTTGAGAAGCTGATGAAAGACAGATTTGAAATGAGTGCAATGGGAGAACTCAATTTCTTTCTGGGAATTCAAGTGAAGCAAGTTGAAGATGGCATCTTCATAAGTCAGTCAAAGTATGTTCAGGACATACTCAAGAGGTTCAACATGACTGATTGTAAGATTGCTAAGACACCCATAGCCAGAAACCACTCCCTTGGACCTGATCTTGAGGGGGAGTGTGTAGATGAACATTTATACAGGGCTATGATTGGGTCTCTTATGTATCTTACAGCTAGCAGGCCTGATATCATGTTTGCTACATGTATTTGTGCAAGATATCAAGCCAACCCTAAGATGTCTCACTTAATCACTGTCAAAAGGATTCTAAGATACCTCAAAGGTGCTTCAACACTTGGTTTATGGTACCCAAAGAATCCTGACTTCAATCTGTATGCTTATACAGATAGTGATTATGGTGGTTGCAACATGACTGCAAAGTCTACATCTGGGGGATGTCAATTCCTTGGTGGAAGGGTTGTCTCATGGCAATGCAAGAAACAATCCTGTGTGTCTGCATCAACTGCTGAGGCTGAATACATTGCTGCTGCAAGCTGCTGTGCTCAAGTGCTTTGGATTCAAAATCAGATGCTGGACTATGGATTTAACTTCAAGGAGACTCCTATCCACATAGACAACAATAGTGCTATCTCTATCACTGAGAACCCTGTGCAGCACTCAAGGACCAAACACATCAATATCAGGTATCATTTAATAAGAGATAACTATGAAAAGGGATTAATTAAACTAGTCAAAGTTCATACAGATGAACAATATGCTGATCTGTTTACAAAAGCTTTTGATGAACAGAGATTTAAATATCTAATATCAGCTATTGGGATGATTAACTTTGAGTAGACTTTTCTTAAAACTAATTCTAATTATTTCTTAAAATATGTGTGTCCTAAGTTGTCTAGTTCATCACTTTCATAAGCTCATGTTTTCTTTGGATATAAAATTCTTTTTGAAGACTTTCCTTAGATTCTTGAAAATTTTCTGATCCTTCGGAAGATAAAATTTTATCTTCGGAAGAAAATCATGTCTTCAAAATAAATAACTGTCTAAGAAATTTTACCTTCGGAAGAAGTCTAAATCTATCTTCCGAAGCTTAAATTCTTATCTCAGACACTTATTTGTTTTTAAGGACTTTTTCCTTCCGAAGCAAAATTAACTCTCGGAAGCTTTGTTGTTCCTTATACAAAGCATTCAAGTGTTTATTTCTCTTCCGAAGCAAAATTTTCAAGACTCTCAGGAAAATCTTCCGAAGCCATTTTAGCTTCGGAAGCTTTTTCATTAAAACTTCCGAAGACAATTTACCTTCGGAAGCTTTTCGAATTCCAAGAAAACTACTTTTTGAGCAAAAGTAAACTACTTTTTCAGAGGTGGGACCGACTTTCGGATTTCAAAGTTTATCCTCTTTCATTAACTTTGGTTCAAATCCCTTTTCACATAAATACCCAACGGTTCCCCCTCTTCCTCACTATCTTCCTCAATTCCACTATTCCTCAAACCTAATTCTCTAAACCGCCTTTGCTTTCTACCTTTCTTCACCCTTAAGCTTCTAAAATGGCCAACCTTAACCGCAGAAACAACCCAGATTTCTCCATGCAACTTCACAGGCAACACAATCAGGTTGCTCTGTTAAGCTCTGAGAAAGATGCAAGTTTCTCAGAGATTTGCCAATTCTTAACTCTATCCAACTACTTCACCTCCCTGACCATTGATCCTACTCTGTATGAGGATCATTTGCTTGAATTCTGGAAGACCTGCCAAGAGGTCATTATGGATGGGGAGAAGGCACTGTCTGCCACAGTGCAAGGGAGGACAATCTTCATCACTCCGGCCATCATCAACCATCATTTGCAGCTGGATGATGAAGAAGGTGAGTTGTCCTTCCCAAAGGAAGCTGTTAATCATTCCTTTGAGCAGATGGGCTATGAGGGAGATTTCTCTGTAAAGACCTTCAGGAAAGGGAAGGTCTCATCCCAGTGGAAATACCTGCTCCATGTGGTTATCCACAGCTTGTCAAACAAGCATGGTGGGTGGGACCAGATTCCTGAGGATCTCTCCTTTATAGTGCATGGAATGGTTCAGGGGGTCAAGTTCAGGTACTCTCAATTTGTTTATACCAATTTACTTGCAAACTTGGACTCCTTAGAGTATTACATGTTTCCTAGATATGTTCACACATTCTTAACTGTGAACTGGGCTCACAGTTGAGGGAAACAAGTAATATTCTTAAATTGGGACAGATGAAGCCCGCATCTTTAAAATCATGAAGAAGCCAACTGTAGGCTTCTCAGGGGTAGAAACAGCCCTAGTCCCCAAAATGTTAGAGCTCATTGCTCAAGGTGACAACCTAGCAACACAAGCTAGTGTTGAACCCACACCTTCTTTTTCCTTACCACTAAAAAGACCACAAATAACCCTCACCTACCAAAGAAAATCCAAACGAACCCCTGCTCAGGCTATTGAGTCTGTGCAGGTCCCCATATACTCACCTTTACAGGAGGAAGTGGACACTAGAGCTCCCACTTCCCCTGAGGAGCAAACCACTCCCATTTCTTCAACTATCAGGGCTGAGGTTCCTCATGCTCACCCTGATGAGCTCACAAGCCCAACAGCCTTAAGCCTTCACTCTGAGTCTCAACACTCAAGTGAACAACCTTCAGGGGACAGTTACCATCCCCAGCCTTTAGATCTAAACCAACCCATTCCCAACCTATCCTTCTATACTGATGAAGACTTAGGATTCAGTGAGTACCATGAGTCTCTCTTCTCCTCCCCTACTCAAAGAGAGATGAGTACCTCTGATTCTCCTCAGTCTATCCCACATCAGTCACCTGTTACTGAGGTGGACACTTCTGAACATGTTCAGGATGTCCATATGGAAGAGGCTCTCACTTCTGCAAGTGATTACATCATTAAGACCTCAACCATGGCAACTCAGCCCACTGACATCTCAACTGAGATTGCTAGTGAGCAGAGGAAAACCAGCAGCCAAGAACCTCAAGCTGGTGGTGAGAGAGAGGACTTTGGTCCAATCATCTCATCCCCCAATGATTCTTCTGATGAAGAAGAGGGGAATTTGAGACTAAAGGTGCAGAAACTGTCAAAAACATGCTCCTATTTAGTCTCTAAGGTTAGTCACCTTGAATCTCAGGTGACTACCTTACAAAACAGGGTCAATGATCAGCAACTTCAGATTTCATATCTTAAGGAAAAACTAGCTGGGAGACCTTTAAGGAGAGCTCAACCAGAAACACAAGAACCTGTGGAAGTGATTGACTTATCCTCCAGCTCACCTATGCAAGTGGGTGATGCTACCAAAAAGGGGGAGAAAGTTATTGCAGCCACAGAACCTGGGAGTTCTTCACAGAGAATGGACATAGAGGACTCACCATCCTCACTTGCAGTTGTGCATTCTCAGCAACTTCCTCAAGTTCACATTAATGTGGACTCTATAGACTCTATCATCAGGAGTCTCTTTGAGGAAGGTATACCAAGGGCTGTGTCATCTCCACCACAAGGAACTTCAAACTACATCATAAGGTGGAGGTATGATGCTGACAGAAGAGCCCTTATCCTTCACAGAGTTCAAGGGCAACAAGAAGTATTTGATTTTCAAAGCTTGAACTTCTATGAAAGATTGGATCTAGTCAACATGCCACTTGTCAATCCAAGCAACTCAAGACAAGCTGACAGATTGGCTCAAAGAATCCAAGATAGGATCCTTGCAGAGTTCACTCTAAGAAGGAGACTTAGGCAATCAGGCAATGTCATCGGTCAACTGGATGTTGAGGTGGACCCTAAGATTAGTTTCATAGGGGAAACCTTGACTGAAGGCCCAGTGCAGAACCTGAGACCCCTGTCTCATCATCAACAACTGCTGCAGAGGTTCACACTCCTTCTGAGACACCTGCTGGTGAAGGTGTTTCTCAGCCTCTCTCTGGCCAGAGCATGGAAGCTACACCAAGCAATGAAGGCCAAGCCTCTATCCACCCTGAGTCACAAAGGTCTGTGGGTGACAAAGGGAAAAGGATTATGACTCCTGAGGAAATTGAGGAGGAAGAGAGAGAGAGAGGAAAAGGAAGCTAAGGGGAGAAAGTTCCTCTGGGTCTTCAAGCTTTATGCAAGCTGCAATCAGGGCTGCCCCCAGACCAAATACTCAAGATGATGAGTTGAGGGCAGTCAGGATTACTTATTTACAGACCAGGAACTATGATATTGATGAAATCATCTCCCTCCCCTTAGAAGATTGAATGAACTGGCTGACATGGAAGTGTCAAGAGAGATGAAAGAAAAAGAGGATGCAAGGCTACTTCTCCAATTCAAAGAGGAGAGGAGACAGAAAAGACTCTACAAGCATGCTCCCACTCTCTCTCCAGTTCAAGAAAGTCCTGTACAGGAAGATGTGGCTCCACAAGAACCTCAGGTAGACAAAGAAGAAGATAGGATCAAGATGATCAACTACCTGAGTGCCACAGGCTTCTATCAGGCAGATGCACTTCTTCCCCTGTCCTATGACTTCATTGAGTTTGAGTACTTGAAACAACTTGAACTTGAGCTAGTCAAAGAGAGAAAGACAACTAAAAGGAAGCTAAGGGAAGAAGCTGCAAAGTCAAGAGCCATCATCCAAAAGAGTATGAAGAAGTCTGCTGATAGACAAAGGATGATGAGCTTCTTGAAGCTATATGGATTCTCCGGAAGGAGACTTGGCCCTATGTCTCTATCCACAATGGATGAGCATATAAGGGTGATCAAGCAGAAGATTAAGAGTGGTGAACTGATTGACTTACACTCTCTTCCAAGTCAAGTCCCACCTGAAGTGGAGGTTAAGTTTGAACAACCTGAGACACCTCAACCTGGACCTCCTGCTGAGCCTCAGCAAGCTTCATCTTCTGATCCAAAGCAGGGTCAAACTCCCTCTCCTTCTGAACCTGTGAGGGAGGAACACCCAACTGAGAAAGACAAGGATGATCAACAAGTGCTGCAGACCAGTCTTCTCAGTTAAAGTCATCTAAGAGGAAGAAGAGAATGGCTTCTAAACCAAAGTCAAAGAAGAAGAAGCCTAAGTCATCTACCTCTACACCTCAGGCTGAGTCAGATCAACCTGAGGAAGTGCATGATGAGGCAGCCCAATCAACTCCAATGCAAGTGGCTCCTCTGACAACTGAGACACCCATCTTGTCCTGGACTTACTCTACCAATCCAGAAAGATGGCATGTAATCAGAGATCAAGGTGTTGAGAATGTCTATACTTGGCAAGACATAATCAACTTACCTCTGCATGATCTCTTTGATATGAGAAGATACTATGAAGGTCTTGATGATCCTGACCATCTAATGAAGAAAGGTATGGTCATGATTGTACTGAAGACCACTAACATCTGAAGATCTTCTAAATGTTTTGGTAGCATCAGCCTAGGGGGAGTTTGTAAGGACTCCTTAAGTCTGATGCAAATCAAAACATCCAATGTCTCTTTGCAACACATGCACTAAGTACTGAAGTAAGAAATGCTTCGGAAGTTTTACACCATGCACTAGAAAATACTCTAAGTGTAAAATCTTCCGAAGCCAAGACCAATATCTTCCGAAGCCAAACATGAAGTCTTCCGAAGCCTCAGAGACAAAGTCTTCCGAAGCTTCAACCTATGAAGACAGATTACTTCCGAAGACTTTTAGTAAACATGCTTTATCTGATGTACTGTTCCATAAAGCTGGACACCTTTCCGCTGCATCTCTGTAAAGTCACCAACTTACATGAGTTGGTGAAAAGGTCCATGCTTTTGGTAACTGTACATTGAGGTCTTGAGTCTGTAACTTTCTACTTTATGTACTTTATTCTTTTTATAATAGATAAGGATGTGAGCTATGGCATGTCATAGTCACAAGGTCAAAAGGCAGATATGCCTTTTGATCCTACAATTGATTTTGTTAGTGTCTAGCCAATTGTATCCAGCTGGCTTTCAAAGTATAGCCGGCTGTAGGTTGTAGTATATGTATTCCAAGTTCTTGTATCTTTCTTTATGCTTTGTAACACTTGTAAAAGAACTTGAGAAAGCAATATACTGCCTCCTTGAAACCCAACTCTCTTGTTTTGTCTCTTTACTTTACTTGTGTTCTTTGTATCAACATATTGGTTAATCCAGTTCACTGTTTGATCAAGTTTAGTTATTCTCCTCATTGTGTTGTTGTGTTGTAATTTGTTCAAGCCCTTAACCGGTCCTGCAGGCTTTTTGGCAGTGTAACATAGTGTAACCCTATTGTTACACGATGTCTAAATGTTTAAAAAGTTGGTACCAGTATACAAAAAACAAGGAAACTACATGAAATTAACAAAAAGAACTTGTAAAAAATACAAAGTAACAAAATTAAACAAATAAACTTGATTACATTAAAAAAAAGGAATTTGGACAATGTAACATGTTGTTACAGGTTGTCTTAATGTTAATAAACATGGAACTGCTACAAAAATAAGGGTGACCAACTAAATAACAAAAAGAAAACTGTAAAAATATTACTAAAGATTATTTAGACACAAAGGATAAGAAACAAAAAAAATGGGTTTAATAGATAAGTATTTCATAAATAAAGAAGAAAGTATCTTAACTACAAAGTTGAAAGAGCAGGGTTTTCCACATAGAAAAGGAATTTCAAAAAATTTACAGACTACCTCAAAGAGAAAGATGATACATTTCAAAACATACTATAATTATGAGAAAACTAACCATGCCGATCATAACCAATATATCAAATACATCATGTGGATTTTTCATATGGGATTCGTCACAGGAGTCTTCATATACAACATCCTCACAGGAACCTTTATCTACAACATCCGCCACTTGTAAAGGGGAGCACAATTAACTTCACCGCCACCCATGAATGAGGTGACTTGTTCTAAGATACACAATACGTACAAAAGGATTGGATGTGTTCTTAGATAGAAAAGTTATGGAGGAAGAATGTGATAAAGGAAAGATGTATTCTTAGATAGAAAAGTGATGGAGATTGAAATTTTAGATAGAAAATTTTAGAAAAATGAAGTGAAATGGAATTTGGTGAAAACGTCCATACATGAAAGATTGGATGGAGATGTGCCAAACGTCCATACATGAAAGATTGGATGGAGATGTGCCAAACCTTGGGTTTGGTGAAAAAGAAACCATCATAGTCAACTAGTATAAAAAGTAAGGGGATAAAATCTATGCATTAAATGTGGGATGTGGTAAAATGACAGAAATATCCTTGGAAGATGCTCTTCCACATTACTGAAGTGTCGCAATGTGATTGCTCATTAAAGTTAAAGGGTTATCATAATTTCTTAAGGTTAACACTAGTTACCATTCCTATATGTGGAGAAAAGTGCCCTATAACACAAATGGGTGTACCAATAACCAAAGCCTTGGGAGAAATACTTTTCACTCCAATAAATTTTTTTAATAGTTTTTGTAAGTGGTTGTAAGGGGAATAGAGAAAAATGTATCTAAAATTATTATTTAATTGAAAAATAAGAAAAATATGTAGTGACTTTTAGTGTTACATAAGGATGGGGATGAGAACATATGTAAATGTTCTTACAAGCGATCTTCTACTTTTAGCAAAAGATCATGAATCTTAAATTGGAAATGTAATCATACTTCTTGACTAATATTGAAGTCGTTTCTAATTGCAAGATGATACAGAGTAGGCTCGTTTTCTCCATTTTCCCCGGGTGACACATCAGCAACACATTAACTTTTCTATTTTCTAGATTTTCTATTTTTGTAGCATGTCATTCATGTTTTTTTCCCTTTCCCATTTCTTTCAGATTTAATTTTTTCCTTAATTTAAACAAATACATAGAAAACAATAACAAAGAAGCAAAAATAATTTAGAAAAATTACAATACAACATTTTATTAATTAAATAAAACTAGTGTTTTGTTTTGTTCGATTGATTCAAAGGCTCGATAAGATCTGCTGAAAGGTTATCATGGATTGAGCGTGATTGTAAACTTGAAGATATATCATGTTCTACCAAACTGTTGTTTGGATGATCTTCAAACAAATCGAGAGATATTGACGCACCATATTTTTTAATATTTATATTGTGTAAGATAATATACGCATACATGATTTTTCTAATTATTCGTAGATATAGTTGTTTTGCGGGTTTGTTGAAGTATATACCATTTACCTTATAAAGTAAACATAAATATGAATAAGAGTTAATTACACAAATGGTCTCTTTGGTTTATTCAAACTAACAAGTTTGGGTACTAAGAGTTTCAAGTAACATGTTTGGGTATTGTGCTTTCAATTTTATAACGAATTAAGGTATTAAGACTAACAAACATTAACTTCTCTGTTAAATCTAATGACATTTTTGTCTTTTTACTTTACAAGGACTACAACTACAACTTAACAAGACAGTTTATGTCATTTAATATATATAGAGGACTATTTGTGTAATTTGTTATATAATATACATAGACACACACTTTAGATTCCAAAATAATTTCCCCACCTCCACCACCATTAGTCCCCATTGTCGGCCACCACCACCGCAAGTCCCCATCGTTTGCCACCTCCCCCGCTAGTCCCTACCATGGGCCACTACCTCGTCATATCGTCCTCACTAGCACCTTCGTCTTCTCCTCCTTAAATGAAATGGCAACAACACCATTAACACCATCTTCATTGTCATCTTCATCACCACCGACCACTAACCATGCAATCAGCCACAACCACAACTACCGCTGGCCAATGAACCATCTCCATCGCCTTAATTAAACAAAACCCACATTCATTGCATCATCTTCGTCTTCGTCGTCACATCATCACTGCTATCTCACCATCATTATCATCGAATCATCATCACCATCGCACCGTCCACTTCCACTTCATCTCCATTGAAACACCATCGCTACCTATAAGCCCTAGAATTAAGAATCCCCACTTAGGTAAAGCTTGATTTGGGTTTTAGGGTTTTGAGAAAAAAACCTTTGGTTCTAAGGACTTGGAGAAGATAATTGTGAGGTCTCACATATGGCGTGTCTTCTCAATGGCTTTCGGTGGTGCCGACAATTTTTGGTATGGTTGTGTTAAGACGAAAGAGAAGAAGAAGCGAATAGAATGAAGGTTTGTTAAGGGTTTTGGATTTGATAAGCATCACACCCACTACCATTAAATCAAATCATGAGGGAGTGGTGGTGATGGTCGAAGTGGTGGTAGTGGTGATAGTCGAACCGGTGGTAGTGGATCTGAATTCGACAGTAGGGTAGTGGCGATATGTGTACAGAGGGTGGGTGGGCTGGGTTTACATAAATAGTCCCTAAATATGGTATGTTTGATAATTAGAAAAAGGTTGTGGCATAAATGATCCATGTAATTATAAATGGGTAATTTAGTCATTACAATCGTAATTAATAGAAAATTTAACATATGCTAGTATTAGTACCTTAACTTGTTACAAAATTGAAACCAAAATACCCAAATATGTTATTTAAAACTCTTAGTACCCAAACATATTATTTTGGATAAACCACAAGGACCATTTACGTAATTAACTCTATAAATAATGATATTCTAAAAATAATACGTCAATAAAATAATAATATTTTTAAAAACATTAAAAATACCTTTTTGTTGAGAAAAGGGTGTCTTGCACTTCAGTTATTGATAAAGAAACCACCATCATAAAAAACTAAAAATTACGCTTACACGTGTTTGTATTTTCTACTCCGAACTTGACGAAGAGAGTATGCATTAGTTGAAGTAATAAGTTAAAAAGAATAGGTTTAAGTGGTATTTATTGTGTTAATTTAAACTTCTTAAAATATGGGTAACGATCAAAAAATGAAGATAACGAGGTAGGTGGTTTTGGGGCTCACCGAGTTTGGGTGTGGTGTTCCCACCCACTGAATTTGTTTGAGTTTCAAATGTTTGTAAAAATCACAAGTGCGCAACTAGGATCGGGTTTTCGCCACCCTCCTCGATGCTCATTTCGTGTGCTCTAATAATCTTATTCATTTACATAAAAGGTCCTTTAATTGTAAAAGAGTTATATTTTAACATGACATCATGTCTTTACAGTTAATGTCTGCATTGGTTCTAAAAATTCAAATCACTATACATCATATCAAAAGATTTATTTTTTAACCATGAGAATTGACAAACCTCAAGAAACAATAACTTAATTTACTCTTCTTTAAATTCTGATTACTTTGGCCCATTCAATTCCTATCCCTTTTACAGTTTTAGTTCCAGTTGGAGATCCATTTCCTATAAACTAGACTCTTACGATAACCTTTAATGTTTTAAAATTTTCTTTTTACCAAACGTATGAAGGTTTTTTAGTGTCATATCAAAACCCATGGTGAGCAAGGTTAATTAGTTGGATCATACAAGTAATAATAGGCACAACAGGGCTCAAGAACATCTTCATGAGGGCTTGTGCCCAATACAGCCCGGTTCAGGGCCCAAAGTCACGGCCCAATCAGGCCCACAACCCCACCACATATTTTTAAAAAGGTTAAATATACAAAAACGTATACTATAATTACCCGTTTGAAACCATGACGTATCAAGTGCTAAAAGCTTAAATGGGCCCAAAGTGGGTTGCATTTTCACAGGCCCAACTCGTGGCCCAACCCAAAACCAAAGTACTAAACGAAGCCCAAAGCGTATTTTAATACAAATCACATATTCAAGTTAAGCGAAACTTGATTAATATATTTTACCAATATATAATATCATGAAATAGTTCAAGGATTTCAAACCCACCAAGTGGGTCTACTACCCGACCCAAAATAGGCCCAAATGACTCGGCCCAACCGGCCCATAAACACATGGCCCAACGTTTAATAAATCTATTTAATCTTTTGAATAATTTGAAAGGGCTATATTATTACTAATGTTATATTTAAAAGGAAAACTTGGAAATAGATTTTTAAGACAACGAGCTATACATTGTTTAATTCGACACGACCAAAAACCGGGTTAGCATCTATACAACTTACAATTGAACGGGTGTAAGGATTTTTATAAGTCTGATGCAGCTAAAACATCCAAAGTTTCTCTACATGCATGCACTGAAGAGCATAAGTAGAAATGCTTCGGAAGTTTTACACCTTGCACTAGAAATACTCTAAGTGTAAAATCTTCCGAAGCCAAGACCAACATCTTCCGAAGCCAAAAGTGAAGTCTTCCGAAGCTTCAAAGACAAAGTCTTCCGAAGCCAAAGAGTGAAGACAGATTTCTTCCGAAGACTTTTAGAGACATGCTTTTATCTGAACTTCACCATAAAGCTGGACCACCTTTCCGCTTCAACTCTGTAAAGTCACCAACTTACATGAGTTTGTGAAAAGGTCCATGTTTTTTGTAACTGTACATTGAGGTCTTGAGTCTGTGCTTTCTACTTTATGTACTTTTATTCTTTTTGTAATATATTAGGATGTGAGCTATGGCATGTCATAGTCACTAGTCAAAAGGCAATCTGCCTTTTGACTCTACATTTGATTTTGTTTGTCGTCTAGTCTTATGTATCCAGCTGGCCTTCAAAGTATGGCCGGCTGTAGGATGTAGTATATGTATCTCAAGTACTTGTAACTTTCTAAAGTATGCTTTGTAACATTTGTAATAGAACTTGAGAAGCAATATACAACATTCTTGAAAACCAATTACCTGTGTTGTTTGCTATCTTGTTCTATCTCATTCTTACTTGTGTTCTTAGCATCTTTCACTAAAGTTAACCAGTTCCCTATTTGATCTGTTAAGTATTCTAAGTAACTCTCCTCATTGTGTTGTTGTGTTGTAAGTGCATACCCTTCAACGGTCCTGCAACGGGTTAGAAATTCCAATACTTTACAATGATAAACTTAAGGAATTATTTGTAATAAATTAACGAATCATAATAGTTTCAAAGTATATTAATTCATATATTATACATAAAAACCTCAAATGTCACTTAAAGCGTTTTCGAAACATAATGAAACGACATGAACCTAACAATACCTTCAACTATAACACAGGAACGTTAACTTATATTTTCATCACGTGACCTCAGGTTTCACACCTAGTCACCAGTTATTCACCACGACTCAACTACTATAAACATACCTTAGTTCATGACTCAACGATCCGACAAGAATTGACGGATGAAACCAACTACACGAAATTCCAACTTGAAGAACAACAAGGATGCTTAGCCAACTCCAAATAAACGGGAACTAGCCATGATGTATCCCTTAATATTGCAGGTACAGCTCGGTGAATATCCCACTAAACAGTTTACTATGATAAAGTGTTATTTTACAGTGAGTTTCTCGTAGCTCCTCTTTTACTGCTTTTATATACTTTTGGGGAGAAACATATTAACTAACTTTCTAAATATTACTTTCATGTATACACACTAGTCCACCCGATGATGTATTACTTGAGTTAACTGATTATCACAAGAAGTCCTTAACTAAACTAAACACAATCACTTAACTACCGGATGTAGCGTATAAATTAATATAGATAGTACTATCAAGGTCTGGCAATCCTTATTCACCTGATTTATTGTAATGCATAAATTCACAATCAATAATATGGAATGATTATTTCCTAAGTAAGGTTATGCTAGCAAGTACTTGTAATAGGTATTTGCATGGGGTAATGATCAACTTTCAATTAGGTTGTGATTTGTGGGCTCAATATAGATACATATCAATTAAACAATCTAATGCATATACATGATTACATCAATAATTCACTAACAATTGAATTCTCTTACAACTGATACTAAAGAATTTATCAAGTCTTATAATTATACGAGCTCATTAACATAATGTTTTCAGGAAACTAGGCATGTGTGAAACACATATATTTGGAATGACACGTGTAAGGCACATAGAGATATTGTGCAGCATAGACTTAGGAATACATTGGTCGATGTGTTATATTCTTTCATAATATGTACCTTAACATAATTTGTTCCTAATGAACATTATGAACAATTTAATTTAATATAAGTGTTCTCTATTTATATCATGTGCTCATAATGTTCCACTTGTCCACCCTTCTGTGATTCCGCGATCGGTGGGAAAGGTAAAAAAGTAAAAAATTGAGATCTTTAGAAAAATTGCGGTAAGTTTTTCAAACAGGTTTTGTTCTCGACTTTGAGATATCATATATCGAAATATTTAATGTCGTTGAAAAGCATTCCTGCTCAAGGTCAAGTAAAATGGAAAATGATAGAATTTCCTAGTATTACGACGTAAATATGTTTTGGGATTGAATGAAAAAGTTCGTAATTCAAAAAAATTACTAGTTCGACTACTTTGACATCCCTCACTTGATAAGGTTGATTACAGAAAGTCTCCAACTGTGTTACAATCACGTAAGCCGTAATATCCTTAGCCGCGATTGCTTAAAATTTTGAAAAATTAAAAAAATACTAAATTGTAATCTTTAAAGTATACAAATTGGTGTGAACTTAACTATCAGCATTTGGTCGGCTCCACAATGTTTAGTAGAATCGTATCTTTACGTTACCACTCATTGGCTATACCCTAATACGCGCCGGGTGATAAAATGTACAATTGCTTGGATATCCGCACAACGGAGAAAATTTCTTTGTCGATGTGTTGCATTTATTATAAATTTGATTTTGCAAAAAGGACTAGGAGTAAATGAATTGAAGATTTCAAAACCGCTTTTAAAAATATTTCACACAACGAAAAGAACTAGTAAACACAAAAAATGATTATGACAAATAAATTATTTTTAGCAGTATATTGCAAACTTTTAATTTTTTGAATTAAGAATATATATTAAAAATGGCCTTTATTATGTTTAATGAATTTGCATTTGAATTTATATATTTTTGTTTTCTAAAAATAGTTTTTTGAATAAAAGCCTGTTTCACCCAGCACTATGAATTTGTATAAGTTTGCTTTTTCCACTTCAAAAGCCATCCAAACCTAATCCGGTTCCAAAAACTAGTTGGACAGTTGTTGACAAAAACTAAATTAGTTTTAACTCTAGACAATTTTATAGAAAAATACTGATTTATGCACCTTCAAACTCGACTACAAAGTCGAAATTCATAAACAAACAAAAGAAGACTCGGACCGGAAGTCGAACAATTTTATGTGGGTTGATCGCAATACAATGACCAAGAATAGAAAATAGGAAGCAAAAGAACTTAAGGAGAGAATTGGAATAAACTTTTCTGATATATATGCATTCTCTAAAATCAAACTTAAGATTACATCTAAAAAACAACCTACTACTCAAACAAAACGAAACATGGATCAACAACCACTCAGATTCACTACTTCACTATGCTATAAGTCTAAAAGAATTTAAATTGCAGAAACATTAAAATCAAACATAAATGAATTACACAAAAAAAAATATTAAAATAAACACCAAGGCCCATGCACACATGATGTAGGTCCATATTAATCCATCTTTTCTAAATTCGCCTTGTCCGTAAGGTGAAAATCCCAGTAAGCTTTAGCGAAGTGCCACTTAGTCTCCCATATTGCATCTTTCCATGATTGATCCTTTAGTTTAATCAATACTTTTATTATAGGCCTATATATTCCTTTTTGAACCATCCTTTCATCATGTACGCATTCAGGCTAAAAAGAACTAATAAAAACCTTGTCATGGTCACTCACCACTTATAAAGGAATACCATGCCACCTGATGATGTGAGAAACAAACTCTTTGGCAACTATCGCTATTGGGAAATGGTGTTTTAACTTTTAAGGGGATAAAATGGGCATACTTCGAGAGTTTGTCAACCACCACTATAATAGCTGTGAACCTATTGAAAGTTGGGAATCCTTTTGTGAATCCATGCTAATATCCTCCTAAACTCGATGAGAAATAGGTAGAGGTTGCAAAATGCATGTTTTATACTATCTACTTTAAATTGTTGCAAACCTGACACTCCCGCAAATACTTCTTAAGTGTTGCCTTTAATCCCAATCACCAAAAGTTTTGTTTGACCCGAGCCATAGCTTTATGAAACCTAAATGAACTACTCTTGGGAAGGAGTGACAGAATTCGAGAACCTTAGGAATCAATGGGAGGAGTGGTTTCGACCCTAAACCAAACTCCATCTCGTTGTACAATATGCTCACCCATCTATGAAGGGAGAGTAGCCGAAAAATATGCATAATATAGACTAATGAAAACCTATTGTTGTATGTTGCTAATCAAGTAGCAAATGGATGTGAGACGACCATAAAAGTGAAGTCGGCTTGGCGAGAAAGGGCATCAACCCCTTTGCTCATAACTTTTATATTATAGTTCATTCGGTAATCATAGCCCATTAGTTTGGGTAACCAATGAGTTTGGGCTGGTGTAGAGATGCGTTACTCCAATAGATACTTATGGCATATATGGTCGGTCTTGACAATAAAGGTGCAACCTAGTAAGTATGGTCGCCACTTTCGAACGACTTTTACAATCGCAAGCATCCCTTTCTCATAAGTGGATCAAGCTAGCATGCTCTCTTTAGAGGTGAACTGTAGTAGGACTGCAGCAATCAGGTGAAAGGTTTGGACCAATCATGTAAACACAATGTAGGGGTAGTAGTTAAGGCTACCTTCAAATCATGAAAGGCTTTTGCATCGGCCTCATCCTACTAGAATTTCACATTTCCAACCAACCTATGCGGATGCAGTAATGCTTCCAAACCACTTAATAATTTTTCCGTAATATTCGGCTAAACATAGAAACTCAGGAATTCCTTTGGCGCTTGTAGAAATAGGACAATTTTAAACCGCTTGTACCTTCGCTTTATCCACCATCATACCATGTGATGAAATAACATGGCGTAAATAATGTACTTGTAGAACTCCAAAACAACATTTGGAAGCTTTTGCATAAAGTTTATTATCCTCCAATAGCCCCAAAACAACACATAAGTGGTGTAAATGGTCATCAACTATTTTAGAATAAACCAATTTGTCAACAAAGAATACGAATTACGTAAATACGGTTGGAAAATATCGTTTATAAGACATTAAAAGGTCACCGGAGCATTGGTCAAGCCGAACGACATTACCAGAAACTTATAATATCTGTCATCTGTTCGAAAAGTAGTCTTATGTATATCCTTACGACGGACTAGTGGTATCCGGAATGAAGGTATAATAGATATAGGATCCGCGTCTAGTAACTTATAGATCATCAGAAATAGGATATTTATGTATGATGGTAATGTCTTTGAGGCCTTGGTAATCCACATATAAATCCCAAGTTTTATCTGTTGTCTTAACTAGTAGTATCATGGATGAAAACGAATTGTGGCTCGGTTGAATTAAACCCTGTTGAAGGAGTTCCCAGACCTTATAAGGATATTAATAAAGACATGCACTAACCGAACATACACTGGGCACGAGGGGAATGTGATGGTCCTGTGATTGGTTGTGTTGTAAGCCAAAAGGCCCTTGGAAAACCTTTGGAAAGATTACTAGGAATGGCTTGGGTGAAGTAGTGGGTCTTTCTTGGGTTCTAAGTAACAGGGGTAAACTACAACAAGTATCCCACCATCAAGGCCTGATTGTTTATGATCCTTCAAGGCTAACAAATCAATTTCCTTCAACCCTTGTAATTGATGTGTGGCACCTGCCAAACTAAATCGTATCGTAAGCTTCTAGAAATCAATCTCCAAAGGGCAAAGAGTTTTTAACCACCAGACACCTAAAATGATTGAACTAATAGCCATTAGGAGGATAAAAAATAAGTTGTAATAGTATATCCTTGAAACAAGATCTTTGGTTCTGGATCGGTATGTTCTTTTTGGATGCATCTCCCTACTGTTCCTCCTACACGGTTTCCAATATGTCAGTATTAATAAACAATTGTGGTTTGTTTCACTTGTGGCCAGGCATTCACTTCTCATCATAGTATTAATAAAATATATCATATTCTCGCTTATCCTTAGCCTTTTCACGAGACAACCTGTGTATAAGGTTTGAGGCTAGTAAAGCGTGTCTTGAAATGGGGCCATGGCTTAAATGTCTTGGATAATCGGAAATTTTGGTCAATGTTAAGACATAGGAACAGTGTGTTTGATTTACGAGGACAAAATTAAAATTGGTTAAGCTAGTGGTCAATTAATGAGGTAATAGGAACCACGGGCTAGATTTACGGATTTTGTGGAGTCTGTAAATCCCATTTACGAAACCAATATTTTTTTGACAACTAATCATGGGGAGGTTCCAGATCGCGTGACAATAATTCAGTGTTTAATTAACCTAAATGTGTGATTTTATGTCATGATAAGTGTAGAACAAGTTCACTTTGTTTATGTTTTGATTCATAGGTGTTTGGAGCTTAAAGTAGCTTAATTGCAAGCAAAACAAGCAACACATGAAAGTTAAAGTACTTAAGATGTAAATACCAAGAAATGAAAAAAAAGAGGTTAAAAAAGAGACCCGGTGTATGATACTCCAGGTTTGGGCGTATCATACGCCGGGCGGCATATGAGGCAGAGTATTTATGGGCGTATTTAACAAAAGGAATAGAAAGTTGGGCGTATGGGTGGCGTATGGATGGCGTATGAGGCGGCGTATCATATGCCGGTAGCTTAACAACATCCGGATTTTATGGATTTTCAAGTTTATTTAAGCCAAATCAACTCGAATTCAATCAAGAACTTTCTGGAGACGAAAAGTGACGAACTTTAGGTGATTTTTAGTGTTCCAAGTCTCCCTAAATCATCCACAAACATTCCACAATTCAAAATCAAATGCATAATGAATATGATGCGTGGCTAGGCTTTTTTTGATTGCTTTCGCGAGTACGATTCTTTTCAAATGAGACAATTGGTATGCTTTGATTAGGTTTTGTATTGAATATTGATCTATTGAATGAAACATTATATTTTGGTTGATTTAAACTGATTTGCTTATAAATAAAGTTGTTTTCCTGATTATCAATTTTCGGTTTCCTTGAATCGTGAGCTTATTAAGAAAAGTAGATAATTTGATATAGGTAAATTGATAACATTGCAAACAAACGAATCTTAAAAGCTTGTTCCTTTGTTATCACTTTAATCAAAAGCTAAGATGTTAAAATATCGTTTCTTACAAACCCTAGGTTAAACACACCAATTGTTGATCTTACAGAATTGGAAACCCGAGAGTGATTGTTTTCTCATTATTTATTAAATTCATTCCAAAGTTTATTGATTTTCACACTTGTGTAATTTAATTCATTTAAAGTTTTAATCTTTAGTTATAAAGTTCATGTCTTTAAGTTAATCGAATCGTATTTGCTAAACACTTTCCACATGTTCCCTATGGAGACGACCTTACTTACCCTTACACAATAAAGGTGGCTAACACTGATATAATAACTTGTTTTGGATCGAGTCTTGACAACCAAATCAAAATGGCACCGTTGCCGGGGAATTATTGTGATTAGTGTTTAATTGTTTTTATTTGCTTTTCTTAGAAAATTACAAAAAACCAAACCAAAAAGATTTAGTTTTTCTATTTTTCTGTTTTTCTTTTTTATTTGTTTTCTTGTTTGGTACTACGTGGGGTATTTTGTGTTTTTTTGTTTGCAGGTAACAATTACCTTAATGCATACAAGATTTTCAGGAAGGACTTTGCCATTGTAATTTGATCCAGAAATTGAGAAGACTTTAAGAGAGAATCATGTGTTTTACAAAGCATCAACTTCAATGATATCTCAAATTCATGGTCAAACAAGATCCGAAAAAGGTACATCATCATCAACAGCTCATCGGATTTTAAGTAGACTTTCAAGAACACCTGAAAGTAACTATTCAAGAATGATGAATAATCCAGAAAACCATAGAGTTCCACAACCAAATCAACTTGTAGGGGATATCCCACTACAAGTGTTCCCTCAACCTGATGACCCTCCACCTCAACTATAACCCATGCAACCTCAACCTTAGGGGTCGCTCCCTGTAAATCAAGGTGTGCAAAACCAACCTCCTCCCATGAACTTCTAACCGATACCAAATTTCTGGGTTTGTAATCCAAGTTTTCAGGATGACGTGGAAGTAATTCATCATTAGTAATGAGGAACGGTTTTCAATGTAAGGAAGTCATCGCACTAATTACGTGGAGGATTGGATTGAAGATCAAGAAGATATGGAAGCTCCGGTTCAACATAATTTAAAAACTATGGCAATCAACTAGGTTATCAAAACCATTAGCTGAACCATGATTGAGAGGGTTATGCCCCATTATGGATAGTCACTTTCGTCTCGCCATTGCTATCAATTCATGTCCTATAGTTTCACCAACACAAAGGGGACGAGCTTTTGAAATCCGACCATAATGTTTAGGAATTCTCCCTCACTTCCATGGTATGGCAACTGAAGAACCCTATTTGCATATATCCGAATTTGAGGCATCATGTAGCACCATTGGTGGCCAAAGCTTTTAACCTGATGAAGTTAAATTGGTCCTATTCCAATTCACACTTAAAGACAAGGCCAAACAATGGCTCCTATCTCTACCATCTGCAAGTATTCACACATGGGTACAAATGTAACAATAATTCTTAGATGAATACTATACTTCTCAAAAGATAAGTGATGCAAGTCGAGCCATTCGAGGATTTACACAACCATCAGGTGAATAATTCCATGAATCTTTTCACCGGTTTAAATGGACTTGATTTTAGTTTTCTATGACGGATTATCACCAGAGGATGCAAGAGATGTAAATTCCACAAGTGCAAGAACATTCACCTTAAACCATTTGGAAGATGATTGGGATATTCTCGAAAGGATTTGTGTCATCTCCGGGAAGCGTGCACAATCAAGTCGAAGGTCGAGGGGGTCAAGTGTGAATATCGTAACTAATCATGTTGCCATGGATAGAATTGCGGTTTTGGAACGAGAAATTGCAAGCCTGGAAGTTAGGAAGAGTGGCGTGGCGAACATATCTAGTGAGTATGAAGTGTGTGACATGTGTAATGACATCGGCCATACATCGATCACATGCTACTTGAATTTGGGGAAGAGTGAAAAATGTACATCAATTACAAGGCCAGGGAAAAAGGAAGACATATGACATGAATTCTAACACTTGTCATTCTGGTCTTAGAAATCACCCAAATCTTAGATATGGTAACAATACTAACAAACTAAATCCCCCTTTTTGGGTACCAAAGCAAGGAAGCAACCAATATGAAGGCCGACAACAAAGCTACAACAAAGGCGGCTACCAAAGAAATAATTTCAATCAAGGGAGTTACCAATAAGGAGGTCAATACTAACAAAGAAATCAACAACATCAACAAGAGACTTTTACAAGTAGTGGTAATGACAATGCAATACTTGGGGAAAAGGAGATGAAAGTGTTTAATCAATTCAAAGAGGTGCAAGTGAAGACCAATGAAGCCATTGCCAAGAAACTAGGGCAATTAGCTGAACAATTGTTCGGACGGGAAACAGGAAAGCTTCCAAGTGACACAACCAAAAACCCTCAACATTAACCCTCTAGCTCAAAGAATGTGCACATAAATTTAGTTAGTATCATTCCTAAATCTAAATGTATTGATTATGATTTAACTTCTCCTCAAGTAGTTGCAGGTAACGATAAGGAAGTTAATGAAGAAGAAGGAAGTAACCCGGGAGCACTAATCATTCCCATTTAAGTTGGGAAATTTACAATCAAACGGGAACTTTTGGATTATGGAGCAAGTGTGAGCATCCTTCCAGGAAGTTTATATGATCAATATGACTTTGGTCCATTACATGAAACCGACAAAACAGTGGTGCTCGCTAATTCAACATGGAAACAACCCCGAGGGATGGTCAAGGATGTGATAATTAAACTAGGAGAGTTCTACTACCTGATGGATTTTATGGTGCTTGATTACGCACCTGTAAGGACGAATGAGCAACCAATTGTAGCTTTAGGTCACCATTCTTGGCAACAGCCAAAACGCAAATCAACTGCCGAGATGGAATAATTGACATGACATGTAAAAACCTTAAATTGTACTTTAATGTGTTTTCAAAATCAATTACATATGTGGTTAGTTACGATTATTCTATAATAAAAGTTACTAACCGGTGTGATCCTGCTCATATCTCACATGTAAGCGAGGACATCACGAAGGAGAATGTTTTAGATCCTTATAGGTTTGAGCTCAAAAAGGTGAAAAAGGAGGAGAATGTGAAGGTTAAGCCATTAAAGAAGAAAAATCTGTGACGGAAGGTTAAGATGGGTAAACCACCGGATGAAGAGAATGCAAGGGTCAAAGAAGAGATGTTTGACCAATATGGGAGCGAACAAGAGAATCCATCAAGCCGGGTGATACGGTGTGAAATGTATATATTTTGATAAAAAATTTTCGCACAGATTCAGTTTTAATTAGTGATTACTAATACTAAACCACACACACAAAAGGCAAGTGTACCTATCGTGTGGTAATATAGTGATGGTGAGAACCGAGTATCAATCCGTTGACACACCGAGCCTACTCAACAACCTTAATGTTTGACTACCAGATTTAATTTTTGGTTGAGAAAATGATAAGTTGCATAGATAAGATTTTTAGGGTTTTTTAAAAATAGATAAAATAAAGTAAAAATAAGATTGAAGCTTTCGGATTTAAAACCAGGGAATAAAGGCTATGATCGTAATTAGATTACACTTATGTAACTGTGATGAATTGGTGGTGTGATTAAAGATATTAATTGTAAGGATTCCTTAAGTCTGATGCAACCCAAAACATCCAATGTGTCTCTGCAACATGCACTAAGTACTGAAGTAAAGAATGCTTCGGAAATTTTACACAATACACTAGAAAATACTCTAAGTGTAAAATCTTCCCAAGCCAAGACCAATATCTTCCGAAGCCAAACATGAAGTCTTCCGAAGCCTCAGAGACAAAGTCTTCCGAAGCTTCAACCTATGAAGACAGATTTCTTCCGAAGACTTTTAGTATACATGCTTTATCTGATGTACTGTTCCATAAAGCACCTTTTCCGCTGCATCTCTGTAAAGTCACCAACTTACATGAGTTGGTGAAAAGGTCCATGCTTTTGGTAACTGTACATTGAGGTCTTGAGTCTGTAACTTTCTACTTTATGTACTTTATCCTTTTTGTAATAGATAAGGATGTGAGCTATGGCATGTCATAGTCACAAGGTCAAAAGACAGATATGCCTTTTGATCCTCCAATTGATTTTGTTAGTGTCTAGTCAATTGTATCCAGCTGGCTTTCAAAGTATAGCCGGCTGTAGGTTGTAGTATAAGTATTCCAAGTTCTTGTATCTTTATTTATGCTTTGTAACACTTGTAAAAGAACTTGAGAAAGCAATATACTGCCTCCTTGAAACCCAACTCTCTTGGTCTATCTCTTTACTTTACTTGTGTTCTTTGTATCAGCTTGGTTAATCCAGTTCACTGTTTGATCAAAGTTTAGTTGTTCTCCTCATTGTGTTGTTGTGTTGTAATTTGTTCAAGCCCTTAACCGGTCCTGCAATTGGTATCAGAGCCAGGTTCTTGATATAAGATCTCACCATCTTAAGATCCCTCACACACACAAAATCTAAACTCTCCAAATGGCATCCATCTCAAAGACTGATATGGAGACTGGAACCATGAACAAATCCCCACTGATCACTCTTGATGATTTTGACACTTGGTGTATGAGAATGGAAGGTTTCATCAGGTCTCTTGATTCAAGAATGTGGGAATCTGTTGAGAATGGACCCTTCATACCCAGCACTCCTTCTACTACTGGTGCTGGTATGATTCCAAAAGATGTGGCCAACTACTCTGATGAAGATAGAAAAAGAGTAGAGATCGATAGGACGGCCATGACTGCTCTTTAGACTGCTCTCCCAAACTCTGTATATAGTGGCTTTAAGAAGTGCAAAACAGCTAAACAGCTGTGGGATGCAGTGAAGCTGATGTATGAAGGCTCCTCTGAAGCCAAGGAGAACAAGAAGGATCTCCTGAAGCAGCAGTTTGAAAACTTCACCTTTAAAGCAGGTGAAACCATGACTCAACAATACTTCAGGTATGTTGAGATAGTGGATACCCTAGTGGATGGAGGAGTTCCTCTTGAGAACAGGGACATTGTAAGGAAGTTTATGTCCTCACTTCCTAGGCAAGGGACACACTACTGTATGGTGATCAAGAGGACTGAGAACCTCAAAACTCTTACTCTGACAGAGTTATATGGGATTCTCAGTGGATACCAGATGGAGATGAACATGCAAGGTTCATCTGGCAACTCCAACAATCAAATGGGTTCAGCCCTTCATGTGGTTGAAAGGGATAGCATAGAACCCCAACATCATCTCATATGCTACCCTGACAATTCACAAAAGGGTCCTTTCATCACCTTCCCGGAGACACCCAAGGAGAACTTTACTCAAGGAAGCCTATTCCAAGAGACAAGTTCTTCTCAAGCCTTTGTGTCTTCTGATGAAAGCTGTAGGAACTCTCTCTTCACTCTTGAAGACCTGGACTGTATTCATCCAGATGATCTAGAATACATGGAGATAGTTCAGCAGATGGCTCTCCTCACTCACAGAGTCAAGAAGTTCTACAAGAGAACAGGAAGAAGGTTTCCAAGCAATGCTACTAGTGGAAAGTTTGGGCTGGATAAAAGCAAAGTTAAGTGTTACAACTGTAACCTGATGGGCCACTTTGCTAGGGAGTGTAAGGCACCTAAAACAAATGGTGACCAAACACAAGCCAGACCAAACTACACTGACAAAGCCCCTCAGAATGAGAAGCCAAAGCAACATGCTGCTGTTGCTGTTGAAGAGGGAGGCTTTGACTGGAGCTTTCAGGTGGAAGATGCTTCTCCAAACCAAGCACTGATGGCAGACCATGATGAAGCCAAGATATTGGAACATCTCTGTACTCCTGAATGCATTGCTAAAGTAAATAGATACAGGTCCTACAACTTAGAGATGAGATCTGATCTTGAGTCATTGAACATATTAAAATTTGATTTTAGAAAGTCTGAAAATGATTACAAGTTAAAGATAGAGGACTTGGAGAAAACCATTTCAGTACTAAAACATGAGCATATAGATTTTAGAACTCAGATCCAAGATCTCATAACTAAGTCGACTGAGTGCCAGGCTGAGCTTGTGATCAGCAAAGCCAAGGCAGAGAAGAGTGTTCTTGAAGAAGAGACCTTCAAGAACATGATATCCTCATCCCTGCACAACAAAGTGTGCTATCAAAATAGACAGGGACTGGGATCAAATGAGATAGCTCCTCCACACACAATCTTGTCTGTAAGATCTCCTAGGTGTGGAACTTGTGAAGATGAGCTTCCTCTCATAGATCCTATAAGTGAAGAGGATGAAGAAGTGATAGTGAAGAATTCCTCTGAGAAGAGTGAAGAAGAGGATTCTTCCAAGGGCCACTGTCCTTCTAAGGAGAAGAAATCTACTGTGATGACCAAGTCCAAGAGAAAGAACTTGATCAGGAAGAGCAAGAGGAAAGCAAAGAAGGCTCAAGAGATCAAGGCTACTTTTGATGCTAAGCAGAAACAAGTTTTTATCTCTGCAGGTTTCAAAGTAGTTAGGACTGAAGACATCAACCAAGACTCCTCAGCTAAGAGTCCTGGTTCTTGTTCAAATCATCTCAGTACAAAGAAGAAGACTGAGCTGCTGTGTACCACTGCTGCACAGCCTGGACCATCAAACGTCAAGAACAGTTCACAGCCCAAAAGAACTGTCTCAGCATCTACCAAGATGAAGGTGGAGAAGGGATGTGACCAAAGCCTGTCTTGCTCTCAAAAGGAGACTCCTTTGAAGAAGAAAATGTTATGTGTCATGTGTGAAAGTACCTCTCACATTGCTAAGGATTGCCCATACAATCCTAAAAGTACTATCCACATGACCAATACAAAGACTTCAAAGAGTCTCAAGAAGATTCAAGCTTCGGAAGGAAAGTCTGTTTCCTTCGGAAGCTCCAAATCAAAGAAGAAGGAAAATGGAAAATTACCTTCGGAAGTAAATTGGTCTCGGAAGAAAGGAGTTCTTCCGAAGCACTGATGTCTGCTGCAGTGACTGTAGAATCTTCCGAAGGTTCAGTCATCAAAACTTGTGAAGTCCCAAAAGCTTCTAAGGTTTTGAAGGTCAAGTCTAAGACTCCAAAGGTGGTGTGGAAGTCTAAGAAAGACCAAATGACTGAAGTTTCTCCATCAACACAGCTGAAGATCCCCATAGTACAACCATAGGATCTATTACTGTTGCATTACCTTCCATTACTCTTAGTGAGCCCAAGACAAGTAAGGCTTGGGTTTCCAAATGTAACTAATCATTTTCTTTGTGCAGGAACAGCTCAAGACAAGCAGGAACATCTGGATAATTAACAGTGGCTGTTCCAGGCACATGACAGGCAATAGGTCTCTACTCCATAATTTTGAGAGAATTGATGGAGGACCAGTTGCTTTTGGAGGAGATGAAGGTGGTTACATTTCAGGAAGGGGCAAGGTCACAATGGTAAGCTCAGCATTGAGAAGGTAAACTTTGTTAAGGAGCTTGGGTACAATCTTCTGAGTGTATCCCAATTTTGTGATCAGAGTCATAACATGCTCTTTACTGAGCATGAGTGCATTGTTCTCAAGCCTGGAGTGGTCATTCCTCATGAGCATATCCTGCTCAGAGCCCCCAGGAAAAGGAACATGTACAAGATGGATTTGCAAGAAACATCTCCCTCTGGAGAAGTTTCATGCTTTCTATCTAAAGCAAATAGTGATGAGTCTTTCCTATGGCATAAAAGAATGTGCCATGTAAACTTTAAGAACATGAATAAATTAATTAAACATGATCTGGTAACTGGAATGCCAAAGAAAGAGTTTACAAGTGTGATCACATGTGTTGCATGCCTGAAAGGGAAGCAACATAAGGTATCTCACAAGCCTAGGAAAGAACTCCATCACTACTCCCCTACACTTATTACATATGGATCTCTTGGCTCCACCAGTGTAATGAGTCTAGGAAGGACCTCTTATGTGTTATGATCACAGATGATTTTACAAGATTCACTTGGGTTTTCTTTCTTAGAACTAAGGATGAAACCCCTGAGATTCTGAAGAATTTCATCTTAAAAATTGAGAATCAAAGTGATCACAAGGTCAAAACCATAAGATGTGATCAGGAACTGAATTCAAGAACCAAATCCTTGATACATTTTTGATGAAAAAGGTATTACAAGACAATATAGTGCTCCCAGGACTCCTCAGCAAAACGGAGTTGCTGAGAGGAGAAACGGACACTAATTGAAGCTGCAAGAACTATGTTGTCTGACTCTAAACTGCCCATCACCTTGGGCAGAGGCAGTAAATACTGCTTGCTATGTGCAAAACAGAGTTTTAGTAGTTAAGACACATGGTAAGACTCCTTATGAACTTTGGCACAAGAGAAACCTTTCATTGGTTTTCTCAGGTCATTTGGATGTCCCTGCACCATCTTGAATACCAAGGATCAAATTGCCAAGTTTGCTGAGAAATCAGATGATGGACACTTCATTGGATACTCTTCCCAAGCTAAGGCTTATAGAGTATACAATCTCAGAACTAGAATTGTTGAGGAGTCAGCCAATGTGACTTTCAATGAACACACACCCTGTGTGGCTGGTTCTGGTCCTGATTGGCTATTTGATCTTGATTTAGTTACCAACTGTTTTAACAAATCTTGTGAGAATGTTTCAGGATCTGCAGAAAATCTAAATACAGGTGATCCTGATCCAAGATTTGAGCTAGGAAGACCCTCAACTCATACATCTTCAGCTCCAGTTGGAACTACTTCAGCAAATGAGGTCTCTATCAGCACTACAATGACAAATTCAGCTGATACATCTGGATGCCTTCAAATTCCAGCTCAGAGGCTCCACAACCAGATAAAGATACCTCAATTGTAGAAGACAACAATGGTGATGGTGATAGTGATCAGGAATTCTTGATGCACACCATAGATGACAACATCAATGATGTCACACACTCATTGGATCAAGTTAATCTTGATAAGTGTGGTAATGTGGAGGGTGAATCATCTATGCCAGATCTAAATTTCTCAAATTTGGATCTTTCTCAGCAACTTGCTGTGATCCCTCAGCTAAGGATCCACAAGTCTCACCCCACCACAAACATCATTGGAGATGTTGTCACAGGGGTAAGAACACAAGAACCCATGAAGCAAATGTTTGTCTTCACTCTTGTTTCTTATCTCAGATAGAGCCAAAGAAAGTTGATGAAGCTCTAAAGGATGGAAGTTGGGTTGAAGCTATGCAACAAGAGCTGCTTCAATTCAAAAGGCAGAAAGTTTGGAACCTTTGTCCTCTTCCTCATGGGAAGACTACCATTGGAACCAAATGGTTTTTAGGAATAAGAAGGATGATAGAGGAATTATCATCAAGAACAAGGCAAGACTAGTTGTTCAAGGATACACACAAGAAGAAGGGATTGACTACACTGATGTCTTTGCTCCTGTAGCAAGATTAGAAGCTGTTAGGATATTCCTGGCATTTGCTGCATCCAAGAACTTCAAGGTCTTTCAACTTGATGTAAAGTGTGCTTTCTATATGGAGTGATTGATGAAGAGGTTTTTGTCAAACAGCCACCTGGTTTTGTAGACCCTGATCATCCTGATTATGTCTGCAAGCTTGACAAAGCTCTTTATGGGCTGCATCAGGCACCCAGGAAGTGGTATGAGACACTGTCTGAGTATCTTTGTAAACATGGATACAGGAGAGGTACTATAGATGGAACTCTCTTCATCAAAGGACAGGGAAATGACTTATTGCTAGTTCAAGTATATGTAGATGACATCATCTTTGGTTCAACTAATCCAAAGCTCTGCAAAGACTTTGAGAAGCTGATGAAAGACAGATTTGAAATGAGTGCAATGGGAGAACTCAATTTCTTTCTGGGAATTCAAGTGAAGCAAGTTGAAGATGGCATCTTCATAAGTCAGTCAAAGTATGTTCAGACATACTCAAGAGGTTCAACATGACTGATTGTAAGATTGCTAAGACACCCATAGCCAGAAACCACTCCCTTGGACCTGATCTTGAGGGGGAGTGTGTAGATGAACATTTATACAGGGCTATGATTGGGTCTCTTATGTATCTTACAGCTAGCAGGCCTGATATCATGTTTGCTACATGTATTTGTGCAAGATATCAAGCCAACCCTAAGATGTCTCACTTAATCACTGTCAAAAGGATTTTAAGATACCTCAAAGGTGCTTCAACACTTGGTTTATGGTACCCAAAGAATCCTGACTTCAATCTGTATGCTTATACAGATAGTGATTATGGTGGTTGCAACATGACTGCAAAGTCTACATCTGGGGGATGTCAATTCCTTGGTGGAAGGGTTGTCTCATGGCAATGCAAGAAACAATCCTGTGTGTCTGCATCAACTGCTGAGGCTGAATACATTGCTGCTGCAAGCTGCTGTGCTCAAGTGCTTTGGATTCAAAATCAGATGCTGGACTATGGATTTAACTTCAAGGAGACTCCTATCCACATAGACAACAATAGTGCTATCTCTATCACTGAGAACCCTGTGCAGCACTCAAGGACCAAACACATCATATCAGGTATCATTTAATAAGAGATAACTATGAAAAGGGATTAATTAAACTAGTCAAAGTTCATACAGATGAACAATATGCTGATCTGTTTACAAAAGCTTTTGATGAACAGAGATTTAAATATCTAATATCAGCTATTGGGATGATTAACTTTGAGTAGACTTTTTTTAAAACTAATTCTAATTATTTCTTAAAATATGTGTGTCCTAAGTTGTCTAGTTCATCACTTTCATAAGCTCATGTTTTCTTTGGATATAAAATTTTTTTGAAGACTTTCCTTAGATTCTTGAAAATTTTCTGATCCTTCGGAAGATAAATTTTATCTTCGGAAGAAAATCATGTCTTCAAAATAAATAACTGTCTAAGAATTTTACCTTCGGAAGAAGTCTAAATCTATCTTCCGAAGCTTAAATTCTTATCTCAGACACTTATTTGTTTTTAAGGACTTTTTCCTTCCGAAGCAAAATTAACTCTCGGAAGCTTTGTTGTTTCTTATACAAAGCATTCAAGTGTTTATTTCTCTCCGAAGCAAAATTTTCAAGACTCTCAGGAAAATCTTCCGAAGCCATTTTAGCTTCGGAAGCTTTTTCATTAAAACTTCCGAAGATAATTTACCTTCGGAAGCTTTTCGAATTCCAAGAAAACTACTTTTTGAGCAAAAGTAAACTACTTTTTCAGAGGTGGGACCGACTTTCGGATTTCAAAGTTTATCCTCTTTCATTAACTTTGGTTCAAATCCCTTTTCCATAAATACCCAACGGTTCCCCCTCTTCCTCACTATCTTCCTCAATTCCACTATTCCTCAAACCTAATTCTCTAAACCGCCTTTGCTTTCTACCTTTCTTCACCCTTAAGCTTCTAAAATGGCCAACCTTAACCGCAGAAACAACCCAGATTTCTCCATGCAACTTCACAGGCAACACAATCAGGTTGCTCTGTTAAGCTCTGAGAAAGATGCAAGTTTCTCAGAGATTTGCCAATTCTTAACTCTATCCAACTACTTCACCTCCCTGACCATTGATCCTACTCTGTATGAGGATCATTTGCTTGAATTCTGGAAGACCTGCCAAGAGGTCATTATGGATGGGGAGAAGGCACTGTCTGCCACAGTGCAAGGGAGGACAATCTTCATCACTCCGGCCATCATCAACCATCATTTGCAGCTGGATGATGAAGAAGGTGAGTTGTCCTTCCCAAAGGAAGCTGTTAATCATTCCTTTGAGCAGATGGGCTATGAGGGAGATTTCTCTGTAAAGACCTTCAGGAAAGGGAAGGTCTCATCCCAGTGGAAATACCTGCTCCATGTGGTTATCCACAGCTTGTCAAACAAGCATGGAGGGTGGGACCAGATTCCTGAGGATCTCTCCTTTATAGTGCATGGAATGGTTCAGGGGTCAAGTTCAGGTACTCTCAATTTGTTTATACCAATTTACTTGCAAACTTGGACTCCTTAGAGTATTACATGTTTCCTAGATATGTTCACACATTCTTAACTGTGAACTGGGCTCACAGTTGAGGGAAACAAGTAATATTCTTAAATTGGGACAGATGAAGCCCGGCATCTTTAAAATCATAAGAAGCCAACTGTAGGCTTCTCAGGGGTAGAAACAACCCTAGTCCCCAAAATGTTAGAGCTCATTGCTCAAGGTGACAACCTAGCAACACAAGCTAGTGTTGAACCCACACCTTCTTTTTCCTTACCACTAAAAAGACCACAAATAACCCTCACCTACCAAAGAAAATCCAAACGAACCCCTGCTCAGGCTATTGAGCTGTGCAGGTCCCCATATACTCACCTTACAGGAGAAGTGGACACTAGAGCTCCCACTTCTCCTGAGGAGCAAACCACTCCCATTTCTTCACCTATCAGGGCTGAGGTTCCTCATGCTCACCCTGATGAGCTCACAAGCCCAACAGCCTTAAGCCTTCACTCTGAGTCTCAACACTCAAGTGAACAACCTTCAGGGGACAGTTACCATCCCCAGCCTTTAGATCTAAACCAACCCATTCCCAACCTATCCTTCTATACTGATGAAGACTTAGGATTCAGTGAGTACCATGAGTCTCTCTTCTCCTCCCCTACTCAAAGAGAGATGAGTACCTCTGATTCTCCTCAGTCTAGCCCACATCAGTCACCTGTTACTGAGGTGGACACTTCTGAACATGTTCAGGATGTCCATATGGAAGAGGCTCTCACTTCTGCAAGTGATTACATCATTAAGACCTCAACCATGGCAACTCAGCCCACTGCATCTCAACTGAGATTTCTAGTGAGCAGAGGAAAACCAGCAGCCAAGAACCTCAAGCTGGTGGTGAGAGAGAGGACTTTGGTCCAATCATCTCATCCCCCAATGATTCTTCTGATGAAGAAGAGGGGAATTTGAGACTAAAGGTGCAAAACTGTCAAAAACATGCTCCTATTTAGTCTCTAAGGTTAGTCACCTTGAATCTCAGGTGACTACCTTACAAAACAGGGTCAATGATCAGCAACTTCAGATTTCATATCTAAAGGAAAAACTAGCTGGGAGACCTTTAAGGAGAGCTCAACCAGGAACACAAGAACCTGTGGAAGTGATTGACTTATCCTCCAGCTCACCTATGCAAGTGGGTGATGCTACCAAAAGGGGAGAAAGTTATTGCAGCCACAGAACCTGGGAGTTCTTCATAGAGAATGGACATAGAGGACTCACCATCCTCACTTGCAGTTGTGCATTCTCAGCAACTTCCTCAAGTTCACATTAATGTGGACTCTATAGATTCTATCATTAGGAGTCTCTTTGAGGAAGGTATACCAAGGGCTGTGTCATCTCCACCACAAGGAACTTCAAACTACATCATAAGGTGGAGGTATGATGCTGACAGAAGAGCCCTTATTCTTCACAGAGTTCAAGGGCAACAAGAAGTATTTGATTTTCAAAGCTTGAACTTCTATGAAAGATTGGATCTAGTCAACATGCCACTTGTCAATCCAAGCAACTCAAGACAAGCTGACAGATTGGCTCAAAGAATCCAAGACAGGATCCTTGCAGAGTTTACTCTAAGAAGGAGACTTAGGCAATCAGGCAATGTCATCGGTCAACTGGATGTTGAGGTGGACCCTAAGATTAGTTTCATAGGGGAAACCTTGACTGAAGGCCCAGTGGCAAAACCTGAGACCCTTGTCTCATCATCAACAACTGCTGCAGAGGTTCACACTCCTTCTGAGACACCTGCTGGTGAAGGTGTTTCTCAGCCTCTCTCTGGCCAGAGCATGGATGCTACACCAAGCAATGAAGGCCAAGCCTCTATCCACCCTGAGTCACAAAGGTCTGTGGGTGACAAAGGAAAAGGATTATGACTCCTGAGGAAATGAGGAGGAAGAGAGAGAGAGGAAAATAACCTAAGGGGAGAAAGTTCCTCTGGGTCTTCAAGCTTTATGCAAGCTGCAATCAGGGTTGCCCCCAGACCAAATACTCAAGATGATGAGTTGAGGGCAGTCAGATTATTTATTTACAGACCAGGAACTATGATATTGATGAAATCATCTCCCTCCCCTTAGAAGAATGAATGAACTGGCTGACATGGAAGTGTCAAGAGAGATGAAAGAAAAAGAGGATGCAAGGCTACTTCTCCAATTCAAAGAGGAGAGGAGACAGAAAAGACTCTACAAGCATGCTCCCACTCTCTCTCCAGTTCAAGAAAGTCCTGCACAAGAAGATGTGGCTCCACAAGAACCTCAGGTAGACAAAGAAGAAGATAGGATCAAATGATCAACTACCTGAGTGCCACAGGCTTCTATCAGGCAGATGCACTTCTTCCCCTGTCCTATGACTTCATATCCGGTTCATCATTCGGAACCATATCACATCCCTTATTGAGTTTGAGAACCTAAAGCAACTTGAACTTGAGCTAGTCAAAGAAAGAAAGACAACCAAAAGGAAGCTAAGGGAAGAAGCTGCAAAGTCAAGAGCCATCATCCAAAAGAGTGTAAAGAAGTCTGCTGACAGACAAAGGATGATGAGCCTCTTGAAGCTGTATGGATTCTCCGGAAGGAGACTTGGCCCTATGTCTCTATCCACAATGGATGAGCATATAAGGGTGATCAAGCAGAAGATTAGGAGTGGTGAACTGATTGACTTGCACTCTCTTCCAAGTCAAGTCCCACCTGAAGTGGAGGTTAAGTTTGAACAACCTGAGACACCTCAATCCGGACCTCCAGCTGAACCTCAGCAAGCTTCATCTTCTGATCCAAGGCAGGGTCAAACTCCCTCTCCTTCTGAACCTGTGAGGGAGGAACACCCAACTGAGAAAGACAAGGATAATCAACAAAGTGCTGCAGACTAGTCTTCTCAGTTAAAGTCATCGAAGAGGAAGAAGAGAATGGCTTCTAAACCAAATTCAAAGAAGAAGAAGCCTAAGTCATCTACCTCTACACCTCAGGCTGAGTCAGATCAACCTGAGGAAGTGCATGATGAGGCAGCCCAATCAACTCCTATGCAAGTGGCTCCTCTAACAACTGAGACACCCATATTGTCCTGGACTTACTCTACCAATCCAGAAAGATAGCATGTAATCAGAGATCAAGGTGTTGAGAATGTCTACTCTAGGCAAGACATGATCAACTTACCTCTGCATGATCTCTTTGAGATGAAAAGATACTATGAAGGTCTTGATGATCCTGACCATCTAATGAAGAAAGGAATGGTCATGATTGTACTGAAGACCACCAACATCTGAAGATCTTCTAAGTGTTTTGGTAGCATCAGCCTAGGGGGAGTTTGTAAGGATTCCTTAAGTCTGATGCAACCCAAAACATCCAATGTGTCTCTGCAACATGCACTAAGTACTGAAGTAAAGAATGCTTCGGAAGTTTTACACAATACACTAGAAAATACTCTAAGTGTAAAATCTTCCGAAGCCAAGACCAATATCTTCCGAAGCCAAACATGAAGTCTTCCGAAGCCTCAGAGACAAAGTCTTCCGAAGCTTCAACCTATGAAGACAGATTTCTTCCGAAGACTTTTAGTATACATGCTTTATCTGATGTACTGTTCCATAAAGCACTTTTTCCGCTGCATCTCTGTAAAGTCACCAACTTACATGAGTTGGTGAAAAGGTCCATGCTTTTGGTAACTGTACATTGAGGTCTTGAGTCTGTAACTTTCTACTTTATGTACTTTATCCTTTTTGTAATAGATAAGGATGTGAGCTATGGCATGTCATAGTCACAAGGTCAAAAGGCAGATATGCCTTTTGATCCTACAATCGATTTTGTTAGTGTCTAGTCAATTGTATCCAGCTGGCTTTCAAAGTATAGTCGGCTGTAGGTTGTAGTATAAGTATTCCAAGTTCTTGTATCTTTCTTTATGCTTTGTAACACTTGTAAAAGAACTTGAGAAAGCAATATACTGCCTCATTGAACCCAACTCTCTTGTTCTGTCTCTTTACTTTACTTGTGTTCTTTGTATCACCTTGGTTAATCCAGTTCACTGTTAATCAAAGTTTAGTTGTTCTCCTCATTGTGTTGTTGTGTTGTAACCATTTCTAGCTCATTATCCATAGATTTATTATGAAGAACAGTTTCGCGAATAAAAGTTGATCATACGTTTTTCAACCGTGTATGACAATCACAGTTACAAATTATAAAGTTATAACTTCCAGTTCAAATGTAGATTCTACCTCAAAAGTTTTCCAAGACCACCATAACATTAACATTATAAATCACACCATTAGTTCATCAAAAATTACATAAAATTCATCCAATTAGGATGATAATGAGAGTTTAGCTCATAATGAGCTTGAACATAACAACAAATAACATAGAAGATAGATATGAAATCATCGGTGAAATGGAACAATCAAACTGGTGATCCATAATGGATGATGTTTAGACAATCCCGAGCTTCTTCCAAGTGTTGTATGCACCTCCTGAGCCTCCAAATGATCTTCAAGACTTGATTCCCGAGAGAATTCTACAGAGTAACTCTCACACCAAAGCTTACTGAAAATGGTGAGCTTAGGCTTCTATTTATAGGCGTTCTGGAGTGTTTAACAATGTCCCCGTGCTAGTACAATTCTTACGAAAGTTGGTCGGCTCGTACGTGCAGGTTGTGTCGGGCATGGCCCCGTGTTTGAGGTGGGACACGGCCCCATGCCTCATGCGGCACGACCCCGTGCTTACTTTTGGGGGATAGTACTTTTTGTCTTGTTAGATGTCCAAACACGGGGGTGTGCCAATCTAAGCACGGGGTGTGTTTCAGTCCAGGCATGGGGGTGTGCTTAATGAGGCACAACCCTATGCTTGGACTCCAAAGCTTGGATTTCTTCAATTTCTTGTCAAATATGATTCTTTTGTCCATCTTGCCCTTTTTAACACCTGAAAACACAATTAAACAATTCTAAGTACATAATCATCATTTTAAGGGAGATATTAAGGAATAATTGACGTGCTTTTGATAGGATTTTTATGTATAATTTAGAGCACATCAAACATCCCCACACTTGAACTTTGCTTGTCCTCAAGCAAAATCACTCAAAATGATAATTCCACCAAAAACCAAATAAATCAAATAATAAATATGTATTTCAGAAAATACGCAAGTAAACATTATTTCATCCAAATGTAATATTTTAAGCATATGTAAAATGATATTCTAACAAGCAATAGATTAGCTAGTACAGATTTTTATCATGTAAAAATCCACACTTCTCACAAGTTGCACTCACACTCGGCTAAATATATGGAGTCATAATCAAGATTAAGTATAACTAATACGCTCAATTCCCTGGCATGAATACATGTGAAATCATATGCTTGTTAAGGGATCAAATCTCCACCTATTTAGATATTTACTTGCATAAATCGTTAGGTCTTTGATGGGTTGTAACTTGGCTCGGGCTCGGGTAAAGAATATTTGGAAAAAGTGGCTAGATACTAAAGACGACGGTCTTGGTTTATTTTTTTTAAACTACATGGAAAGCAGTAAAAGGTTTCCTCTACATCACTTCAAGCTAGAAGGGATATGCTAACTTCAGGACTTGTATAAGGTCAGATTGTTAAGACCGCATTTTGCTTTTAAAAACCTTACTTCGTCTTTCACCCGAAGATACACAAAACTTTCTTTTCGTAAGGATCGTTCGGATTGAAGCCTAATAGCACCCAATCGAATCACTTCTGTGTACTTGTATTGGGACTCAGTTTGGTTCTTTTTGCATTTTCCATTGTGTGACCAATTTCCACAGTTCGGGCATCTTTCGTATCTTTTTGCTCGCCTCTTTACAGCGCTTTTTGAAATTCCACAAAATGGCGGAACTTGTTCATTTTTTCGCCATTTTTTTCTTGCGGTCCAATGTGAGATTAAAAATTTGTTCGCGGATTTCCGGGAGGAGTCCCGGTTTTGCATGGTGAAGGCAACAAAGCAAATTAAAATCAAAAGAATGCATTCCAGTTCTTTTGGGTCTGCCGGTAAAAGACCAATTTTTTTATTTTTATTTTTTTATAAAATATTTTTAAATTAGACATTTTTAAAAAAGTGTCAAAAGTGTATTTCATACCCCATCCCCACACTTAAATTCACATTGCCCGAATGTGATTAATAAATTAAAACAGGAAGGGTAACAAAATAACTCCCCTAAAAATGATGATTTTGACACTTGTGTTTAATCGCCCTAAGTTGAGAGAATCCTCGGGATCACCTGAACTATCATCAATTTTTTGAAAACATTAAAATCCTAAACACACAAATAAAAATAAAAACAACAAAAATTAAAAGATAGATTGACACAAAACAACTGTGTCCAGGCCCCGAAAGTGATACGGTTTTCAAGAGCTTTCTGGAGGGATATCCCCCCACTCATGATACATTCGGTTCCTGATGTATGTGAAATCATTGCTTAGGTCATCGACTCGGGAATGCAGATTTTCAACTCGATTGAAGGCTTGTTGTGCGTATTCGAATGATCGTCTTGCATGGTCGCTGGTGGTTTGGATTGTTTCATAAAGGTCTAACATGCTCGGGAATTCTTTAATGTGTGAACTGGAAGCTCGGGCTTATTCCTGCTGTGCCGGCATATTGAGGTCCATGATGATTTCCTCGGGATCCGCCGGATCCCAGATTTGTCCCTTTCTATCCATAATCCTGGCTGCCCATTTGGTAGGTTTGTTACCATGTACATACTCGTGCAAATGCTCAGATCCAACAGTCCTGGCATCACTCCCTCAGTTCTGTAAGGCCCTGTTCCCGGGACGCCTACAATTGGTCATTCATCGCACATATAACAAATAATTACATTTAACTTTCATAAAATATTGCAGCGGAATTATCAAAATAGACATCTCATTACGTTATAAAAGCTTTTGCCAAATAATACATCGTTAATCAGTTACAAAATATATTGTTGCATTACATCACAAAAGCCCTATATAAATGAATGCCATCAAAAAGAGCTGAGTAGCCTCGTAGTCCCATCCTCAGCAACATTACCAGCCAACTGGAAACACATAAAAAGTCAGCGTTGCTGAGTGAGTTCTAGTTTTATAATAAAACATACTTTTCTATCGTTAAAACCATCCTTTACTTTCTATCAAATCATACTGCGCTTTACATTTATTCGTGACCATACAACATACATATACATCGAAATATAATTATTATCTTCCATTACATTCGTTAACTTTCGTTCATTTTATAGGTTCGTTCTCCCGAGTCTGTTGCGACAACAGGGTCGCTCACCTCATTAGCAATCTCAATGATTGCACGCTATCCGAGTCTTTTGCAACCATAGGTTTGCTCACCTCATTGCCAATCTCAACGATAGCACGCTATCCGAGTCTCTTGCAACAACAGGGTTGCTCACCTCATGGCAATCTCAACGATTGCACGCTATCCGAGTCTCTTGCAACAACAGGGTTGCTCACCTCATGGGCAATCTCAACGATTGAATGCTATCTGAGTCTCTTGCAACAACAGGGTTGCTCACCTCATATATGTGCTTGCAAGCCTTTCCTTCGTTCATTCATCATTTAATAATGCATGCATTCTTACTTCATGTTCCTCTTTCATTATCTTTCACTTTACGTTACATAATACTTCATTCATTCATTAACACGACCTGTAAAGCCACAAGAAAGATAAACATACATCATAATAAGGAACATATCATACACAGTCATCATCATCATACAGGGCAACATCATACATACATAACATGCATAAATATGCAACCTCATCATCATCATGCCCAACATGCTCTCTAAGGTCATAACAGTCATCTTACATGCTCTTACGGGAACCTTTACGTCAAAACTTACATCTGCACTTTCCCCCGAAAGTCTGAAGTCGAACTACACTTTCCTTCGAGTGCAACAGCCCTATTCGGGCGTATGGACACCCTTCAGTCGCATGGCCTTCAGGCGACTGAACATCATGCTATTGGACTCATGCGGATGAACATCTATGCGAATGGACATCCAGTCGTGCGTATGGACCTCATGCGGATGGAACTAATGCGAATGAACACCTATGCGACTGACCTCATGTGAATGGACTCAATGCGAATGAGTCCCAAGCGATTGGAACCAATACGACTAAGCACCTATGCGACTGGACCCTCAGTCGTATGACTCCCCATGCGACTGGACCCCAATCGTACGAATGAAACACTAGTCGTGCGAATGAACTATCAATGGTGCGACTGAACCCCAATCGTGCGAATGAACCTCAATCGCCCTCAGTCGGTCGTATGGCCTTCAGTCGGTCGCCTAACCCTAGCTGATGCAGAAAGGAGTTCATCCCGAACCCAATCTGCCATTTTCGGCCTCCAAGCTCATCCAAACCCATTCTAAGCCTAAATCAACCATCCTAAACCTTAGAAATGCATACCACAACACCATACAAACACACACAAGCCCGGAAACAAACACCAAACACATCACACATAATCACACCCAAATGGGTCAAACACACACACATACAAAAACGGGTTTTCTATGCTTTCCAGCCCCAAAATCGTTGAAAACAAGTAAAAGTGGGGTCCTAGAACTCACACAAACGATCACAACAAGAAGGGCTTCGATTGGACTAGCTACTCAACGATTTTGCTCACTCGAACCAACCCGAACCAACTTTCTTCCTCTTTTCTCCCTTTCTCTCTTCTCCTCTTTTGTTTGGCTGAAAATGAGTGTGGGGAGAGGGTTATGGCTGCCCTCTCCCTTTAAATACCACCACACTCGACTTTCTCTCGGTGGCGAGTTTGGTCCCTTGACTTTGGACTTTATTTCTTTTTCTTCACTCGTCGGCTTCAAAATAAATAAATAATTGGGTGTTGCAAGTTCCCTCCGTGCTACACCAATAGCTCTCGTATAGGTTTGGAATCCTGCTCCCTCCAAACATGGGTGTTGGAGTACCTACAATCGCATTCCTGGCAAACAGATTAAAAAACAAATACCCAATATTACATGGCAATTGATTAACCATACAATATAAAATGAATAAGTCCCTTAAATTAACAACTCCCTCGCTTTGACCATGAGCTGTTATCGAATGGCTAAGTAATCGATGTAGGTAACACATCAACGGGTCTCGTATCTGGCTGCTTTTTGTTTTGCTCAAGTTGAACACCCCTGTTCCAATTCTTTCCCAAAATGCTCTTCATATGGCACCACTCTCCGCGTCCTTACTTTCTTCGTCTTGAAAGGTATGGTATGCTGACATTCCTGATATTGCTTCCTCCTCCATTTCTTGTTCCGTATAGATACCGAGATAGACACCAAAGAAGGCGACGGATGTTTTTCGCCAATGACCACCAAGTCTAAATAAAACTGAACCATCATCCCAAGGATCAGAGTCTTTCATGCTAAATCTGAAAGATGCTAAAAATTCAAAAGTTAGTTCATAAATAGAGTGTATGTTTTGTGAAAACAAATGCTTCCACCGAATACTAAATAAATTATTATATCTTTCGAGTTGTCCGACAGCCACCAATGTTACTTAATCTACTTGCAAATGTGATCTTTCGAACCTTTGTAACAGTCTTTGAAGTCTTTCATAACACCATCTTTCGCGGCTCCCTTCAAATTGCAAATAGGGATGATCCATGATCTTGAAATTTTAAAAAAAGTTAAACTACACAAAACAAGTTTCTGGAATAGTTTCATGACATTAGTGACAAACATGAGTTTCAAGAGACATGACACCATATTTTTTCAATTCACGCTCAACAACAGTTTAAAGTTTGACATTCAAGAAAAACTATTAAATATGGGGGTGTGTCTCGCGAAACATGGGGGGTGCGGTTAACATTTTGAGGTATGAAATTTTAACTCGAGCACACGTGGTTTTGTTTGTAAACCTTTGATTAAGCATGGGTTTAACGTTTTCTTGCTTGAAAAACCAAAGATTATAGATTTATCATTTTAATCACTTGTTAATAATTCAAGACACTCAAAATATATATAGTGTTTAACACCCGTTGTTGAACTCTTGTAACTTGAATGTGCTTAATAATGATTTAACCACACATTATGAAGATAGTCTTGTTAACAAAAAGAAAAACATACTAACAACTAACTAAACAAGATAATTAACAACTAATCAACTACAAAGATAAACATGAACAAGAAGGTTTAAAGTATTCATCATTTCATAAGACTTGTAATTGCAAGGTTTTACATATAATTGCTAGGATTTCGATTGTTTAGAGACCTAATCACCTAACTACATGTAAATGACCATCATTAACATAGGAATTAGTAAAACTAACCTCTTGGACAAGCACACTTGAAAGGAAATGCAAGAACTCTTGAAAATAAGAAAGAAAAATAGAAAATATGATGAAAATAGAAGTGAATGCGGGTTCTTGCAGGCATGAGATCGACTTTTATTATGAAAAATTCATGGGGAACAAGACAAAGGGCTAAAAAAGGCAGAAAGTGTCATCTTTTGTCGAGCACGAGGGCGTGCCTCCCCTATGTTGCTCGGTTTCTGTTTCTCGTTGTTCCGTTTTTCAGTTTCACGTATTACGCAATTTACCCGGTTAAGTTTTATCACTTCCAAATCATCAGACAAGATATGAAAATAGTCCTAGAGTTAATTAAAAAAGGAAAATGACAATTACATTTCCTAAGGTCCTACGATTACATGATACGTTAAAAGTCGAGAGTCTAAAAATGCAAACTTAGACTCCTTAACGCGCATCAGCACACCTAACACATCATGAAATGCTTCTAAAAGAAACCTCCACACATTTCTTGTGGAAGGTTCGGGATGGGGTAGTGCAAAGTGCGGTTGCTTAGTTCCGCAAGCTGTTGGTTAACTGAGATGAGTTCCTCACCTATCTCTTGAACTTTTTGGATGAGTTTAGCTAGACATGGGGATGCAATGAGGTTCATCTCAGTCAATTTTTTGATAAGTTCATGCACCTTGAAGAACTATTCTCGCGTCGTTGGCTCTCGCGTTTTGGAACGCGGTTTCTTCGCAGGATTCCAGCTTAAACTTCCGTGACTTGACTCTTTCATTTTTTTGACATTTTAAGCAGAAATGGATGTGATGAAAGATTGGAACAAGTGTGGTATTTATATACAGGTCGGATAAGTTTAACACGGGGGCCTGCTTGGCAAGGCACGACCCCGTGTTTGCCAGAATTCGTCTTAAATTCGACCTGTAATGTTCCAGAGTCATCAGTGGAGATCGTGGGAAATTTTTGTCAGATGCAAAAGGGCGTGCTTCATGGGGCATAGCGTCGTGTTTGTGCTTGTGAGGTCCTAGAAAAAGTTAAAAATCAAAGAAAAACCTATGTACAGGTGCCGCGTTTAAGTTTCGGGTCTTCGGCGCGACCCTCCCCCACACTTAATCTTCGTCGGGGCGGACGTGTAATTCCTCCGAGAAAATCTTGGTTGGTCCATCATTATATGGTTTCAAATGATAACCATTTACTTTGAAACTTGAACCGTTGTGGTTGTCAATTTCAATGGCCACCATTTGGAAACACGTTTTTAATCGTATAAGGTCCAGACCAACGTGATTTCAGCTTTCTGGGAAACACACGTAAACGAGACTTGTATAGTAAGACACGTTCTCCCACATGAAATCGTTTAGTGTTCTTTAATCGAAAGTCATGGGCGTACTCAACTTTGCGGTGTGAAATGTATATATTTTGATAAATATTTTTCGCATAGATTCAGTTTTAATTGGTTATTACTAATACTAAACCACACACACAAAAGGCAAGTGTACCTATCATGTGGTAATATAGTGATGGTAAGAACCGAGTATCAATCCGTGGACACACCAAGCCTACTCAACAACCTTAATGTTTGACTACCAGGTTTGATTTTTGTTTGAGAAAATGATAAGTTGCATTGATAACATTTTTAGGGTTTTTTAAAATAATTAAAATAAAGTAAAAATAATATTGAAGCTTTTAGATTTAAAACCAGGGAATAAAAGCTATCATCCTAATTAGATTACACTTATGTAACTATGATGAATTGGTGGTGTGATTAAAGATATTAATTAATGTAATTATGTTAATGTTTATAAAGGTGAGCTGGCGCGATTTCTCGTCTATCCGCTCCGTAGTGACTAGGATCAAGTCAGGTTGAGTTTTACTGCTTAGATCAAAGCCCTAGTAATGTAGGTAAATCTTTTGAGACCTTTTTGACATATGATTTCTAAAAACATAACTTAATGTTAAAAAGATAGTTGATCAGGTTCCTTTCTAACATACCATTAATTTTAGAAAACCATAACAATTACTATAGATTTCTTAGACTAGTAAAAGGGAACCCGCAAATGCTCAGAAAGTTAAGGTGATATGATTTCTAATAACCATTTCTAGTTCATTAGCCATGGATTTATTATGAAGACCAGTTTCGTGAAATAAAAGTTGATCATACGTTTTTCAACCATGTATGACAATCACAATTACAAATCATAAAGTTATAACTTCCGGTTCAAATGTAGATGCTACCCATCAAAAATTTTCCCAAGACCACCATAACATTAACATAATATAAATCACATTATTAGTTCATCACAAATTATATAAGTTTCATCCAATTAGGATGATAATGAGAGTTTAGCTCATAATGAGCTTGAACATAACAATAGATAACATAGAAGATAGATATGAAATCATCGGTGAAATGGAACAATTAAATCGGTGATCCACAATGGATGATCTTTAGACAATCCCGAGCTTCTTCCAAGTGTTGTATGCACCTCCCGAGCCTCCAAATGAACATCAAGACTTGCTTCCTGAGAGAATTCTGCAGAGTAACTCTCCCACCAAAGCTTGCAAAAAATGGTGAGCTTAGGCCTCTATTTATAGGTTTTCTGGAGTGTTTAAGCATGGCCCCATGCCTAAAAGGCACGGCCCCGTGCTAGTACAATTCTTACAAAAGTTGGTCGGCTCGTACGTGCAGTTTGTGTCGGGCACGGCCCCGTGCTAAATGGGGCACGACCTCATGTTTGAGGTGGGGCACGGTCCCATGCCTCATGGGGCACGACCCCGTGCTTACTTTTGGGGGACAGTTTTTGTCCTGTCAGATGTCCAAACACGGAGGTGTGCCAATTTAAGCACGAAGGTGTGTTTCAGGCAATGCATGGGGGCGTGCTTAATAAGGCACATCCCCATGCTTGGACTCCAAAGCTCGGATTTCTTCGATTTATTGTCAAATATGCTTCTTTTGTCCATATTGCCCTTTTTAACACCTGAAAACACAATTTAACAATTTAGAGCACATCATCGGGAGAAGCAGTTCTTTGAAAAGAAATTTGGAGAAAAGCATTCAATACGACCACCATAAGTGGTCTAAGGTAAGGTCTGGCTGAAGACCTAAAACTTAGCGCTTACGGGAGGCAACCCAAGAAATTTGTGGGTGTGTTCACTAGAAACCCTCACGAGACTATAACTCATCCACTCGGGTCTACCAACGGGTTTAAAGGCTTGTTGCATATTCTAAATGCAATCGTGATTCCTACGAAAGTGAGTTTTATTTCGTCTATTAGTTTGTGTGTTTTTAGTTTTGTTTTATTAGTTCAATCATGCATCAGACGCAAGCACTCAAGTGTGGGAAGGCGTAAGTCAATTAATAAAGACTATCACTAATGTTCAGGTCTATTTACTTCTTCCCTACCATGTTTATTCATGTTCTAAAAACCATACATTAGGGAAAATGTATCCGAAGTGTGGGGATGAGGGAAGCAAATGAGAAGAGTGCCGAAATTGAAAAAAAATAAAATTTTTGAAAAAATGTCCTAAGAAAGCTTAAAAATATGTAAAGATTGAATCTTTAAGTACAAATCATTAACTAATTACCTACTTAAGCATGGTTTTTGGTTCTTGGTCATGGTTAGATTCGTGTTGATGTTCAAAAGAGGAAAAATACTTTAGATTTATCTAACCGAGGATAATAAGCTATAAGGTAGACCTTTCATGCATAGGTTACATTAAGTTCCCAAAGTCAAAAGAATAATTCGTATGGAATGTTTCAAGAAATAAACGAAGTTATGTACAAAGATGATAAAGGCATTAGAATCAAGCCTTAGGAATTGAAAAGCCTTTTTATTTTTTTATAACATACCCAATATTACCCATTAGAAACCAAAAGAAAGCCAATGTGACACCCAATGCTATATATGAGGAAAAGAAGAAAAATATGAAGCCTTTATCATTCGAGTTTTGTTTTTGATGAAATCCAAATTGGATAGGTGATTAGGTGTTAAACGTGGCCAAAGTGCCATGCCTCGTATTTCGGTAAGCCGATAAGGACGTTTTCAAATTATATGAAAATATAGGCTGAAAAATGTCATATCGTTTGAAAAGCGAGAAATCAAAAGAGGGCCAATGTTAGTGTCCCCACAAAAATAAAAAAAAATCATAAAAGATGGGCCAATGTTGTCTCACAATGCAAAATGCATTGATATCAATAATTTGCATTGATATCAATAATAAACATTCAAAGAAGGTAATCTTACCTAATTTTTGGATTTTATCACTCTTTAGCCACTTTTATCTTTAATTTCTTACCCTTAACCTAAGCCTAATGAAACCTATAAAAGTCCTTTTGATTTGTGAATACTTTAGATGTATTGTGAGAAAATGTGATTATATGCATGGGTAAAATGTCAAGGCCTGTTAGGCTCGGTTAGGTGAATATAGAGTTAAATTGACATGATTTTGTTTGAAAAAAAAATTGACAAATATGTTTAAAAGAAAAAGAATGTGAATTTGGGTATGACCTTGAATCGAAACTGAGAATTAGTAAGGGATTGGAGAATGTATTTGATGACAAAAGTTTAAAAGTAACTTAAAAGCTTTGCTTAGGGACAATCAAAAGGTTAAGTGTGGGGATGTGATCGCGTGACAATAATCTAGTGTTTAATTAACCTAAATGTGCGATTTTACGTCATGATAAGCATAACACAAGTTTCCTTTGTTTATGTTTTGATTCATAGGTGTTTGGAGCTTAAAGTAGCTTAATTGGATGCAAAAGAAGCAAAACATGAAAGTTGAAGTACTTAAGATGTAAATACCAAAAAATAGAAAAAAAGAGGTCAAAAAGAGGCCCGGCGTATGATACTCCGGGTTTGGGAATATCATACGCTGGGCGGCGTATGAGGCGGCGTATTTGTGGGTGTATTTGACAAAAGGAACAAAAAGTTGGGCATATGTGCGGCGTATGAGGTGACGTATCATATGTCGGTGGGCGTGTGATACGTCGGTAGCCTAATAGCATCCGGATTTAGTGGATTTTCAAGTTTATTTAAGCCAAATCAACCCCAATTCGATCAAGAACTTCCTGAAGATGAAAAGTGACGAACTTTAGGTGATTTTTGGTGTTTCAAGGCTCCCTAAATCATCCATAAACATTCTACAATTCAAGATCAAATGCATAATGAAGATGATGTGTGGCTAGGCTTTTTGTGATTGCTGTCGGGAGTACGGTTCTTGTCAAATGAGACAATTGGTATGCTTTTATTAGGTTTTGTATTAAATACTGATCTATTGAATGAAACATTACGTTTTGGTTGATTTAAACGATTTGCTTATATATAAAGTTGTTTCCTTGATTATCAGTTTTCGGTTTCCTTGAATCGTGAGCTCATTAAGAAAAGTAGTCAATTTGATATAGGTAAATTGGTAACATTGTGAACGAATGAATCTTAAAATCTTGTTCCTTTGTTATCACTTTAATCAAAAGCTAAGACATTAAAATATTGTTTCTTACAAACCCAAGGTTAAACGCACCAATTATTGATCTTGCAGAATTGGAAACCTGAAAGTGAGTGTTTTCTCGTTATTTATTAAATTTATTCTAAAGTTTATTGCTTTTTGCACTTGCGTTATTCAGTTCATTTAAAGTTTTAATCTTTAATTATAAAGTTTGTGTCTTTAAGTTAATCAAGTCGTATTTGTTAAACACTTTTCACATATTCCATGTGGAGATGACCTTACTTACCCTTACACAATAAAGATAGCTAAGACCGATATAATAACTTGTGTTTGATCGAGTCTCGACAACTAGATCATTGCCACATAGGATGAATCCGTAAATGGGGTTTACGAAATCCCCATAAGTCAAACAACTTTTCAAAAACCACTCAAAAACCAACACAAACTTCCAAAAATACCCATTTAAAAAAATTTCAAGAAATAGGTCGGTTTGGTTAAAGGGACCTCGTTTTTCTAGTTTTGCTTCAAGTCGGATCTCCTCCTTCATACGTCCCACAAAGCATCTGATTAGCAAGAAGTGATACATAACTCCTCCCGGTAGACAGCCACTTTAGTAGTTTGTTTCAAGCGAGTTAGCGCATAAGCCAGGTCCTTATAATCCATGGGATCAAAACAAGTGTAAACTTCCCAAGATAATATATTAGAACCAAGACAGCAGTACTTGGGATTTCATAAGCCATCGGTGCCATTGGAGGGCAATCCCATGAAGATGGAAAGAAGCAAGGTGCACCTTGTAGCCATCTTCAACTTGGCCACTTGAACTAGAAATACTGCTCAGCTTGGTAAAGCCAACCAGCAGGTTATGCTCCACTAAAATGGGGAAACAATAGTTTCGGGTAGTGTTTCGACTGATTGGTAGTGGCAAATAAGTCGCCGCTTGCAGAGTCATTGTAGTTCTAGTCAACCCACTAGAATTTTGGTCTCGCAAGGATTGAAAAGAGAAAATGAGTCCTTGTATTTCAATCAAAATTTGTTCTAAGCAATGTATCATGTTGGGCAAAATGATCATGAGTTTCCTATTGGAAATCAGTATTAGTTTTCATACGAGTTTCAATAGATCACAATCGCTTTGATACCATTGATTTGAGTCGATCGCAATACAATGGCCAAGAAAAAGAAGAGAGCAAAAGAACTTTAGGAGAGAATTGGAATAAACTTCATAGATATGTATTTATTCTCTAAAATCAGAGTAGATCTAAAAAACAACCCATCACTCCATCACTCAAACAAAATAGAACATGGTCAACAACCACCCACAATTTCTACTCTACTATGCCATATGTCTAGAAATATTATAATGCAAAAACATTAAAATCAAACATAATAGAAATGAAAAAAATTTATTAAAATAAATGTCAACGCCCATGCAGATATGTGAGTGTAAGGCATGCATGATGTTGGTCCATGTCACCAATATTGTGATAGATTTTCGAAGGATTAGGGATCTTATAAAACTATCAACCTACGTTTGAGATCTTAAGAATTGACATAAACATAATCGATTGAGCAAATAATAAAGAAGGATAAAATTGAATTACGAAACTTATATAAAACCCTTTTTCATTTAAACCTTAAGTTATGAAACTTTTAGTGTTTTAATTTATTAAAGATAAAATTGAGTCTCATAACTTTACGACCACGGAAACACTAAAAAACACACACTACAAGGATCTAAAGATATGGTGACAAGACTTATGGGGACAAAAAGCTCTAGTCCCTATGGGTTACGCTAAGGCGACGACTGGATCAATCAGGTTTTTAGCTATCCAAGACCTAAGGCAACGACACGTTCTTGCCTTAGGGGAGAATCTATCGCAACAACATAATGTTATCGTCAACGGTGGTCGCCATAGATATATTTTCTAACATTTTGATTTATTTTAAACAATATTACAATTTTTAAGAGTTATATACCTCCTATGGTGATGACGTAGCGTCACCATAAGTTAAAACTTTTCTTTTTTCTTTTTTTTCTCTAAAATAGTTTGGAGGGAAAAAAGGAATGGGAAACATGTATGACAACGCGTCGTAGGTAGAAAATAATAATAATAATAATAATAATAATAATAATAATAATAATAATAATAATAATAATAATAATAATAATAATAATAATAATAATAATAATAATAATAATATTATTATTATTATTATTATTATTATTATTATTATTATTATTATTATTATTATTATTATTATTATTATTATTATTATTATTATTATTATTATTATTATTATTTATTAATTATGTACATATCTTTGTTATTATTATTATAAGTATGATTATTCTAAGTAATAATAATATCATAAGAAAATATTTACTAATTATAATTATAAATATATAATGGGAAAGTAGTGTTAAATACGTTCGATTATGGTAGCTGAGGTCAATTACATATGTCAAAGGTTAACTATAATCCAAATAAGATCTCCAATTTTGAATTGCACGCGTTGATAGTAAATTACGAGATAACTATAATTACTAACCGGTAAGTTAAGTTTGATTATGCTTAATCATCATTAGTGACTGTCAAATAATATCAAATAGTTTATGACAATGACAATGAGAACCTATGGCGACAATATTCGTTGTCGCCTTAGCCTCAAATTCTTGAAGTGACAAGATTGAGTGTGCAAAATGTTTTAGATCAAACTAATATATATGATTTGGTTTACATATAAAACATTCAAACCAAAATATATAATTATTTGCTTGTTTACCGTTTTATTTGTAGTACAAGGATACTAAGATACAATACCAAAAAACATGACAAATCACTAGCTTGAATAGAAATAAACGGCCAACAAAGTACAAACATTAAAACATACCAAGACTTTATTTGTAGTTTCAACCGACACGAGGGTCAATCACTTGTCCCATAAACAACACGGCCCCGGTCATATCTTCTCTAATTACAAACAAGAACGGATGATCAGCCACAAAATCAACCTTATCATTAGTCATTAATAAGCATTGCATGATAATGGTTGTAGTAGTGGCTGCGGCAGCTTCTGTACCTTCTTCATTCACCTCCACAAATGATTTATGATGAATGCTCAAAACATAAAGGCTTTGATCAACCATCTCAGTCAAACCATCTCCACCGTTGAAAGGCAATACAAGTCCTAATTCCTTCAACATATCAGAAAATTCAAACCTGAGTGAGATCTTAAATTTGGGTATCAAAAACTGCCTCACTTCTACTTTTTGGCGTGGAATGTGACGGTTAAAGAAGTCCGAAGTTGAACCGATTTTTTCTACTAAAGATTGAAGACCGTCTTTTGCATCAGGGAGGTAAAAGTACATTGTGAATTGACGTTTATCCTGACCTTGTGAATATGAAAGACCAAGTACTTTGAAATCATTGTATTCGCACACAAACTGTTTTTCGTTGCTCGTCATGAAGGGAACTTGAGCTTTGCTACCATCGAGAAGGTGAAAGTCGGATTCTTTTGTTTTTGATGGGTCAAACTTGTCACTCCATGCTCCCTTGAAGTAGACTGCATTCGCAAAAATGAGCCTGGTGGAACTGTCAACTGCATTATCAGGAAGTAATTCTTTAATAAGGCCATTTGTATGCTTTTCGACCCATAGATTCACTTCCTTAGCTACTTCAACCGCCTTCATTAATCAATAAATAATATGTTAGCTTATAACAAAAACAGAATTTTATACCTATTTGATGAAAATCGGTTTGAAAACCCTAATCCGTTATAAACATGAAGCTTGTGAATTAAATAACCAAATCAGATTGAAATTTGTGCTTCGGAGTAAACGTATACTGGGTGGAAAAAGTTATAATCCCATTAAATTGTTGCTTATGTCTAGAAAGATGGTAAACAAATGATCTAACTTTAACATATTATTCACAATTATAACTCCAACCCAAATCAAAACAGAATATCTTTTTTTAATGACAAACGATAAAAACCCCTAAAATCATGTGTTGTCAAAAGCGCTAAAGACGTGCGCCTGGGTGCCATTTTGAGGCTAGGCGAAGGGAACTATCTTCCGTGAGTCCAGACGCTCTATTAAGAGTCTGATGATGTTGCAGCCAAATATAAAAAATCCCATTGAGTTTTTTCTTTCTTTTTGCGGAGGTTGTTTGTAAGAAAAGAGGGGGGAGAGGTTTGGTGTGTGATTGTGTATTTTGTGAGTATGAAAGATGATAAAGGAGAAAAATATACCTTGCTTCAAAAAAATAATGGACTAATTTACTCATTTTTTCAAAGTAAATTACCAAAATAAACATTCAAAAATAAATATTACCAAAAGCCGGACCAATGAGAAGGACACACGTGTCATCCCTCGCTACATGGGCGAGGAAAACCCATAAGCCCTCACCTACGAGTCCATTTCTCGCTAACCAAGAGAGGAATTGTCATATTTCCTTACTGACGTGTCCATTCCTCACTAACCACGTGAGGAACTGGCAATTTTCCTCGCGAACGTGTCCTATCTCGCCGACAAAATGATGACTTGGCAATTTTCCTCACTGACATGTCTTTCCTTGCTGACTAGGCGAGTAATTATGATTTCTCCTCACAAAAAATATATTTTTTAAAATAATTGTCCTTCCTCGCTAGATTTTTCTATTTTTATATTATAAAAAAATTGAAACACATAACCTTTTTATATTCACTAAGATTTTTACTAAAAAATATCTTTTAAGTACTTTTATATATTAAACTAATGCTATTTATTTATAAATTTTTGTAACTTTTCTATTTACAGTTAACTTTAGTAACTCGTGTATATACGTATTGAATAAATTAAATAATAAATATAGTACATATTTATTAATTATAAAATAATTTTTGAATATATTATATGATTAAAGTTATATATGGGTAATGATTATAAGTAATAAACAATGTTATCAATTTTTAAACTTTTATTTTTTAAAATTATGTTTATTTTTTCCAAAAAGTAATTAAACATTTTGTTTCAAAACAAACTGTTTTAAAAAAATTATCATTTTTAAAATTTTTCTTAGCATAACTCCTAATTTCAATTATTTTTGGTTTATAAAAGTTTTACTTTTTAAGAAAACTAATATTAATATATTTCTCTATTTTAGAATAAGCATGATGTTTTAGAATTAAATATTTGTAAGAATTTGTCTTTTAGAAAGGGTTATTGGACTTTAATAACCTCAACTTTTGTTTGCCGGCCGAAATTAATTTCAACTCAGAATATGTTTAGAGACACTCTCAACTTTGAGATTATTTTCCTCTAAAGATCAATTACTAACTGACAGTTAACCATCGTTAGTTTTTAATAATGAAATAAGGTTAATTTTGAGCCATTTTTCAACTCTGTCACTTGCCAGCCTCTTTTAGTTCTGTTTTCCGAAGTCTAGCCTTGATCGTCATCTAACATCTATTTCCAATGAGTCAAGTGATTCAAACCTGAGATTGATGAGGTTTAGGGTGTATAAATTTAAGATTGACGGATCTGATAGTTGATTTCAACTTATTTGTGTTGTGTTTTGGCCAAGTAGTCTACGTTATTAAAAACTAGTGATGTTAACTCTTAGTTATCAAGGGATCGTTGAAGAAAAATAAGTTTAATGTTGAGAGTGTCTGCAAATATTTCCTAAGCTGGGATTAATCTCGACCAATAAATTAAAGTTGAAATTTATTAAAATCCAATAACTCTTTTAGAAATAACATTATCATAAGATCTCTTTTCTAATTGATTTAAAACCTATTTTTAATCTAAAAAATAATAAAATAATATTATTTGTAATTAATGTAATTATTTAATAAGAAAAAATCAGAAAAATTTTGATAAAAATAAATCTAATATAGCCACGTGTCACCTTTAGTTACATTTTTATTAGCGTAAAAAGATTTTGTATAATCTAAAAGTAATTATTCAAATGAAAAGAAAATGTTCAAGAAAAATACAATTTTTATAAATGTAACAAATATCCTCACCTAAACAGAAAACCAAATTAATAAGAATCTCGCATGCTTCCTTATTAAAACATAACTAAATATTAATAAACTTTAGTTTAACATAAATGATTTTTTCCCTAAATCTCGCCACTTTGTTTTAAAAAAAACACATAACATATTTTTTAAACAAATCTAGCCACCTTCAAAAAGAATTTAGTTCACAGCAAAATATACTTTTGAAAAGATATATTTGCAATTCTAAGTTATCATTTAAAAAACCAAAAAATTATATAACAATCTTTTTTTATATAAAACTTCCCTATGAAGAAATATAAAATATATGAAATAGAAAATTGTATATTAACAAATCACGCTACATTAGGGGTGTTGATTGGTTAGTTAATCGGGTTTCGGGTTAATCGGTTTGGGTTATTCGGGTTTTTCAACCTTGAAAATACCCGAAACCCGACCCGAATAACAATCGGTTTAATCGGTTTCGGGTTTTTCGGGTAACGGGTTGTTCGGGTCGGGTTTCGGGTATTAAAATAATAGACTTAATTTAGTAGATTTTAGTGAGTTTTCATTTGAAATCTTATAAAACTAGTGGATTTAAACTAGTTTACTTCTATAATTTATAAAATTTGTTTATACATATATCTATATACAAATAATTTGATCAATTTGGACAATCTAAACAAGTGTATACAATATAGTTTACTTAATTATAATATGGGTAATCGGGTTATTCGGAATTCGCGTCAATCAGTTCGGGTGATTTGGATTTTTGAGGTTTAAAAGTTTATCCGAAGCCCAACCCGAATAAGAATCGGTTTAATCAGTTTTCGGGTTGTTCGGGTAACGGGTTGTTCGGGTCAGGTTTCTTCGGGTACGGGTGAGATCGGGTTGGCGGGTTAATCGGGTACGGATAAAATCGATGGGCCTACGCTACTTGTGAAAACACTTTATTTTAAAAAATACACTTTTAAAATAAACGTTAACCGGTTTTAAAAATAATATTATAAATTACTATAACACAAAATTAAACAAGTTCTACGATAATATTCTATATAATTTAAAATGGGGAGATTGAAATTGTAAATATTTTTATATGCACCGAAGGATTGTGGTGAGATTTAAAAAAGGGAAGTTATTAGTTTTTATTTTAGATAATAACGTATTTAATAGAGATACTTTTTATTAAATAAAAAAGAAAGAAACCAAGTTTATAAAGGGATTTCTCGCTGAGTTGGCAAGATCTAAGTGGTCAAAGGATATTTTTATAATATGAAAATTCGATAGTTATTTTTGTAATATGTAATGGCCAAATGTTTATTTCAATAATTTTCTCAAAAATAATATATAATTAAAAAATGATTACGTAGAGAAAAAGACAAAGTTAAACTAGAATAAACAAATCATATATTTTTATATTATTTTTAAATTTATTTATTTCTGGAATATTAAATGTTTTATGTTATATTTTATATTAAGTGTTTTATGTTATATTTTATATATTTTATTATATACTTCATTAAAAGAAACATAATAAACTTTCTGTACAGTAAGTCAATGGTTTGGGTATTAATATAATACCAGAATATTTTCACGCACGTCGCTTGACTAATTGCACTACAGACTAAAATTTGAAAGCTAGAATACCAAAAACAAGTATCTTAACGGCTATCATTATGATTTAAAATCCGGATACATCAAATAATTTGATGGATCAAAAAAAATAAATCATTAACGCACACTAATATCTATAAATGATAAATTTATGCTCGTTTCATCCACTTGTCTTTTATGATGGAAATTAAATAAATAGGTAATTAAAACAATTTTTAATTAATACATTCACTTTTTATATAAACACAAATACTTGTCATAAGGCAAGGCAAATAAAAGAAGACCAAACAAAAGCTAAAACTTCCTTGTAGCTAAGAGCTTTAAATTATATAGATATATAATACTAATCATTTTAATTTTATGCATTATTGTAAAACCCGGAAATTATTATTTGAAGCCGACGAAGAAAGAAAAGAAATAAAGTCCAAAGTCGAGGGACCAAACTCGCCAACGAAGAAAAGTCGGATAATGTGGTGATATGTGTAGGGAGAGGGCAGCCCACTCTCCCCACACTTCACATATTTTCAGCTCACAAAGAAGAGAGAGAAGAGAGAAAGAGGAGAAAATGGAGAAAAGTGGTGTTTCGGTTGATTCGGGTGTCCAAATCCGTCGAGTAGCAAGCCAAATCGAAGCTCTTGTCTTTGTGCTCGATTGTGTGAGTTCTAGGACCCCCTTTTACTTGTTTTTCAACTGATTTTGGGGCTGGAAAGTGTTCGAAACCCGTTTTTTATGTGTGTGTGTTTGACCCATTGGGTGTGATGTGTATGATGCGTTTAGAGTATGATCTCGGGCTTGTGTGTGCTTGTATGGTGTTATGGTATGCATTCCTAAGGTCCAGGAGGGTTAATTTAGGCTTAGAATGGGGTTTGGATGAGCTGGAGGCCGAAAATGGCAGATTGGGTTCGGGATGAACTCCATTCTGCATCAGCTAGGGCTAGGCGACCGAATGAAGGCCATACGGCCGAATGAGGGCGATTGAAGGTCATTCGCACGACTGAGATTCATTCGCACGATTGAGGGTTCAATCGCACGACTAAGGTTTCAGTCGCACGACTGGGAGTCCAGTCGCATGAGGATTGCGCGACTGAGGGTTCAGTCGCATAGATGCTTAGTCGCATGAGTCCATTCGCATGAGGTTAGTCGCATAGGTGCCCATTCGCAGTAATCCCATTCGCACAAGGTCCATACGCACGATTGGATGTTCATTCGCATAGATGTTCATCCGCATGAGTCCAGTCGCATGATGTTCAGTCGCATGGAGGCCATGCGACTGAAGAGTGTCCATACGCCCGAACAAGGCTGTTGCACTCGAAGGAATGTGTAGTTTGACTTCTGGCCTTCGGGGAAAGGTGCAGATGTAAGTTTTGACGTAAAGTAACCCGTAAGAGCATGTAAGATGATGGTTATGGCCTAGAGAGCATGTAGGGCATGATGATGATGATGTTGCATATTATGTATATTATGAATGTATGATGTTGCCCTGTGATGATGATGATGAATGTGTATGAATGTTCCTTATTATGATGTATGCTTATCTTTCTTGTGGCTTTACATGTCATGCTAATGAATGAATGAATGAATGAATGAAGTATTATGTAATGTAAAGCGAAAGATAATGAAAGAGGAACATGAAGTAAGAATGCATGCATTAATGAATGATGAATGAACGAAAGAAAGGCTTGCAAGCATATATATTGGGGTGAGCGACTTTGTGTTGCAAAAGACTCGGATGAAGTGCAATCATTTAGATTGCCTATGAGGTGAGCAACCTTGTCGTTGCAAAAGACTCGAGTAAAGTGCTATCGTGACGTTGCCTTGGGGTGAGCAACCTTGTTGTTGCAAAAGACTCGGATAGCTTGCTATCGTGATGGGCAATTGGGGTGAGCAACCTTAGGGGTGCAAAAGACTCGGATAGCGAGCAATCATTGAGATTGCCATTGAGGTGAGCGACCATGTTGTCGCAAAAGACTCGGAAGAAAGAATGAACGAAAAGAACGGAAGATAATGAATGAGATGAAAGATAATAATGATATTATCTGTGTATACGTATGTTGAATGATCGCATGATAAAGGAATAGTTTTCAATGAAAGTAAGTATATTTATTTTATAAAACTAGAACTCACTCAGCAACGCTGACTTTTATTACATTTTCCAGTTGGCAGGTAAATGATTGCTGAGGATGGCACGACAAGGCTACTCGGCCCTTTTGGGATGGCATCCAATATATAGCTTTTGTGATGTAATGCAAACATGAATTTGTGACCGGATAATGATGTATTATTTGGCAAAAGTAATATAATGAAACGTGATGTCATTTTTGAATGTTTCCGCTGCAATGATTTCTTAATGTAATGTAATTATATGCTTTATGTGCGATGAATGACCAACTGTAAGCGTCCCGGGAACGGGGCCTTACAAGTTGGTATCAGAGCCAAAGTTTAAGTGAAATGGGTAAATTTTCAAAATAAACCTTAACTTAAACTGAGAATGGGACGAATGATGGGAAATGGGATGCCAACTGAGTAGCTGCGTGCCATCAGGTATTTTCTCAAAGTTTAACCGGTTTATGTGCGCATGGTATATGTTATGTGTTGTATGTAGATTGAATACTGATGTAGTCAGGACAGGTAATACTTGGGGTATGAAGAGTACAGTAAGTGGCTAATCACAACTGGCCACTGTGATTAGGGACTTACTATACTTGAAATAAACTGAGTTGTTTCCTTGAATAACCGTGTTGGTGTTTGAATCTTTCAGTGATAGGGAATGGCTGGTGGTAGATCTTCTAGAGCTTCTAGGGGTGGAGGCCGTGATGGCCCTGTTGCTGAACCACGCCCTAAAAGAGGAAGGCCTAGAGCTGAGAAAGAGGTTCCTGCAGAACCTGAGACTCCTCATCCAGAAGCTGGGGATGAGAGTGCGAATTTGAGGGCCTCAGTAAAGGAGGCGGTTGTTGAGGAAGTACATCAGGTCATGCAGACGATCTTACCGTCTGTGGTGACCGAAGTCATCAAGGCTGTGAAGGAAGGGGAAAGGAAGGAGAGAAACCGGGCCTCGGTGGAGCGCAACCGGAGCCCGAAACGATTTTCTCGGATAATGAGGAAGAAAGGAAGAGGAGCCTGTGCGGGAGGTGGCACGAGGCTGTAACTACGGGGTGTTTATGCGATGCAAGCCCCCTACTTTTGACGGAAATGGTAATGCGGCTGCTGCTCAACGATGGGTGAGAGAAATGGAGGCTGTTCTCGACATCAGCGAGTGCCGAGAGGATCAGAAAGTCAAGTTTGCCACCCACTCCTTCGTGGACTCGGCACTATGCTGGTGGGACAACATTGTCCAAGCAGAGGGTAATCGGGCGATCGGGAGAATGAGGTGGCCCGAACTGAAGAAGATGGTGATCGAGGAGTTTTGTCCTCACCGGGAAATGGATAAGGTTGAAAGGAGTTTCTACAACTGGAGGCGGGAACCATGACACACCAACAGTACACCACGAAGTTCAACGAGATGGCACGTCTGGTGCCGGATCACAGTGACGCCTCTGTCCCGAAAGATCAAGAGGGTATATACAGGGTTTGCCGGCGGATATCGCAGGCACATGATCGCCGCCCGGCCGAGTATGATTTAGGTCGGCGGGGTGGATGGCGGGAAGATTGTATGAGGAGAGGACGGTGGTGGTGACTGATGGTCGGCAGAGAGCGGTGGTGAACGAGGCTGGCAGGGGAAGAGATTTGGTCGGGGCAATGCCTCGATGGGTAATAAGAAGGCACGGGTGGATGATCGCCGTGTGGTTATGTCAAGTGCGGGATCGAGAAGGTGTGGCAAATGTGGACGGGAGCACAGCGAGGAGTGCAGGTTTGGATCGAACTTGTGCTTCAGGTGTGGAAAGGCGGGGCATATGGCAAAGGAACTGTCGTGCGGTCCGATGCTTTAACTGTGGCGAAGAGGGTCACATGCTCAAAGATTGTAAGAAGCCGAGGGCTGAGAGTTCAGGGGCAAAGAAGACGGGAGGTGATGGACCGAGGGCGAGCGCCAGGGCATTCACCATGACACAGGAGGAAGCTAGAACGGACCCTGACGTCGTGTCCGGTACGTTTTTGGTGAACCAAACTTTAGCTTCTGTGTTATTTGATTCGGGTGCTAGTAAGAGTTTTATTTCTGCTGCTTTCTGTGCTAAGCTGCCTGTTAGTAGTAGATGTGTTGATGCGCCCTTGGATGTAGAAACTGCCATAGGTAAGTCTACCAGGATTTCTGAGATGATAGAGAATTGTGATGTGGAGCTCGAGGGTCATAAGTTTCCTGTTAGACCGTTTGTGATGACCTTAGGTGGTTTTGATTTGGTTCTTGGGATGGATTGGTTAGCGGACTTCGAGGCGAACATTGTGTGTCGCAAGAAGATGATTCGGTTGTTGGCGCCTGACGGTAGTTCAGTGACAGTGTATGGTGATCGGGTTACTACGATTCCGAAAGTGATCTCGATGGCGGTGGCGGGAAAGTGTATGAGGCGTGGATGTAGTGCCTACTTGGCCTATGTAAAGGATGTGGATACGCCAACACCACAACTAGCCGATGTACCGGTTGTGTGTGACTTTCCAGATGTGTTCCAGAAGACTTATCAGGAGTGCCACCTGACAGAGAGATCGAGTTTCAGATTGATCTGATACCGGGTGCCCAACCTGTCGCCAAGGCACCGTATCGGTTGGCTCCGACCGAGATGAAAGAGTTGATGGAGCAGTTGCAAGAGTTGCTTGATAAGGGGTTCATTAGACCGAGTATCTCTCCTTGGGGTGCTCCGGTCCTGTTTGTAAAGAAGAAGGACGGTAGTATGAGGATGTGCATCGACTACCGCGAGCTGAACAAGTTGACAGTGAAGAACCGATACCCCTTACCGAGGATAGATGATTTGTTCGATCAGCTTCAGGGTGCCAGTTGGTTTTCGAGAATAGATCTTCGATCTGGTTACCATCAGTTGAAGGTGAAGGAGCAGGATATTCCTAAAACAGCTTTCCGTACGCGCTATGGTCACTACGAGTTTCTTGTCATGTCTTTTGGCTTGACCAACGCGCCAGCTGCTTTTATGGATTTGATGAACCGTGTGTGTCGGCCTATGTTGGATAAATCAGTGATCGTGTTTATTGATGATATCCTGATTTACTCGAGGAGCGAAGCAGAGCATGCCGGTCACATTCGGGAGGTTCTAGAGACGTTGAGAAGGGAGAAGTTGTATGCAAATTCTCCAAGTGCGCGTTCTGGTTGCGCGAAGTTCAGTTCTTGGGTCACGTGGTGAATCCTGACGGGATTATGGTGGACCCGGCGAAAGTGGAGGCGGTTATGCAATGGAAGTCACCAAAGACGCCATCCGAGATTCGCAGTTTCTTGGGTTTGGCGGGTTACTATAGAAGATTTATCCAAGACTTCTCCAAGATTGCTTCTCCACTGACTAAGTTGACCCGAAAAGATGTGAAGTTCGTATGGGGTCAAGCTCAAGAGAAGGCGTTTGAAGAATTGAAGGCGAGATTGACTCAAGCTCCTGTTCTGTCGTTACCCGATGGAAGTGAAGATCTGGTGGTTTATTCCGATGCTTCTTACTCGGGGTTGGGGTGTGTGTTAATGCAGAGAGGAAAGGTTATAGCCTATGCATCCCGACAGTTGAAGGTTCATGAGGTCAATTATCCTACTCATGACTTGGAGCTGGCAGCCGTGGTCTTTGCATTAAAGATTTGGAGGCACTACCTCTACGGGACGAAGTGCACCATATTCACTGACCACAAGAGTCTGAAGTACTTCTTTGAGCAGAAGGATTTGAACATGAGGCAGAGACGGTGGTTGGAACTTATAAAGGATTATGATTGTGAGATCCACTACCATCCGGGCAAGGCCAACGTGGTGGCTGATGCCCTTAGCCGAAAAGAGAGGCCCGAGCCGATTCGGGTGAAAGCCTATCAGTTGATCATGACCTCCGATGTGATGAAGCAGGTTAAAGAGTTTCAAGATGAGGCACTGAAAGAAGATCATCTTAACTCTGAAAGGATGAGAGGTCTGGTTGGAGAATTGGGTGAAAACACGCTCGGTGTTAGAACCCGATTGATCGTGTGTGGATTCCTCGTTTGGGGATCTACGGGGGAAGATAATGGATGAAGCTCACAAGACTCGGTACTCCATTCATCCTGGTGCCACGAAGATGTACCATGATATGAAGAAAGATTATTGGTGGCCGGGTATGAAGCGCGATGTGGTGGAGTATGTGAGTAAGTGCCTTACTTGCTTACAGGTGAAGGCCGAGCACCAAAAGCCGTATGGGAAGATACAACCTTTGGATATACCGGAATGGAAGTGGGAGCACATCACCATGGATTTCATTACAAAGCTGCCGCGTACCCCGAAAGGGTACGATGCCATATGGGTGATAGTTGATCGTTTGACGAAGAGTGCTCACTTCCTACCGATCCGCGAGACATATTCATCTGAGAGGTTGGCTGATCTGTTCATCAAGGAGATTGTGACTCGTCATGGTGTGCCGGTGTCTATTGTGTCGGATCGCGACACCCGGTTTACATCTAAATTCTGGAAGAAGTTCCACGACGCTATGGGGACGAGGTTACATATTAGCACGGCTTATCATCCCCAGACTGATGGTCAGTCAGAAAGGACCATTCAGACGCTGGAAGACATGCTTCGGGCATGTGTGATTGATTTTGGTGGAAGTTGGGATGACCACCTACCGTTAGCCGAATTCTCATACAACAACAGTTATCATGCCAGCATTGGTATGCCTCCATATGAGATGCTATACGGTAGGAGATGCAGAACGCCCGTTTGTTGGGGTGATATTGGTCAGAAGGAATTGGGAAGCGTCGAGGTAATCGAGGCTACGACTGAGAAGCTTGAGAAGATCAAAGCCTTCATGAAGGCAGCCAAAGACAGACAGAAGTCGTATGCTGATAAAAGCGCAGGCCGATTGAGTTCCAGGTGGGTGACCGGGTTATGTTGAAGGTCTCACCTTGGAAGGGTATCATTCGCTTCCGAAAGCGGGGCAAGTTGAGCCCAAGGTATATAGGCCCTTTCCGAATCATTGCTCGAGTAGGAGAGGTGGCCTATAGACTGGAGTTGCCAGATGAGTTAAGTGGAATTCACCCGACATTCCATGTATCTCATCTAAGGAAGTGCTTAGCAGATGAAGATATGATTGTCCCATTGGAAGATATCGAAGTAGATGAACGGCTCAATTATGTGGAGCAACCAGTGGCAATCATCGACCGAAAGGAGAAAAGGCTAAGGAATAAAGTGGTTCCTCTTGTGCGTGTACAGTGGAAGCACAGGAAGGGATCCGAGTCAACGTGGGAGACTGAGGAAGAAATGAGACAGCATTATCCACGTTTGTTCGAGGAATGACAGGTTTCGGGGACGAAACCTATTTAAGGGGGGTGGACTTGTAACACCCGGAAATTTATTATTTTGAAGCCGACGAAGAAAGAAAAGAAATAAAGTCCAAAGTCGAGGGACCAAACTCGCCAACGAAGAAAAGTCGGGTAATGTGGTGATATGTGTAGGGAGAGGGCAGCCCACTCTCCCCACACTTCACATATTTTCAGCTCTCAAGAAGAGAGAAGAGAGAAAGAGGAGAAAAAGGGAGAAAAGGGTGTTTCGGGTGATTCGGGTGTCCAATCCGTCGAGTAGCAAGCCAAATCGAAGCTCTTGTCTTTGTGCTCGATTGTGTGAGTTCTAGGACCCCACTTTTACTTGTTTTCAACTGATTTTGGGGCTGGAAAGTGTTCAAAACCCGTTTTTATGTGTGTGTGTGTTTGACCCATTTGGGTGTGATGTGTATGATGTGTTTAGAGTATGATTTCGGGCTTGTGTGTGCTTGTATGGTGTTATGGTATGCATTCCTAAGGTCCAGGAGGGTTAATTTAGGCTTAGAATGGGTTTGGATGAGCTTGGAGGCCGAAAATGGCAGATTGGGTTCGGGATGAACTCCATTCTGCATCAGCTAGGGCTAGGCGACCGAATGAAGGCCATACGGCCGAATGAGGGCGATTGAAGGTCATTCGCACGATTGGATTCATTCGCACGATTGAGGGTTCAATCGCACGACAGGTTTCAGTCGCACGACTGGAGTCCAGTCGCATGAGGATTGCGACTGAGGGTTCAGTCGCATAGATGCTTAGTCGCATGAGTCCATTCGCATGAGGTTAGTCGCATAGGTGCCCATTCGCAGTAATCCCATTCGCACAAGGTCCATACGCACGATTGGATGTTCATTCGCATAGATGTTCATCCGCATGAGTCCAGTCGCATGATGTTCAGTCGCATGGAGGCCATGCGACTGAAGAGTGTCCATACGCCCGAATAGGGCTGTTGCACTCGAAGGAATGTGTAGTTTGACTTCTGGCCTTCGGGGAAAGGTGCAGATGTAAGTTTGATGTAAAGTAACCCGTAAGAGCATGTAAGAGGATGGTTATGGCCTTAGAGAGCATGTAGGGCATGATGATGATGATGTTGCATGTTTATGCATATTATGAATGTATGATGTTGCCCTGTATGATGATGATGAATGTGTATGATGTTCCTTATTATGATGTATGCTTATCTTTCTTGTGGCTTTACATGTCATGCTAATGAATGAATGAATGAATGAAGTATTATGTAATGTAAAGCGAAGATAATGAAAGAGGAACATGAAGTAAGAATGCATGCATTAATGAATGATGAATGAACGAAAGAAAGGCTTGCAAGCATATATATTGGGGTGAGCGACTTTGTGTTGCAAAAGACTCGGATGAAGTGCAATCATTTAGATTGCCTATGAGGTGAGCAACCTTGTCGTTGCAAAAGACTCGAGTAAGTGCTATCGTGATGTTGCCTTGGGGTGAGCAACCTTGTTGTTGCAAAAGACTCGGATAGCTTGCTATCGTGATGGGCAATTGGGGTGAGCAACCTTAGGGGTGCAAAAGACTCGGATAGCGAGCAATCATTGAGATTGCCATTGAGGTGAGCGACCATGTTGTCGCAAAAGACTCGGAAGAAAGAATGAACGAAAAGAATGGAAGATAATGAATGAGATGAAAGATAATAATGAAATTATCTGTGTATACGTATGTTGAATGATCGCATGATAAAGGAAGTTTTCAATGAAAGTAAAGTATATTTATTTATAAAACTAGAACTCACTCAGCAACGCTGACTTTTATTACATTTTCCAGTTGGCAGGTAAATGATTGCTGAGGATGGCACGGCAAGCTACTCGGCTCTTTTGGGATGGCATCCAATTATATAGCTTTTGTGATGTAATGCAAACATGAATTTGTAACCGGATAATGATGTATTATTTGGCAAAAGTAATTATAATGAAACGTGATGTCATTTTTGAATGTTTCCGCTGCAATGATTTCTTAATGTAATGTAATTATATGTTTTATGTGCGATGAATGACCAACTGTAAGCGTCCCGGGAACGGGGCCTTACAAGTTGGTATCAGAGCCAAAGTTTAAGTGAAATGGGTAAATTTTCAAAATAAACCTTAACTTAAACTGAGAATGGGACGAATGGGAATGGGATGCCAAACTGAGTAGCTGCGTGCCATCAGGTATTTTCTTAAAGTTAACCGGTTTTATGTGCGCATGGTATATGTTATGTGTTGTATGTAGATTTGAATACTGATGTAGTCAGGACAGGTAATACTTGGGGTATGAAGAGTACAGTAAGTGGCTAATCACAACTGGCCACTGTAATTAGGGACTTACTATACTTGACATAAACTGAGTTGTTTCCTTGAATGACCGTGTTGGTGTTTGAATCTTTCAGTGTGATAGAGAATGGCTGGTGGTAGATCTTCTAGAGCTTCTAGGGGTGGAGGCCGTGATGGCCCTGTTGCTGAACACGCCCTAAAAGAGGAAGGCCTAGAGCTGAGAAAGAGGTTCCTGCAGAACCTGAGACTCCTCATCCAGAAGCTGGGGATGAGAGTGCGAATTTGAGGGCCTCAGTAAAGGAGGCTGTTGTTGAGGAAGTACATCAGGTCATGCAGACGATCTTACCGTCTGTGGTGACCGAAGTCATCAAGGCTGTGAGGAGGGGAAAGGAAGGAGAGAAACCGGGCCTCGGGGGAGCAACCGGAGCCTGAAACGATTTTCTCCGATAATGAGGAGGAAGAGGAAGAGGAGCCTGTGCGGGGAGGGTGGCACGAGGCTGTAACTACGGGGTGTTTATGAGATGCAAGCCCCCTACTTTTGACGGAAATGGTAATGCGGCTGCTGCTCACCGATGGGTGAGAAATGGAGGCTGTTCTCGACATCAGCGAGTGCCGAGAGATCAGAAAGTCAAGTTTGCCACCCACTCCTTCGTGGACTCGGCACTATGCTGGTGGGACAACATTGTCCAAGCAGAGGGTAATCGGGCGATCGGGAGAATGAGGTGGCCCGAACTGAAGAAGATGGTGATCGAGGAGTTTTGTCCTCACCGGGAATGGATAAGGTTGAAAGGGAGTTTCTGCAACTGGAGGCGGGAACCATGACGACACATCACAGTACACCACGAAGTTCAACGAGATGGCACGTCTGGTGCCGGATCAAGTGACGCCTCTGTCCCGAAAGATCAAGAGGTATATACAGGTTTGCCGGCGGATATTCGCAGGCACATGATCGCCGCCCGGCCGAGCACGTTTAGGTCGGCGGTGGATTTGGCGGAAGATTGTATGATGAGAGGACGGTGGTGGTGACTGATGGTGGCAGAAAGAGCGGTGGTGAACGAGGCTGGCAGGGGAAGAGATTTGGTCGGGGCAATGCCTCGATGGGTAAAAAGAAGGCACGGGTGGATGATCGCCGTGTGGTTATGTCAGTGCGGGATCGAGAAGGTGTGGCAAATGTGGACGGGAGCACAGCGGGGAGTGCAGGTTTGGATCGAACTTGTGCTTCAGGTGTGGAAAGGCGGGGCACATGGCAAAGGACTGTCGTGCGGTCCGATGCTTTAACTGTGGTGAAGAGGGTCACGTGCTCAAAGATTGTAAGAAGCCGAGGGCCGAGAGTTCAGGGGCAAAGAGGACGGGAGGTGATGGACCGAGGGCGACGCCAGGGCATTCACCATGACACAGGAGGAAGCTACAACGGACCCTGATGTCGTGTCCGGTACGTTTCTGGTGAACCAAACTTTAGCTTCTGTGTGTATTTGATTCGGGTGCAAGTAAAAGTTTTATTTCTGCTGCTTTCTGTGCTAAGCTGCCTGTTAGTAGTATAGATGTGTTGATGCGCCCTTCGATGTGTAGAAACTGCCATAGGTAAGTCTACCAGGATTTCTGAGATGATAGAGAATTGTGATGTGGAGCTTGAGGGTCATAAGTTTCCTGTTAGACCGTTTGTGATGACCTTAGGTGGTTTTGACTTGGTTCTTGGGATGGATTGGTTAGCGGACTTCGAGGCGAACATTGTGTGTCGCAAGAAGATGATTCGGTTGTTGGCGCCTGACGGAAGTTCAGAGTGACAGTGTATGGTGATCGGGTTACTACGATTCCGAAAGTGATCTCGATGGCGGGGTGGCGGAAAGTGTATGAGGCGTGGATGTAGTGCCTACTTGGCCTATGTAAAGGATGTGGATACGCCAACACCACAACTAGCTGATGTACCAGTTGTGTGTGACTTTCCAGATGTGTTCCCAGAAGACTTATCAGGAGTGCCACCTGACAGAGAGATCGAGTTTCAGATTGATCTGATACCGGGTGCCCAACCAGTCGCCAAGGCACCGTATCGGTTGGCTCCGACCGAGATGAAAGGAATTGATGGAGCAGTTGCAAGAACTTGCTTGATAAGGGTTCATTAGACCGAGTATCTCTCCTTGGGGTGCTCCGGTCCTGTTTGTAAAGAAGAAGGACGGTAGTATGAGGATGTGCATCGACTACCGCGAGCTGAACAAGTTGACAGTGAAGAACCGATACCCTTACCGAGGATAGATGATTTGTTCGATCAGCTTCAGGGTGCCAGTTGGTTTTCGAGAATAGATCTTCGATCTGGTTACCATCAGTTGAAGGTGAAGGAGCAAGATATTCCTAAAACAGCTTTCCGTACGCGCTATGGTCACTACGAGTTTCTTGTCATGTCTTTTGGCTTGACCAACGCGCCAGCTGCTTTTATGGATTTGATGAACCGGTGTGTCGGCCTATGTTGGATAAATCAGTGATCGTGTTTATTGATGATATCCTGATTTACTCGAGGAGCGAAGCAGAGCATGCCGGACACATTCGGGAGGTTCTAGAGACGTTGAGAAGGGAGAAGTTGTATGCGAAATTCTCCAAGTGCGCGTTCTGGTTGCGCGAAGTTCAGTTCTTGGGTCACGTGGTGAATCCTGACGGGATCATGGTGGACCCGGCGAAAGTGGAGGCGGGGTTATGCAATGGAAGTCACCAAAGACGCCATCCGAGATTCGTAGTTTCTTGGGTTTGGCGGGCTACTATATAGAAGATTCATCCAAGACTTCTCTAAGATTGCCTCTCCACTGACTAAGTTGACCCGAAAGGATGTGAAGTTCGTATGGGGTCAAGCTCAAGAGAAGGCGTTTGAAGAATTGAAGGCGAGATTGACTCAAGCTCCTGTTCTGTCGTTACCCGATGGAAGTGAAGATCTGGTGGTTTATTCCGATGCTTCTTACTCAGGGTGGGGGTGTGTGTTAATGCAGAGGGAAAGGTTATAGCCTATGCATCCCGACAGTTGAAGGTTCATGAGGTCAATTATCCTACTCATGACTTGGAGCTGGCAGCCGTGGTCTTTGCTTTAAAAATTTGGAGGCACTACCTCTACGGGACGAAGTGCACCATATTCACTGACCACAAGAGTCTGAAAGTACTTCTTTGAGCAGAAGGATTTGAACATGAGGCAGAGACGGTGGTTGGAACTTATAAAGGATTATGATTGTGAGATCCATTACCATCCGGGCAAGGCCAACGTGGTGGCTGATGCCCTTAGCCGGAAAGAGAGGCCCGAGCCGATTCGGGTGAAAGCGTATCAGCTGGTCATGACCTCCGATGTGATGAAGCAGGTTAAAGAGTTTCAAGATGAGGCACTGAAAGAAGATCATCTTAACTCTGAAAGGAAGAGAGGTCTGGTTGGGGGAATTGGGTGAAAACACGCTCGGTGTTAGAACCGATTTGATCGTGTGTGGATTCCTCGTTTTGGGGATCTACGGGGGAAGATAATGGATGAAGCTCACAAGACTCGGTACTCCATTCATCCTGGTGCCACGAAGATGTATCATGATATGAAGAAAGATTATTGGCCGGGTATGAAGCGCGACGTGGTATGTAGTATGTGGAGTTGAAGTATGCTTACTGCTTGACAAGGGAGGAAAGCCGAGTATCAAAAGCCGTATGGGAAGATACAACCTTTGGATATACCGGAATGGAAGTGGGAGCACATCACCATGGATTTCATTACAAAGCTGCCGCGTACCCCGAAAGGGTATGATGCCATATGGGTGATAGTTGATCGTTTGACGAAGAGTGCTCACTTCCTACCGATCCGCGAGACATATTCATCTGAGAGGTTGGCTGATCTGTTCATCAAGGAGATTGTAACTCGTCATGGTGTGCCGGTGTCTATCGTGTCGGATCGCGACACCCGGTTTACATCTAAATTCTGGAAGAAGTTCCACGACGCTATGGGGACGAGGTTACATATCAGCACGGCTTATCATCCCCAGACTGATGGTCAGTCAGAAAGGACCATTCAGACACTGGAAGACATGCTTCGGGCATGTGTGATTGATTTGGTGGAAGTTGGGATGACCACCTACCGTTAGCCGAATTTTCATACAACAACAGTTATCATGCCAGCATTGGTATGCCTCCATATGAGATGCTATACGGTAGGAGATGCAGAACACCCGTTTGTTGGGGTGATATTGGTCAGAAGGAATTGGGGAGCGTCGAGGTAATCGAGGCTACGACTGAGAAGCTTGAGAAGATCAAAGCCTTCATGAAGGCAGCCAAAGACAGACAGAAATCGTATGCTGACAAAAGGCGCAGGCCGATTGAGTTCCAGGTGGGGTGACCGGGTTATGTTGAAGGTCTCACCTTGGAAGGGTATTATTCGCTTCCGAAAGCGGGGCAAGTTGAGCCAAGGTATATAGGCCCTTTCCGAATCATTGCTCGAGTAGGAGAGGTGGCCTATAGACTGGAGTTGCCAGATGAGTTAAGTGGAATTCACCCGACATTCCATGTATCTCATCTAAGGAAGTGCTTAGCAGATGAAGATATGATTGTCCCATTGGAAGATATCGAAGTAGATGAACGGCTCAATTATGTGGACAACCAGTGGCAATCATCGATCGAAAGGAGAAAAGGCTAAGGAATAAAGTGGTTCCTCTTGTGCGTGTACAGTGGAAGCACAGGAAGGGATCCGAGTCAACGTGAGAGACTGAGGAAGAAATGAGACAGCATTATCCACGTTTGTTCGAGGAATGACAGGTTTCGGGGACGAAACCTATTTAAGGGGGGTGGACTTGTAACACCCGGAATTTATTATTTTGAAGCCGACGACGAAGAGAAAAAGAAATAAAGTCCAAAGTCGAGGACCAAACTCGCCAACGAAGAAAAGTCGGGAATGTGGTGTATGTGTGTAGGGAGAGGGCAGCCCACTCTCCCCACACTTCACAAATTCAGCCACCAAAGAAGAGAGAAGAGAGAAGAGAGAAAGAGAGAAAAAGAGGGAGAAAAGGGTTGATTCGGGTGATTCGGGTGTCCCAATCCGTCGAGTAGCAAGCCAAATCGAAGCTCTTGTCTTTGTGCTCGTTGTGTGAGTTCTAGGACCCACACTTTTACTTGTTTTCAACCGATTTTGGGGCTGGAAAGTGTGCAAAACCCGTTTTTTATGTGTGTGTGTGTTTGACCCATTTGGGTGTGATGTGTATGATGTGTTTAGTGTATGATTTCGGGCTTGGGTGTGCTTGTATGGTGTTAAGGTATGCATTCCTAAGGTCCAGGAGGGTTGATTTAGGCTTAGAATGGGTTTGGATGAGCTTGGAGGCCGAAAATGGCAGATTGGGTTCGGGATGAACTCCATTCTGCATCAGCTAGGGCTAGGCGACCGAATGAAGGCCATACGGCCGAATGAGGGCGATTGAAGGTCATTCGCACGATTGGGGTTCAATCGCACGACTGGGAGTCCAGTCGCATGAGGGATGTGCGACTGAGGGTTCAGTCGCATAGATGCTTAGTCGCATGAGTCCATTCGCATGAGGTTAGTCGCATAGGTGCCCATTCGCAGTAATCCCATTCGCACAAGGTCCATACGCACGATTGGATGTTCATTCGCATAGATGACATCCGCATGAGTCCAGTCGCATGATGTTCAGTCGCATGGAGGCCATGCGACTGAAGAGTGTCCATACGCCCGAATAGGGCTGTTACACTCGAAGGAATGTGTAGTTTGACTTCTGGCCTTCGGGGGAAAGGTGCAGATGTAAGTGTTGACGAAAGTAACCCGTAAGAGCATGTAAGAGGATGATTATGGCCTTAGAGAGCATGTAGGGCATGATGATGATGATGATGTTGCATGTTTATGCATATTATGAATGTATGATGTTGCCCTGTATGATGATTGATGAATGTGTATGTTATTCCTTATTATGATGTATGCTTATCTTTCTTGTGGCTTTACATGTCATGCTAATGAATGAAAATGAATGAAGTATTATGTAATGTAAAGCGAAAGATAATGAAAGAGGAACATGAAGTAAGAATGCATGCATAAATGAATGATGATATGAACGAAAGAAAGGCTTGCAAGCATATTTATTGGGGTGAGCGACTTTGTGTTGGCAAAAGACTCGGATGAAGTGCAATCATTTAGATTGCCTATGAGGTGAGCAACCTCGCCGTTGCAAAAGACTCGAGTAAGAGCTATCGTGATGTTGCCTTGGGGTGAGCAACCTTGTTGTTGCAAAAGACTCGGATAGCTTGTTCTATCGTTATGGGCAATTGGGGTGAGCAACCTTAGGGGTGCAAAAGACTCGGATAGCGAGCAATCATTGAGATTGCCATTGAGGTGAGCGACCATGTTGTCGCAAAAGACTCGGAAGACAGAATGAACGAAAAGAATGGAAGATAATGAATGAGATGAAAGATAATAATGAATTATCTGTGTATCGTATGTTGCATGATCGCATGATAAAAGGAACGATTCTCAATGAAAGTAAAGTATATTTATTTTATAAAACTAGAACTCACTCAGCAACGCTGACTTTTATTGCATTTTCCAGTTGGCAGGTAAATGATTGCTGAGGATGGCATGGCGAAGCTACTCGGCTCTTTTGGGATGGCATCCAATTATATAGCTTTTGTGATGTAATGCAAACATAAATTTGTAAACCGGATAATGGTGTATTATTTGGCAAAAGTAATTATAATATGAAACGCGATGTCATTTTTGAATGTTTCCGCTGCGATGTTTTCTTAATGAAATGTAAATGCATGTTTTATGTGCGATGAATGGCCAACTGTAAGCGTCCCGGGAACGGGGCCTTACAATACATTAATACAAACATACTTTATATTAATATTGTTAAGAGTATTAAATATAAACATGTAATAATAGTTCTATTAGATATATATAACATACAACTATAATAAATGTAACATTTAGTCATGTATATCATTTAAATTATTACATATTGTATACTTGTTAATTATATAGTTATAATACCTTACATGTATTAAAGATTGATACAATATGTGACTTTATATAGAATTATCATACATGTGTATATGTTTAAATATATAACATGTAGTTATATGTATTTCTAATTGTATATAACTCAAATGTATACATGGTTAAACATATATTAAATATATATCTCTATATTGTGTTTATGTATTTAATCATATATATATAATTAATATATATTAGTGATTTCATCTTTGTGTTCACGTTTATAATAAATGTGTAATCATTAAAATACATTTAAAATATATGTATAGGAATACTATACATATATTTAAAATTTGTATGTAAAATATTATATTAATGTATTTTATCTATATATATATATGTAAATTTAATAATGTATTTACTTAATGTATATACAATATCATTATTAACCATATACATTAAATATGTTGTTAGGATATTGTTAACTAATTTATTTATACAAATCCATTAATAATAAGTTACTAAAAATATTAATATATTAATATGTTTGTACAATACCATAACATTGTACAATACCATAATTGTTATAATATGTAATTAATGTTTAGGACATATTTTTATATTACAGTTATATTTATATATTAGTTTGTATACAGCATATGTTACATTATAAAACATTGGATTTAACATTACTTTAAATACTTTATATGTCCTAAAAAGTTTATATATATACGTATATAACATTATAGTTTATATGAATAACGGTAGTGTAATATCTATATATTTATGTTACATCACATAAATATAAGTTGTATATATTTTTATAATGTATAACATATAGTTATATAAATATGATATCATAAAGACTCAAGTGTCTTTGACATGCTTCACAAGATATCCTGGTTGAATACCTCAAGACGTAATATACCTCTCATAGATAAAACACAAATTTGTACATATACGTATAAATAGGATCAATATAATTAAACAATATGTTGGGAGAACTTAAGTGGGTTATGCTTATCCTCAGGTCCATTCATAGTGACTCATATTGATTAAAACATAACAAATCTTTTATCATAAAGTTATATGTAATTTATTTATACCTAATAGAGTATGTTATTTGTAAATCATATTCTTTCATTAAACTTCATAATAAAAGTACAAAATCATGTTTAAAAGATTTAAGATTTGTTATGTAAGGACCCGTTCCCGGGACGCTTACAGTTGGTCATTCATCGCGCATAAAACATATAATTACATTACATTAAAAAAACATTGCAGCGGAAGCATTCAAAAATGACATCACGTTTCATTATAATTACTTTTGCCAAATAATACATCATTATCCGGTTACAAAATTCATGTTTGCATTACATCACAAAAGCTATAGAATTGGATGCCATCCCCCAAAAGAGCCGAGTAGTAGCCTCGTCGTGCCATCCTCAGCAATCATTACCTGCCAACTGGAAAAGTTAATAAAAGTCAGCGTTGCTGAGTGATGAGTTCTAGTTTTATAACATAAATATACTTTACTTTCATTGAAAACCATTCCTTTATCAGCGATCATTCAACATACGTATACACAGATATTATCATTATTATCTTTATCTCATTCATTATCTTCCGTTCTTTCGTTCATTCTGTCTCCGAGTCTTTTGCGACAACATAGTCGCTCACCTCAATGGCAATCTCAATGATTGCACGCTATCCAAGTTTTGGCACCCCTAGGTTGGCTCACCTCAATTGCCCATCACGATAGCAAGCTATCCGAGTCTTTTGCAACAACAAGGTTGCTCACCCCAAGGCAACATCACGATAGCACTTTACTCGAGTCTTTGCAACGACAAGGTTGCTCACCTCATAGGCAATCTAACTGATTGCACTTCATCCGAGTCTTTGCAACACAAAGTCGCTCACCCC